>CM021102.1:682249973-682278574 GCA_007115665.2 Sequoiadendron giganteum | reverse complement strand
TCTTAATGAGGTTCCCATAACTAGAAACATAGTGTGGTTGAAGGAAAGATCAGTGGCTGCTCAAATTAGAGACCACCTAATGAGATTAGGTGATGAAGACTCACAAAAGAAAGAATTATGGGTATTCTTTAAAAAATCCCAAGAGAATATGCAAGCCAAAGAAAGGATTATGAAGACAGTAGTAGAGAAATATAAAAATGATATTATCTTCATGGTGAGTAAGGACTACTGCATAATGGAGGTTGTTGAGCCTAAAATAGCATGGATTCCAAAAATGGGATATGAAGTTGCAGAGGATGTAATTATTGGTCTGGTTGATCATATGTTGAGCAAGCCTAGGAAAACCTCTGAGTAAATATTTGGAACATATGAGGAGAAGTATGGTGTTGTGCACATGTAGCAGAGGAAAAAATAAATAAATAAAACTATTGAGAAGATGGCTGAACAGGTTGTAGAGATGATGGGTCTATCAAAGGAGCAAGTGGAGAAATCCAAAAGCATGTATGGCTCTCCAAGAGGTGCATCTAGCATAAGAATATCTGGTAGAACATCTACCCCCTCTCTTATTGCCCCCAAGTCCTCTAGGACTATGCCTTGTGTTGGTGGAACAAAGAGGAAGGATCCAAGCAATGCTTCAGTTAAAAATCAAAGTGTATCTTTGAAGGAAAAGAGTGTTCTGGTAAAACAAAAATCTTCCCCACAATAGAGAAGAGTGAAGGCCAAGGAAAAAAGAGAAATAAACCTGAGTGTTGATGAAGAAGACGAAGAGGAAGAAGAACCTATCATAAGAAAAAGGAAATATGGAGTCCCTCAAGCAGGGACAAGTGCAAAGAAAGTCAAAGTTGACATTGATAGTGAAGTAAAGGTAGAGAGACAGAAAAAGGAATTCAAAATTTATGTAAGGGAAAAGAAAGCCAAGTCTGGTAAAGAAGAAAAAGCTCCAGAAGAAAAGAAGAAGGATTTAATTCTTCCCCAATAAGAAAACATAGCCCTATAAAATTAGATGCATTATTTAATGGTATAGTGGAGCATGAAATGCTGGAACAAATTGCTGCCTTGTATACCACTATAGATGACATTGATATTTCTACAATAGAAGAGGAAATTGTTAGATATATAGTTACATTTGATGTCAGCATGAAATATATTGAAGGCCAATTTCTTGAAGATTTTAAAAGTGCATTATATGCAAGAAGAGAAGAGACAAAAAATGAAGATGTAAAGTTGCACTAACTCATTTAATTGCAAAATCCGACGAAAATGTCCGACGAAAGCTATATAATCAGATGTATCGTCGGGCACTTGTGCGGAATTTTCATTTTTTAAAATTTTTATCCCCGACGTTCGTTGGAATTTCGACGAACCTTATTTTTCGCCAAAATTTTGATGGACTTGCAAAGTTAAATTGTGGCCGACATAAATAAAAATGAGTTGGACTATTTATTGCGACAATGTTTTGCTCGACGATTTTCTTGGGGAAAATTAAAAAAAACTCAAGAAGATATTGGGTGGTTGAGGGTAGTCATTGTCTTTTTCCAGAATTCATTTGTGAAGTCAAATTTGTACTTACAGGTTTGAAAATCATATCTTAAAGCAACATCTCATTAGATTTCATTTTTAGTCTTGAGCATTTACAGAATTTCATTTTCAGATTTTAGACCCGACTTCACAAATTCTTTATAAGGGAATTGTTTATAACTAATGGAAAATTCTTGATGCATTTGGACAAAGATTATATTTGCAAGGTTTCAATTTTAACCCTAATGATCATTTTTCAATAGATTTGGGAGCCATAACTAGATAATATCAAAGGCATAGGGATAGCTGCAGAGTGAAATAGCTGTCAAGATTCAAGCCTAGAGGGTTGAACAAAGAATTGGGAATGTTTGATAGTGGATAGTTAGAGCCATTTAGCTATGATATTTTTGAAGACTACTTCATAAAGATGTATTTTTCCCTTTGCCAAGTTTCAGAAATAGATTTTAGACCTTAGATGCCAGTGTCTTATAAAAGTAGTTATGGTATATTTGTTACCTGAAGTTCTTGAATTCATCTTGAATCTATACAAATGTATCTATTTTTGATTTGAACAAGAAAGAAAGAAAGCAACCAATTTGTAAATATTGTGAGATATTTAGAGCAACAAACTAAAAAATGAAAAAATGAAGGTCAAGGCCTCTCTATTTTTCTCAGTTCACTTAAAATTTTTAGATGTTGCCAAACATCTAGCAAGCTATAACTATCATGCAAATTATATGATTTCTATTTGTTTTATACTTTGGAACAGTTTACAAGATGAAATTGTCTCCTCATGTAGAAGTATAAGCTGCCAAATTCCTTCAGAAGTTGGTACAGGAATCAAAAGATGAACCTGTCAAATTGGAAACCAAAGTTTTTGTGGTAAGAAGAGTTGATTTTGACATGAATGGCATGTTGTAACAACTTTATTAAGTAATACAATTTATTTATTTATTTGACAATTTGGTGATTTGTGTGTAGATATGCCACCATATGAAACCGAGTGGAAAAGAGCACTCCTTACCTTATCAAGTAATATCCAGGTAAGATGTTATAAAAAATAACTTGTGCTCTTAGTGAAGTTGGTCAACCTACTCATGTTTTTTCATACTTAATTTTTTTCTTTTGGATTGAGCTACTTGTGATAAATTTTTAACTTTCCTTGCAACCTGTATATTACCCTCTCAAGTTTTTAACTGGTTAAAAGCAATCTCTTATAAAGGATATAAAATTCCTTAGTACTTTAGATTGTCCTTTATGTTAAGGGAGGCATCTGACTATTGTTTATATAATTCAACTTTATTTGAGAGTAAGCATATTTAATCTCTATGTGGTAGATTCAGACACTAAAAGAAAGTATTTGACCTTATTAGGAAAAATAAAGCAAAAAACGTAAAAGTGCATCACATCTCTGTTGAAAGTGATCCCATATCCTTTGTGATACCTACTCTCTAGCAACTTGAATATCCTTTGTATTATAGGTTATGCATGAGTTTATTCATTTGATTTCAATGGTCTTGCATAGCACTTGAAGAAATTAATTGTGGTAGTTGTTTGAGATATTGTCCATGCACTCCTTAATACACTTGTAGGTTGTCCTCTTTTGAATCTTTGTGAGATGGAAATATTTATTAGTTTACCATATTTCTATGAAGAAAATGAACCCTTGACAAGATTTATGATGTATTAAAATCCCTCTTGACTGTTCAGTTACTTTTCTTTATGTATCTTGTAAAGTTTGGCATACTACCCTATCATTATTATTATTAATTTTAATGCCCCCTTCATGGTTATGACATGGACTAATCATTGTTTATTTGAATAGTCATGACTGTGATCTTCTTTTGGGAATCTATAGTAAAGTGTCATGCCTTTCTTTGAAGTCCATTTCCTTAAATCTTTTCTCTTTGCTTGTTGCTCCTTACCTCTATAGTATCCCTATATTGCATATACATAATAATAACAATTATGGTGATAACTAGTGGACATGGGTATAACATCAAGCATCATACAAATGTAGTTTATATCTGCATATATAATACCCCGAGATACTAATATTGTAGCACTAGTCAAAGAATCATCATCAAACTATATTTGTTGATCAAATACAATGAAAAATAAAATATATTAAAATATAAAACATTGATCTTTTCTATCTACTCCACTGCAAATAATAAAGACTTCCAACACTCAAATTGGAAGGAAATTTCTATAGTATTTATTATTTACAATGGAGTAGATAGAAAAGATCACGGTTTTATATTTTACTATATTTTATTTTGCAAATAGCATTGGATAGTAAACTGGCCAATACACTGTCAAACATAATGATTGAACCCTATGAATATATAGGTTATCAATCTTTAATCAATTCACATGAGAAATCATACTGACCAATAGTATCAATAAAACTTTGATACTATATAACAATGACTAGTCTCAGTTTGATGACATTTCAAGACCAATGCATGAATATCATTTGGGCCTCATGGAATTGAACATTGTTTTCATTCAACCATGATATAATGTTCTTACAGGAAGCACAATACTAGTATGATTGAATGTATTAGAGGAAATAGGAGTTAGAGTAGATAAAAAGAGAACAAAAATATTGTAGTGTAACTTTATTATTATATAAATAAACAAAAAAATAGTAAGAGTAGGAACCCCAAATATCATGTTCATTGTCTATGTGAATATGTGTGGAATAGAGTGACCCCTTATCTATTTCAATTGTTGTTAAGGTTATAGTTGATTCTTATTCTCCTTTGCATAGTATAAGCTCTAACCAATTTTTAATATTTAGCTTAAAAGTCAAGATAGTATTCCATACTGATTCTATGTCAATAGGAGGGAGAAAGTTGTATATGGATTCTAGAATAAACATTTTAACCAAAGACATGAATTACATGGATGGAAGAAAATTCAATACAAATGGCAATAGATTTGACATATAAAACCAGAGGATGGCCCTGTGATATTTTGAAGCACTATTGTAATGGTGAAGTCAATTTAGATAGAGGTTTGCTTCATAAGTAGATGGAAGTGTACGAGACATTTGAAGTTGCTTGTGAGAACAAGATTTAGCTTAACCTACAAAACTAGGCAAATGAAGTGTTGTCCTTACAAAACAATTTTGTCGAGAGTGTGGAAGTGAAGGTCTACACAAGATTGTTTGTATGTATTGGATTCAACATAAATATGTTAGGATCGATCTCAACAATCATTTTAGTCTTTCAAAATGATTCATCCTTATTCAACCATACACTAATTTTTGTCAGATGGATGTAATCATTAAGGAAGACCCTTTCATTATTCCCTTAATGGATTGAACTTTCAAGGAGGCCATCTAATGGTGTTGCCTATTGATATCCAAAGAAGGGATGTGAATAAGACTGATGAATATGCAGGCTATATTGTAGATAAAATTCATAGATCTTTTAACTTTATCAAGGCATATAATAGGGTGGTCCACTTCAAATGAAACTCTTTATTATGCCATACTATTTTATTTCCATAATTCATTTGTGAAGTCATATTTGTACTTCCAGGTTTGAAAATCATATTTTAAAGCAACATCTCATCATATTTCATTTTTAGACTTGTACATTTTCATAATTTCATTTCCAGATTTTGTTGTGCAAGTTCAATATTTCGATTTTAGGAGTCTAACAGTTGGAAATCATAGTAAAATCAAAATTTAATAATTTCTGGAATTAGCATTTTAAAGTGTTTTTTGGGGTCATTAACTTCAGACTATCTTCTCTTTTGCAGAGGTGGTTGCATGCCAAATTTTTTTGGTGTAAAATATCATAATTATTAGATTTTGTTACCTGTGTATGATTAAAAATTATTGGAGTGTGAGTTTGATATTTTTTGAAGATCTAAATATTCAAGCTTGGTAAAGAAAAATCATGTCAGATAATATTAGTCCATAACAAAATGAAGTCACTTGATAGATTGTGGGCTAGATTGAAAATAAAGGGTGATGGGAAATGTTATTGTTCTTGCAATAATTGCAAGGGCTTAAAGACGAAAATAATTTTAATCACAACAACTAAGAAACATTGTAGGCAGCATGGTCACATTGAAGGGGGGCATGGCTATCGTCCATTGGTAAGTTTTTCATTATATGTGTTTATATTGATTGAATTTGTAAATGTTTATATTGTTTCAACATTATATATATATATATATATATAAAATCACTTGATCATGATCATGGTTTATTTGTGTCTATCATTATTATAAAGGTGGGGCGCCCTAGGGTACATGATATGGATTATCATGACCCGAAGAATGTGGTTTTGCAAGTGGAGGAACACGGAGCTGTGAATATCGAAGATGAAGTTAATGATCCTATGGAAGAAAATGATCCTAGGCCAGAAAACATAGTTGAAGATGATGGTACAAATACATTGATCCATGACACATTTAGTGGCACAGCTGATCATGTTGATCGAGATGACTTTGATGATGTTCATGATTTACCTGTACTTCAGAAGACATACGAGCCCCTTTATGAAGGCTCCCAAACAACTCTTCTCTCTGTTGTATTGTTACTGGTGAACTTAGAGGTTATGAATGGTTTATCCAACATAGAAATCTCACGGATGTTAAGGTATGCCATATATGTCAATATTTTTTTTATCTATTATAATTGTTGTTAGTTTATCACTGGTAAATAAAGGATGAAATATGTACCATTAATATTCTTTATATTAAAAAAATATTTTTTGTTGTAGATTGATTGGTGAATTTTTGTTACCACCATCAAATATTTTACCTCGCTCATACCGAGATTTATCTAGCATTATGAAATATAATGGAATGGAGTATCAAGCAATAGATACATGTCCCAATGATCATATTATATATCATAAACAACATGAATTTGCAACAGAATGCCCGGAATGTCATATCAGTAGATATCGAACAGATCAACTAACAAAAAAGGTGCCTCACAAGGTTCTTCATTATATTCCCATTATTCCACGTATGCAACAATTATTTAGGTGCGAAAGCTTAGCGCAATTTATGGACTACCATGCACAGAATAGAAGTGGAGATGACATTCTTCAAATGCCTGCGGATGGTTCTGCATTTAGGGACATGGAAGAAAAATGGCCACACTTTAAATAAGAACTGCGTAATCTCAGGCTTTCATTGGGAGCGGACAGTGTCAATCCATTTGGAGAGCTGAGATCTATTTACTCGGTGTGGCCTATTTTTGTTATCAGCAATAACATTCCTCCATGGATGTCAATAAAGAGGGAGCACATAATGTTGGCAATGATTGTTCTAGGTATTTGTTTACATCAATTTTCTTTAACGTAGTAACATCTCATTTGTCTTATTTGTTGCATAATGATTTATGTTTTTTTCATTTAATAGTCATGTACATTAATTTATATATATTGCAATAAAATGGTTATAATAATTATGTAATGTTTATGTTCATTCAACTAGGTAAGTACCAAGTTAAAGATATGAATGTATATATCGAGCCTCTTATCGACAAGTTACTAAAGTTATGGAATGGCGTCACTATGTATAACGTATCTAAACCAATAGGACAAAGACAATTTCAATTCCATGCAATTCTTGTATGGACAATTCATGATGCCCCAGGGCTAACACATTTTTCTGGTATGTTATAACGTTCGACTGCATGACTTTAACAATATTTAATTTTATGAAGTAGATATCATGCATGTTTTTTAAATAATCTATTCATTATATATAATTATAAAATTTGACGTATTTAATCCAATTATATATGATTTGTAGGTCTTCAAACAAAGAAAAAATTTGCATGTCCAATTTGTGGTCCAAAGATGAAATCTCGTTATTCAACAAGTTTAAGAAAGTAGGTGTTTGATGAGTATAGGCACTTCCTCCACATAAATCATAAGTATCGAACTACTGAAAAACATCTTTTCAATGGGAAAGAAGAGACTACATCAAAACCATGAAGAATGACACCTCGCCTATGGAAGTTGGAATATAATAGAATTAATCGTCAAGGTTATACATCGGATCAAATTGTTTATCTATCATATATGATATGTTTTGAATTTATATTTTTATATTGTGTTGTGTTTACTCATGTTGTAATTGACAATGATTGTCGTTGTTAATTTGTTTAACTTATATGCTTCATGAAGGTCGTCAAGGCATTAATGTTCGGCTTCCAAAGGGACTGAAAAGTTATCCTAGATAATTTAGTAGGTTGCCCTACTATGAGCAGCTACAAATTGTGCATTTGTTTGATACAATGCATATCAGAAAGAATATGACATAAACGTTATGGAAAATATTGGATGGAAGGCATGACAAAGAAAAAATTATCAAAATTTGTAGTGACATTCAGGAAGCCAATCATGCAATGAAAAATGTCATTCAATTAAATAGTGATGGAGACCAAATTAATATAAGTGCCCTTCCTTGGTTATTAACGGAGCAGCAAAGCAATGCTATAAAAGAAGTCATACGAAAAATTTGATTTCCCATAGGATTTGCTGCGAACATAAACAATATCATAACAAAGAAAGGTGAATTTGGGTTAGGGATGAAAACGCATGATTGACATACCTTCATTAAGGTAATTATTCTGGTATATTATATATATGTTTGTATAGTGCATGTACTTTTCAGTGTATTATGTTTACTACTTTTAGAAAAATAATGAAAAGACCATTTTATAATTGTTGCAATACGTTCTATATCTCTCTCCCAGACAACTTCGACAACAATGTCAAGCAAGTTATATATGTTCTTGGAAAATACATGAGTTAAGTAGCGATATTTGTTCAATTCGTTGTATATTTTTGTTAAATCTCGTTAATATATTTGTGCCTTGAATCACTTGTAGATGGTTGTCATCTAAAGCAATCCATAAAGAAGATATAAATTATTGGAAGAGAAAAATTCCTCATCTAATGTGTGAAATGAAAAAGTGTCTACCTTCAAAAAATTTCAATGCACAAGAACACTACCTCATACACCAAGTTGATGAGATTGAATTGTGTGGACCTGTACACACAAGGTCAATGTGGATGGTTGAGAGGCACTTGAAATTTTTGAAGGCTTTGGTTAGACAAAGAGCACATCCTAAGGGTTCTATGGTGGAGGGATATATGGTATACCATACCATGGTGTATATTACTGAATATCTCCATAAGTTTGTAGCAAAGATCCATGTAGATCGCATTTGGGATCCCAACTCCATTAACAAATTCGAAGGGGAGTACCTGATGGGGAAAGGTGGATTGAGGAAAGTGATAGGTAATTATAATATGGTCATGGAGATTAATTAGAATAAATTTTATATTTGGTTTTTATGTATATTGTACTTATTTAATTATTAATCCTCAATATACATCAATTATAAATTAAGGTCGTATACCGTGGTAATTAACTAATTATACATCATTTGTGAATTTCATTTTTTTTTGATCGAGAGTGGGATGCATTACATTTGTATGTCGGAAACAATCTTGATTGGATGACGGTATGGATTGAATGATGTCAACAATCCGGTCACGCATTAACATGGGAAGGTGTGGCTTCATTGGTTAAAGAAGGTCATCGTAATGGAGATTCCAATGTTACACCAAGGGAAATTGATTTAGCATATGGTTTAAGAGATAAAAAGGTACATATAAATATATTAATCACCCATATTATTTAATTATTTTCAATTATATTGATGTATATATATGTTGAGATTTTTTTCTTTGCATACATTCGGCCAAGAATAAATATGTTTATCAAGTGACGATATTGCAATAATTTTTACATGTTTGACATATTGCAGGTGAAACACCACAAGGCTATGTGGTGCAATGGTCATAAATTTAGAATCAAAAAGTTGGATGACATGAAGAAAACTTGTGATTCTGGGATAACTGTAGTGTTTCAAGTGACTAATGTTTCATCTAGAAGCGACATACATCCAGAAGTCTCATAAAATCAATACTATGGGATTTTGGATGATATAATTGAGTGTGACTTTAAGTCCTTCAAATTAGTTATGTTTGTCATCCTATGGTATAGGCTATGATTGAATGAAAATGATCCCGAGAGAACTGTTATTGAACATGATAATGGATTTACCATGGTTAATACAAGGTATTTTGAGCGAGCTAGAAATGAGCCCTATGTTCTTCCAAGCCAATGTGAGCAGGTATTTTACTCAGAGATTCCAGGTAAACTAGGTTGGTCATATGTTGTTAGACATGATCCAAGAGGAAGACCGATAAAGTATAATGTGGTGGAAGAAGAAGATACCGAAGAAATAGAAGATGATGTAGATGATGATTAGGATCAACAGTTAATTGATGATGTGCCTGATGAAGATGTCGAAGAGGAGGAACTAGATCATGATGATGTAGGAGTTAATGTTCATGAAGATGATATCTGTGTGGATGATGACATTATCGAAACTGATATCAATGATGATGATGATGATATGACCAATCCTTACAATGTCGAATCTGGATCGGATGATACAGACAAAAAGTTGGATGAAGAAGAAGATGAATGACATTGAAATGTATGAGTTATGTGATTGTATTATCTATTTGATATTAATTTCTTGAAGAATTATATTTTACTTAGGTGGTTACATAATTAATTCATGATGTTACAACTATTGTAGCTCTCCTAGAAATTTCCATATGATCATAATGAATAGTGTTTCGAGAAATTTCATGAAAGATGACACATTGATCGTAGTAGTGAAATAATTTCAAAGTCGTTTATATTTTTTAGACCAATCACCCTTCGCAATGTCATTTTTAGGATCATCTCCAATTTGATTACTAGGACACATAAGGTAGGATTTGATTAGCTTATCTTGGATGAACATTGTGGTTTTGTGTAATGTGAGAAAATTTTGGATGGGGTAGTGGTGCAGGAGCACCTACACCTCATAAAGTGATAATTGTAAAGGTTGTTGATGGTTGAGGATTTAAAATACAAGCTCTTGACATTCTAAAATCTGTGTTTTTCTTCAAAATTTATGTATTTTTCCCATTTTGTAGCACTGTACGGTCACATACAGCCATATTTTGATGTGAAATGAATTCCATGTCATGAAGATATGTGTTATCTTTGATTTAAGGGTTTAAGGCGTTGATTTGAGTTAGAAAGCTTCATTTCTTTGCATACAGCCCGGTTACCTTGTTTTTGAGGGTTTTGTAGTCCAAACATGATATAAAGGGGCTCTTACACTTTTTGTGATTATTGTATCTTGTGTAAGAGGCCCCATGGATATTATTGTAATTTTAGGATGCATGAATAGGGAGTAGGATGAGAAATAAAGAAGGTATAGTTGTTGTCCTCAAGAGTTTTGTGAAGAAAAACATGTGAAATGAGAGGTTCAAGCCTAGGTTTCAACAAAATATGTATGGGTGATCTGATTTTATGAATTTTTACCTATTTACAAACATAATGGGTTGTGTGTGAGTTGTTCTTGAGGTCTGGGAGGTTGTGGAAGTAGGAGATTCAATAAACTCTCATGATTTTGGTCTAAAACAAGGGTTTTTGGGTTTGGCAAGAATTTGGCCATACAAGTGGAATCTTTTTGTGGATTTGGATGTTTAAAGGTTGTTAGCTCTAAAACACGCAAGTAAGAATACCTCAAGAGGTTGCAAATCTCTTGATATATTTTAAGGTAACAAACAAGGCCAAATGATTTGAACCTTCTTCTCTTTAGGTGTTGCCAAACCTAGGTGGGTCTACCTTTGCGAACTAAGCAGACTTAAGTGATGTGATTTTGTTTACAACAATCTATTCACAATGAAAATCTTTCAGTGAACAAATATAATCCTAATAAAGTGTATGTGTAATATTAGAATATGTTCAGTTAACAGATGTAAAAAATAAAATGGACAAACAACTTTGCCAATTTAACTATATGTGCATATAACTTTAAGTTATTTTTATTCTAACTAAAAGTACTGAAGTTACAACATACAAATTAAATGATATTTATGATTGTAAAATTTATGATTAAATATATCTCTCAGAATCCTTTCTGTCCCAATTTGAAAATAATTCTATATTATAGAATACATTTATTTAAATTTTAAGATGAAAATAGCAAGGAAAAATCAAACAAATATTTTTATGAAAGAAGTATATTGGCATGAAATTAAATATGATTTTTATTCCAATGTAAAAACTACAAAGAATGTAAACAATTCTTTCAACACATAAACTATTATGTAGTAATCAATTAAAATGATCTAAATAGTCTAATAATTTGACCATTAGCATATAGCAATTTCTATAGAGTTGTCGATCTCTTCCATTTCAAAAACAAAAAACAATATTAGGTAGATAATCAAACATCTTTCATTTCTATAGTGACTTATTTATCCTAGAGGAACTAGTATATAGTATACAAAGAAAACCAACAAACCCACAACTACCCATATTTTGAAGGATTTTAGTTTTCTCCCTTTCCTGATCTCCCTAATATTCTCAGATTACTGTAATTGACTGAAAGAATTTAATTCTTCTTTAAAGAACCCAATTAATCATATCACATAGATACAACA
Organism: Sequoiadendron giganteum; assembly: GCA_007115665.2. Classification (NCBI taxonomy): domain Eukaryota; kingdom Viridiplantae; phylum Streptophyta; class Pinopsida; order Cupressales; family Cupressaceae; genus Sequoiadendron; species Sequoiadendron giganteum. The sequence goes on along the minus strand of CM021102.1, from coordinate 682,266,488 downwards.
AATGTGCACTGATAAATTGAACATATACTTGATATTTCAACTTAAATAATCAAGAAACATTAGGTTGGAGACAATCAAACAATTGCAGAAATTCAACAAACAATTGATACTAGAATGGAACCACCGAATCAGAAATATTTCATTATCTCCTTCAAAATATTATACATGCAACATGGTCCTTTTGGATATAAACATTCTTAAATATTATGTTTCTTTCTATCTATCTTCTATTCTACTACTACCCTCTTATTCATTTCTACCAAAAATGGATATTTATACATCAACCGTATGAAAAGACACGTCCTTTCAGAAATGTCTTGTGCTTGAAACAACAATAAAATTAAAAAGTAATTAGGCTTTGTTAAGCCATAAGTGAACTTTTGATAAGTGATCCAAGTAGTCTCAACGCCCATGCATATCTGCATCTCCCAATGCGTTTCGGATCGTGATCTCCATTTTCACCATCTTCTCATTCCATTCACATGCTTCATCCAATGTTATATCTTTCTCAGTAGCCGTCTTCAGAATCTCTTGCAGTACTGACTCACTTTCATCTTTCCACCTAGTCATTTCTTTTAATCTCCCTCTATCATCAAAGAATGCAGTCAATCCCTTTTTGGTGGCATCGATTAATCCCTGCTCATCCCCTCGCAATTCTTCAAAGAAGTTTTTATGCTTATTCATAAGATGATTTGCAACCTCAATTGCAGCTTTATCAGGAGCATCCCTCTGGTTCATTTCCTGGAGCTTCTCTAGGATCCTACCATCCATTCTTTCGTGTTCTTGTAATGCATCAAAGTTTTGTGAGTGTATTCCCCAAAGCTTATTCAACTAGGTTGTTAGACTGGCTTGTCTCTTCTTAATCACTGCAACAAGTGTGTCATACTTTCCTTGAGAATATGCACTTGACCCTTCCCAATGATCTTTTGTTTGTGAACTTTCACCATGGGTGAGCAGCTTGGTTGAACCCATTGTAACTCCTAATAAATCTTTCAGGTGCTCATTTTCTCTCAGCATTCTTTCATGGTTAGTTTTGTACATTTCCTTTTCCTTGATCAACGCCTGTATTTGAGCTTTGTTTAGTTTTGCTACGTTGATCCCAATCTCTGTTGTCGCCACAGGATCAGCCTCCCCAACTTTTAGGGTCATAACATGCCTGAATGCCTTCTCAATATCAATGACAACTGATTTCCTGTGAGGTGGAATAAAGGCCCAAATCATTAATGACTCTTCATCTGGATTGTACTTTGATCCTGCATAGACCTCTGTCACCTTTTTCGGGCTGAGCTTGTGTGTAGCATTACTGTTTTTCAGGAAACTGCCAAAGACTAGTGCAAAATTGAGATCTAATCCTGGAAAAATCATGACACCAACACTTTCTAGCATTTCCCTTCCCTTTTCAGGTGTCATACTTGCCATCTCTCTTTGCACATCAGTTTTTAAATTACTCAACAACCGTTCTTCATTACCTAGTGTGACATTGTCAACCAGTTCTCTTGTCTCTTTTCCCTTTGTCTACATAGGAATGTCTTAAATTTTGGAGATTTTATAAATTCATCATCTGCTACAAAGGATTTATATTCTACATGCCTTGCATCTATATCTACACTTTCTTCAATATTCAAATCCCTGGTAGGACAGGCGTAATCCTGAGTTCTCAACCTTGACATCTTGTTAGGTAGATGTTGTGGTACATTAGCCTCAGATGTCTCTTCTCCAGAAGACAACAACTCTATATCTTGCAACTCTTGATTATGTTGTTCAACCACCATTTTTGCTTCCTCTACCTCCAAGTTCCTAATCATATCATCAAATTGGTAGGGCACATGGTGATACCCTCCAAAGTTTATCCTTTGTTTAGCAGAATTGATATACCCTTCTGGATCAAAATTCTTTCTCAGTGGTCCTCTTTTCATGTTATATTGCAGTAACTTATCCAGAATCAAATTATACTCTTCCTTTGCTAATACAATAAAATCACCGAAGCATAGTGTATTGGGCATAAAATCTTGTTTTCCAAAAGAACTTAAATTCATAACACTAGAAAAATCCATTTGTTTAACAATTTCCAAGTATGCAATCCTGTTGGGAACCGTTTTAGGAAAAATGAATGGGCCATCTTCAAATCCATGAACCCTAATCATGGTAGAATTCTCCAAACAATACCAATCCCCCCAATTGTGGCTAATTGGTCCATTGAAATAGTTGGGCCCGAGAAACCTCTTTATCTCATCATACAAAGAATAAGCAAATGGATGATTATAAAACTTGTACAATAGTTTCACAAAAGTTTCTTCAAAGCATACAACACTAGAGTTAGCAAACCTATTGTCCCAAACATCAGTCCATGATTGAATAGGTAATGACATGCCTTCCTTATCAAACTGTGAAATTCTCATCTCCTAAGGCCACAACCCTAGTTCTTGTCCGAAGTACAACACTATGTGCATCAACAGTGAGTAATTCCTCAGGTGTAAGATAGAGGCTCCACCTTTTATTGCCATCAACCCATAATTGAGCCCTTTAAAAATATATGAGGCATAATCAAAAGGTCTAGAGTTGTGATACTAAATATCTGTTGAAATTACCATGGGCACAATTGTCATATACTTAGGGACTTCCATTCCCAATACTTGACCCACCGATAAATAAGTGTATTTCATATAGGGCTCAAAAATATCTACATGGAATGGGGGTCCTTCACTATCTTCTAGCAGAATTGGTTTACCACCATGTCTAATTTTGTGCAAGGGCAATCTCCAACCCTTGTAAATGGTTTCCATCCTTCCGAATTATTTTTCCATCTCTTCACATATAATCTTTTTGTTGCATACCCCTTCCAATTTGAAGACTTTGCCTATTGCATCCTTTGATATGTGTATCAATGGTTTCCCAGACGGGTCACAGATAGCTTTAAGTCTCAAATTATAATGAGTGGCCAACAATTTCACCAGTTTAGCATCGACAAAAACATTAGGGCAAACTAACTTTCTCAGATTAAGCTTCCACAGGTTACATATTGGTTCAAAGCGATTCCTCCGATAGTAATGAAAGCTAAACAGTTCATAACCTCTTTTTGGAGTCCAAATATCTCCTATGAGCTTACATTTATCATCTAGTTTATCCACTTCTGCCCTAAGTTGTGCAGAGCGTTTGGATTTGGGTCCAAAGCCAGGTAGCTGGTCGATAAGATCTTGATTCAGCGTACACTTAGTACCCTCTAGCTAAATTTCAGTTTTTTGCTTTTTCCCTTTCGACAAACCACTTTCCCCATGCTTTCTACCCTTTGATTTTCCTGAACTAGTGGCTTCCATTCTTCAAAATTGAAAATTTAAGGTATGAAGAACTTACTATTTTTTGCCCGAGATTTTGAACTGAGAGAATACCCTGGTCCTTCGCTTGCTCCTCTACTTCTTCCGCTGTCAATTTTGCAATGATGTTTTCAATTGAATTCATCTTGATTCCTGAAATTACTTATGCTCCGTGGCGCCATTAATGTTTTAGCTAAAACATGAGCGTAGCTAGTTTTTTCAAAACTCTCACTCACATTATGTAATTTTTCGGCCATACATTTTCAAATCTCGGGCGATCCTTTTGTTCGAGCCTTCACCAACGTTCATTAAACACCCGCTAGGATATCTCGTACTTTCCTCGACACCTTAAATCTTCCTAACAGTTACCCTTTCGGTCTTAAGTATATCGCTACAACTCCCACCAAAGCAACCTATCACTGTGACTTTAGCAAGTCGGGCAGACAATCCTCATCTTACTCCGGACATGTGTATCTCGCCGAGATATTTCCTTCGTAAATTTTGATCGCTGAGATAACGATTTTCTTGCCGATGGAACTACACTCATTATGACCATCTTATCTATCCCCGCTGAAGTTTGTCTCACCGATGGATTTCTTCATCGGCGAAACCATGAACCATGTCCTTCCGATAATCATTCTCTCCAAACATGTCACCAAGTTCAATCCTGTCGGTGTATCATGGAAGGTCAACATGTCTCCTCAAATTCTTCCCGGTAACATTGTCCCATCGATATAATCCTCCTTTGTTTTATTGGCAAGACTGGATGAATGTCTCAAGCTGACTTCAGGAACCTTACTCTGATGACTCTAGTCTGGCTGATATATTTCCTTGTGCTCCGAGCGGTAAGACATATGTAAGCTCGATATGTCTTCATACTGTCACGCCGATGCTCATTATCTTGTCGATAGAGACTGTGAACTGTATTTTCCCGATATATATCCTCAAATGAGATTTCATTGGTACGACATTCCCGATCTCTTGCCGATATTGGTATGTAAGCTATCATTTGTCATCGGCCTAGGCGGTGTCCCCTTGTCCATTTAATAAATGTTTTATTCTTGCAGGGAACAATTTTAAATGACCATCGATCAACCATCGGTTGATCTCAGTCATTCCCTGCAATCCCGTGATGACCCTACCATAGAGTCTCAACTGATTGGGATATCATGGGCGAGTGCCACATTTCTCAAATGGCAATGCCAAAAAGATAATCAAATTACTTTAATATATCTGTAGGGTTTTAATGTGTTATACGACAGGTTACTAAAGTGGCTACGAGATGCACGTGCTCAAAATGAACGGAGATGTTATAATCTCGATGAAAAAGTTACTTGACAGTTATGTTCAACACTGGTGACTATCTTGAGCGAACACGATTGCCGATGGTGGAGATCAATGGTTGCTCGCCATCGCGTGATCGAAAGATGCAAGGTGTTTACTGATCGTGATATCACGGGTGCGTGCCACGTGTATTTCTTTGGCGATGCATAATGTGGTGGGCCCTTGGTGCTGAGATGGAGATTATGTCAGCCTTTTTGAAGGCAACCGTTTGATGATCTGACAAAAGTGAATGATCGACGGTTGGAATTTGAATTCACATCAAATGCGATTGGAGCCATTGGCACGGCATGCAAGTAAGCTTTAATGGTGGACAAGATGTCTACTGGCTCGATTTGATGGCCATAAAGTGATTTTATTTCACTCTATTTTCTCAAAAAGTATTCAAGCACCTTTGCGAAAGCATTTTTCAGAGCCAAGGATGAAGTTACGAGCTGTCACAATAAGGATTTGGTCTTCTACAAAGCATAAACGCCGTGAATTGTTTTATGTGCTTCCTGGTAAATTTAATTGAGATTTTGAGAAGAATTGTGGTGTGCTTGTCATAAATCTTGTTGATAGTTGTTTTAGGGGCTATTAGTTAGTTGAATTGTAAGAAATTGCAAGGTTTTGTTGTAATTTCGTTTTCAGTATAGCCCTAGTTTGTTTGAAAGATTTGAAATTTTAAGGAAGCCCTAGTTTACTTGAGATGGCACCGCCAAAGCAACATTCTGGCCATGTTGATTATTTTAAGAGGAATTTGTATGATGATTTCCTGGATCAACTCATGATAGGAAGAGGGGTTTGGTTTTGATGCATGGAAGAAGCCTAGGTGAAGGATTAGTATGCAAGAATTCCAACATTGCAGATGCTAGGGTTCCCATGACTGGTCTGGAGATGTTTAGGCTATGGTATGGACAATGAAATTTGGCTCACCCTTTCTCAAATGGTTGGAGATATGACATGGGGAAGCTGGTGGTGCCAAATGTGGTCCCGATGTGGATTTTCTCAGGGCGGTGGCAACACGTTATGACCCTATTACGAGAGTGATCAAAGATAATGATGGAGGGATTTTATTAACTATAAACAGGGAAGAAATTCAACAAGTTTTTGACCTGAGTGAACCTAGTCCGTTCTTGATTCAGATAAATCTTGAGATGAAGCAGGAGTATGCAAAGTCAAAGTCACTTTTCAGATTGAAGTTACTTCCTCCTCATCTGGAAAGCGCAAGTAGTTCAAGGATTTATATCAGTCCAGGTGACCAAGAGCCTTTCAGGCTAAGTTGTTTTTCAAACCATTTCTTAGCTACCTTTTATTCATTGTGCCAAATTTTTGGTTTTAACCCTAACACAGTAATGCCAATTTCCTATATGTTTATGGGGGTGCAAATACAACACCCTAATTTCTCTGTGGTTTATGATTTTGCATATTTTCTTAGAGAAGATACATGAAGGGATGTTAAAGTTGCATGTAGGGGATGCAAACACTCCATTCTTTTGGTATTCCCTACTGATTACATGTTCTTGTACAAGAATGTTGACTTCTTCTCAGAGAAGATGGAGTTGAGGTAGGAGGTAAATGGAGAAAGATTATCGGTGCAGGCTTGGACTGCAGATTTATCATACAACAGGGAGAGTGTCAGTTTTGTGCAATTTGACAATTGCTTTGCTTCTAGACTCAGGGTCAGTTGATAGTAAATGTACCTAGGATCCCTGAGGATTTACATGAATTTCTCAGACCAAAGGGGAGGAAGCCAGATTTAAAAGTTTGTCACAACTGGGGTGACATTATCTTGTACCCAGTCAACACTGTTTTAAGGGTGTATGGCTTCCAAGGAACTCCACATATCCTCCCATTCAATGTGCCAACAAGAGTGGGGTTTTCTGAGGTTATGTGGAAAATAGGTTGTATTCATGAAGACAACCTAACAGGGAAGGGAAAAGGGACTCTTTTCCCTGATTATACCGTTGTGTCTGATTTTGTGTTCTCAAAGGGAGGATGGGTCCACTTTGGGAGGTTTTTTGATGATTTTCATTTAAGGTGTGGTCCTAGGCGACAACATGAGCCTGAGGGCTTCTTTGTCCTTTTTAGACAATGGATAAAAGGTGGCAGGTTTGCACATGAGTTCAATTTTCCAGAGGATATGATCAGGAATGAATTTGATTTGAACAAGCAGGAATTGAACAAGGAAAAATGGATAGCATATGAGAAGTTATTGGCCATTGTGCATAAAATGGATCCCAAATATGATCCATTAATGGAATTCACCCCATTCCACAAGAAAATTGATTTCTTGATGGAAAAATTCAAGGAGATCATGGGTGTTTTGATGACAAAGAAGGTCAACTTGGAGTTGGACTTCCGCATACAAAAGCCAGATGTGAGGCCTACTGAAACAAGGCCAACATATCAACCCATGATGAATTGGCCTCTTTATAAGAGAAAGAGGAGTGACAATAGTGATGAGGAGGAGGAAGATAAGAAAGGAAAACAAATCATGAAGGCATCAACACAACCAGGTCCAAAGATCAGAGCACCTGGAGGAATAAAGATCATTGATTTGGAATCATCACCACAAGATAATCCTACACTACCACCATCAGAGCCAAGCCCTAAGAGGCAAAGAGTTGAAGAGGCACAAGAGACTCCGATGGATGAAAGCATTGTTACAGATCAGGACATGCAGGTTGGTATTCCTTCCCCTCCTAGGTCAACTCAATTGGTTCTATCTGATATGGATGTGAAGGGACAATGTGTGCAAGATGCCAAGATGGAGACATGCAAGGCATTTTTAGATGATGATACATTTGTTAAAACTCCAATTTTCTTACAACTGGTATGGAGAATGAGACTATAAGAATATCAAGACATGCAAAAGGAGAAGAGAGTTGAAACCTGATAGGTCTAACCAGGAGAATGATGATGAAGTAAAGGTTGAATTGATGGAAGAATTCAAGAGCATCACTCCTGAGTAGGGGAGGAAATTAGTAACTCAGGCTGGTGTGCTAATTTTGCCTAAATGGGATATAGCAGATGTAGTAGCATTTGATGCTATTTTAAAATCTAAGCATCCCATGCAAAATTTTGAGGAAGAGGTCAAGGCAAAACTGCAAGATTCTGCCTTTAGTGAGAGGTATGAGACACTAGCAATTTGGGCATTGGCACCTTAGGGCAGAAATCCTAATGTTACTGACATTAGCCCAAACCTAAGGGGAGGGTTAATAATAAAGAGATCCTTTGAAAATTCAAGTACAGAGGCTACAAACCTAACTGTGAATGTGGCCAAATTGGCCTAGAAGAGTATTGAGAGGGAAGAAGATGAAAAGCAGAGCTTAATGGAGAAATACAATATTATAATTGGAGAATACAACAGGGTGCAACAAAGGAATGTTGAGCTGCAAACTGAGGTGGATAGGTTAAAGTATAGGCAAGTTGGGGAGTCCTCAAGTGCTCTTGGTATCATGACACTGCCTTCCACATCAGGATCAATACCTCCTACTTCTCCAATTATTTCTACTCCGGGGTCCCCCATCCAAACTCCTTCTCTCGGTCCTACATTAGAGTTAGTTGAAGAAGAGATTGAATACTTTGTGGATCCTACTAAGAAGCAATTGCTAAATAATATTATAGAGTTATAGACAGATTTAAAGGCAAGTGAGGAGGGAGCACTTGTAAAGCAGAGTGAAGTTGTTAACACAGTTTTGAGGCACTTAAATGAAAAGGTTGATGGCAGATTGCCATCAGTATATTCTTTGTATTCTTTATTTTTGGATGCAATAAAGAACATTAGTAGGGATCATGAAGTAGTTTTTCCCTTAGTTGAGAAGTGGATCCTTAGGGCCAATGATTTAGATATCATGTATAAAGCCTCTAGATTTGATATAGATAATGGGCCTCAATCATTAAGGCCTACTCAATTTTTTGTAAAGTCACTGTAGGGTTTTCAAGCCTTACCAGATGATTTGTGTAGGAAAATCAGAGAATTGGTAAAGAGTTTTGATGATTGGAGTGATACATCTTTACCTGATATAATTGATGCACAGGGAAATGTTAAATCACTGCAATAGTGGCAAGATAGAGCATATGAGGTCATCAATGCACAAATCAAATTGATTTGTGATGCCTCAGACTATGAACTGTTGGTGAGTTCTATGGACAAGATCATTAGCACTAGCACATTTTTGGAGTCTTTTGAGAGAGAGGCAAATCAGGTAGCAGTGAAATACACACCTTATAGTGCTAAGGTGAATGAGGTGGTTAATTTTGATTGGCTGATAGATGAATAATATCAAAGATGGGTGGATAAATACTTAACCGAGGAAGAGTAAGACATAGTTGACTACTGGTAGATAAAAACTCAGCTGTTGCAGTTATAACAGATTTCGGTTATGTTTTGATGGTAGTTTTGGCAGAGGTTTCTTGAAGTTTGGTTGATGCATCAACCATTTTCAACGGATGGGATAAACAAGAAGATTCTCCAGGGACTCAACTGTTGTAACAGATTTTTGAAATGTCACATGGCGGTCCAAGTGACCAGTGACATGTGTATTTCTGGTTCGATGCTTGTTTTCTCCTTCATTCTCTATAAGAAGGATTTCAAGGCCAAAAATATGGGTTAGCAAGTTAGATAATTTTGGGTCAAGTCTAAGTAAAGTTGCAAAGCAAATTGTAAAAAGCCTGTTGGTTCAGTGAAAATGCAAGTTAGGTTTTGTGTCATTCTGTAGTAGGTTTTGAATTCATGGGAGTTTGATGTTTCATGATAGTACTAGCATTTGAATGGGAATGATTCATTTTGAACTCATGTCTCTCCATTGTATAAGCATATTAGAATCTTGAATAAAATAATCAAGGGTTGTTTTGTTCATCTCACTGTTGCGGTGTGTATGATTCTCATTTTAGCTTTAATTCAAGGAATTAATTAAAATGCTTGAATGGGGTTATAGGTGGATATGTTTATATAAGGATTTGATAAGTAGTATTGGGTTAGAATACAAATTGATGGTATTGTAAGGCAATATTGTCAGAGATCTTATATGTTATGTGTTAAATCTATCACGAATCCTTAGATGCTTATGAATTTGACTCCTCCAATGGCATATGGCACTGGTCTAAGTTTTTCTTATTTGTGGGGTATATTATTTGTTTTTCTTTGCTTAGAGCTTGCTAAAAATTGCAAATCAATGATTATCTTAAGTTGTGAAGTGTTGTTGTAGTTATCTAATGCTCCAAATAGTTGATATTATTGATGAACAACCAATTCATTTTGGTATTATCCTGTTATGTTGAGCTATTAAATGAGATTATCTGTTGTTTTTAATGTTTTTTATAATATTGGTGCAGAGGTTGTAAACACATTAAGGGATCACCCTCTCGGGTCTTGCAGAGCCCGAAGTGTAGGAGGCTTTGTTAAAGTCCTCGTTAGTTGGTCCAGGTCCTTCGAGCTGCCCCTGATTGGAATTGGCAATTCCATAGGTAGTTTAGAAGATAAACCTGGTTATAGTAAAAACAACCAACACTATCCCTTGGTCCTCTCTTTTTCCCGCTCTTGTGTGTTCCCTTCTATCTTTTTTCTCTTGTTAATTTTGATTTGTTCCTGCTTATTGCTTTGGCTTAGTTCATTTTTTCTTCTAGTTTGTTATTTCATCGTATTTTGTCGAGTTTTTGTTTCGTGTGTCTCTTCTCTTTGGGTCTGTCCTTTTCTATTGATTGTTCCTTCTTTCCTTCTTTTTCTAATTCTTGTTTCTCATTATTTTATGACTATTCCTTACATTTTACAAATTATAGGTTTTTTCTAATTACGCCGAAGCCGTATCCTATTTGAGATGAACGAGTTAAAATAGATCATCAACGGTTAATATCGACCGCGTACAGTGCAATACGATTGTAGTGATTTCATCAGTTCATCACCACATTTTTTCCCCTCCATTTTTTTTGTTTGTTTTACTTCTTAATATTTTACTTGTGAACTTTGCCCTTTTTTTCTCATCCGATGACACCACAATATTTACTGAATGAAGGTTTCAACAAATGAAAACAAATATCTACTTCTATAAATTTAATTTTAAAATTTGTCCGTATTTTTCAAGACTCAAACTGAATTGGTTAATTTGAATGTATGAAATAATTGATATAGTTTGGTTTAATATATATATTTTAACTTTTTAAAAAATATGTTCATAATTTAAATATCTAATTTTGTTAATTAAATAGGTGTTAAAAGGTGAAAAGTTAAATTATAAAAATGTCTATTTTTTTGTTATTTAGAAAGAGATTAAAAGTGAAAATTTAAATTATTTTTAATATTTATATATTGAATGGTTTTACTTGTTTTATATATATTAGTTATATATTTTTTAATTTAAAAAAAAAAAAAATTATAAAAATGTTTTTCTCTTTTTTTGTTAATTAGAAAGATGTTAAAAGTGGAAATTATAATTATTTTGAATATTTGCATTTTATAAAGTTCATATATTAAATGGTTTTTACTTATTTTATAATTTGGAAAAATATAAAAAAGTAAAATAGAAAAATAATTAAAATTGTTTTTTAGATTTTTATATATATTTTTTTTTTGATCCATAAGAGACAAGTGCCACATAGTGGCTAGTACTTGCCTTTATAGTATTTTAGATTCAATAAAAATAAATGTAAGTTTTGTTAATGGAATAAAAGATAGTTACATGCATTTATATTAATATTAATAATTATTAATCTTATTTTAATTATATTATGTAAAAATCAAGTATCTTATATAAAAAAAATTATATATTAAAATTTTATATATTATAAAGATATTATAAATATCAAACAAAATCAAATGATAGTATAATATAATTAGAAGAAAAAATTGATAATTATATAAATATAAAATTTATCTAATAATTATGTTACATAAAAATATGTATAATATGAAATAAATTTATTATATTATATTAAATTATATTTATTGATTAGATAATTATAAGAAAGAATTGTGGGAGGTAGGGAGAGTGCACTCCAAGGTGGTGGAGGATGTTGGCATGAACGACCATGTTGGAGTTGTAAGGGGAAATAGTGATGGGTGGAAAGCCACAGGTAGTACGAGAGAGTTGGCTTGTCCTATCAATCAACCGAATGCACGAGGAAGACAACTCATCTATCTTCCTGAGGCGCAGGAAATATTAAAATCCAATCATTCTTTCACTTGCATTCAGACAACTCGCACGTAGGAGAAGGAGGTTGGCGAGGCTGACGATGGTGGGTAGAAGTACTGATTTAAGGCTTGCACAAAATGTCGTGGGCATTTGTTCTAGTTCAGTGTTGTGGTTGAAGTCTGGATATCATTTTGTCAAGCGCTTACTGTTGGGAGCCGAATGGCTAGATCCTCAAAATTTTTGATAGAGGTTTCGGTTGCGGGCGTAGCTCAGTTTGGGGCAGACACCCCCATTTCGCTCAAGTCTAACGATAGGCTGAGCAACTTTCATTTCATAATGAATCAATGCCTTAAAATAATTTTGCTCGACTATGAGCCTCTGGTGTTAGTTGCAGTCAAAATGGTCTTGGGTCCTCATTTTCTGGAGGAAACAGAGTATGGGCGCGATGATTTGCAGATATCTTCTCATTTTTTGGCTTCCCTACTGGATAATCTGGTCCTGAAGATTGAAGCAAGGACTTTAATGAGTAAATTGTTCATACTCGAACTGCTGGGTGGTATGGATGATCTCCTTCGAGTGGTGGTGGAAGGGCGAGGAGAGAGAGATTCAAAATTAGATTTTGATTAGATAGTTACATAGAAAGAGTGAGAGAGATAAAGAGAAATAGGAAACAAAGACATATATAGAGGTAGAGATATCCAGAGACAAAAGAGGGAGAGGGGGAGATAAATAGGGATGTCAAAAAAGAGTAAGAGAGAGAGAGAGAGAGAGATGGAGGGGTAGAAAGATGGAGAGAGAGGTAGAGAGGGATATATATGGAGAGAGAGGCAAAGATAGACATATTTATAGAGAGAAAGAGATGAGAAGAGAAAGAGAAAGAGAGATATTTATATCTCAGTCTTCCTCTCTCTCTTTGTTTCTCATTATTTCTCAATTTATCTTCCTCTCTCTCCCCTATATCTCTCTATCTTTGTCTACGCTTCTCTCTCTATTTATGCATATCTATCTTTGTCTCTATCTCTCTCTTTCACTCATATACACAAACACTCCCTATTCCCCTTCTCTACCTCTCTCCCTCTCTCTCTTTCTCTCACTCTTGACCCTTCTATCCATATCTCTATATTACTCCCTCTCTCCTCTCTATCTATTGAGCTATCTCTTCCTCTCTCCCCATATCCATATCTTTCTCTACCTCTACCTCTACCTCTATCTCCCTATCTCACTTTCTCCTTCCCTATCCCTCTCTATCTCTCTGTATCACCCTTTATCTATATTTATCCCTCTCCCTTTCCCTTTCTATATATTGAGCTATCTCTCTCCCTCTTCTTCTTCTCTCTCTCCCTCTCCCTCTCTACCTATCTCTCTCCCTTTCTCTTCCTCCCTCTCTCTATCTCTCCCCATATCTGTCTCACTCACTCCCTCCCTAACCCCTATCTATCTATTTGTCTCCCTCTATCTCTAGACATGTCTCTCTCTCCTTCTCACTCTTCCTAGAACTCTATATTTATATCTCTTTTCCCCTTTATCTCTATCTCTCCATATTTCTTCTTTCATCTCTCTCTCTATCTCTATCTCATTATCTCTCCATCTCTCTACCATATATATCTTCCTCACTCTACTTCTCTTTATATATCACTTCCCATCTCTATATGTATCTTTCTATATATCGCTCTCTCATTCTCTGGCTCTCTCTCTCTCTCCCCTCTCTCTCTCTCCCTCTCTCCTTCTCTCCATATCCCCCTCCTCCATCTCCATCTCCATCTCCATCTCATTACCCCTCTCTTGATCTCCCCCCTCTTTCTCTCCCTCTTTATATCCCTATCTCTCCCTCTTCCTCTCTTCCTATTGCAAAATTAATATGATTCGAGTAATGGAGCTTGATTATCTTCCTAATTTAGAGGTTTTGTAAGTGGATGCATAGTTGGTTTGAACTTATCATTTCTCCATTGAGACATTTTTTGCACACCATTTTTGAGACATTTCGACCTACCCATTGTACACCAATGTGCAATTACTAGTTATTTGTTACTTTTAGATTTTTTGTTTGTTTTTAATCTCTTTCAAATTTTCTTGTTAATTTATTTTAAATTTATGCATTTTTTATATATTCTTATTTGTAATTTTATATTTTCGTACAATTTATTTTCTGATTAATTATTTATAATTTATAATTTATATGTAAACATATAATTTATAAATTTTATGTTTACTTATAAATTATAATTTATATACTTATAATCTCTTTATAATTTATTCTCTTTTAAATTTGTTATAATTTAAAAACATATTTATTATCTGGTTATTTTCTCTTTATATATTATATATTTTAATTTATTTTCTTCTAATTTATTTTATTTATTATTAAAATTATATGTTTATTTTCTTGTTATTTATAATAATTTTTGTTTATTTTTAAATTTTATTCCTATTAATTTTATTTTGTTTATGCCTAATTTATTGTTATGTTTTTTATAAAATATTTTTCTTTTAAAATTTGGATTTTTAATATTTTATTTTTACTATAGAGGGGGTTTTAAAACAACTTATGCCCATCAATTCATCTAAGTCGGGCCCCTTTTGATTTAATGTTTTAATTCTTTCGCCTGACTTTATTTTTCCCTATTCTAAGTTGGCCCCGTGCCCCCATCTTTAAAAACAACTTAAGCCATTGTTTGTCGTCAGCCTAGGTGATGTCCCCTTATGTCTTTAATAAATGTTTTATATTGTGCGGGGAATAAATTTTAATGACCGTTGATCAACTATCGTTTGATCATAGTCGTTCCCTGCCATCCCGCGATGACCCCACCACAAAGACTCAATCGATTGCGATATCACAAGCGAGTGCCACGTGTCTCATCTGGCAGTGCCGAAGGGATGATGAAAGTGCTTTAATATATCTGTCGGGTTTTAATATGTTATATAGCAGGTTACTAAAGTGGTTACAAGATGCACGTGCTTCAAATCAACGACGATGTTATAATCTGGATGGAAAAGGTGCTCGATGGTTAGTGACAAGGTTGGCGACTGTGTTGAGTGAACAGGATTGCCGATGGTTGAAATCTACGGTTTCTTGCCATCGCGTGATCAGAAGTTGCGAGGTCTTTATTGATCGCGCTCTCACGGGCGAGCGCCATGTGGATTTCTTTGGCGATGCATAATATGGTGGGCCCTTGCTACTGTGATGGAGATCGTGTTAGCTTGTTTTGGCAACCGTTTGATGATCTGACAAAAGTGAAAGATCGACAATTGATATAATATGCTTGGATTGCTTTATATTCACTACTCTAAATGGCGCCATAATTTTAAATTTAATTAACATAATCTAAAACCTAACGAAACCAAGTTGTAGCTCGTCAAATTGGAGAAGTGAAAGGTCAATACTAGCGCTGAGGAAGATTTTGGAGGAGTGAAAACAAGGTCAATACCAGCGTCGAGGAAGAGTTTGGAGTTAAAACAAGGTCAATACCAGCGCCGATGAAGAGTTTGGACTGAAAACAAGGTCAATACCAACGTTGAGGAAGAGTATGGAGGAGTGAAAAAAAGGTCAATACCAGTGCCGAGAAAGAGTATGGAGGAGTGAAAACAAGGTCAATACTAGCGCCGATGAAGAGTTTGGAGTTAAAACAAGGTCAATACCAGCGCCGACGAAGAGTTTGGAGGAGTGAAAACAAGGTCAATGCTAGCGCTGAGGAAGATTATGGAGGAGTGAGACAAGGTCAATACCAGCATCGAGGAAGAGTATGGAGGAGTGAAAACAAGGTCAATCCCAGTGTCGAGGATGAGGTTGAGGGCACTCAGGGAAAATCGACGACCAAGGGACAATGAGTATTGTAAGTTTGGCATTCCCATTCTCTTTAACCTGCAATTTTCATTCCTAGTTTCCAAAGATATTCTCGTACATTGGCACCCCCATTCTCGTAAAATGGTATAAGATAAGACAAAAAAAAAAAAAAAGCTTAGTTTTTCACATTTTTATCGACCAGCCTCAGGTCTTGGTGAAACTCCCATAATCTACCCACATCTTGGTTGTTGGTGGAAACATTTTATTCTTTGTTGTACGACCTACCTCAAATCTTATGTCCACAAAGTTGCTAAAAACATAAAACAATAAGAAAAAATTCAAAGGTACAACTAAAAAAGGGTTATTTCCTTTTGGCCTCATCCACCTCTTATATTTCAACATAGCATGGAATTATGCTTACATAACATAAACTCAAACAAATGGAAGTTTATAGGGGCAAAGGAGCCCAAGTATATGCTAGGCTAAGCTAGATCTAATGAATGGAAATAGAGGCATACAATTCTTCTTTAATACCTCCACCACAAACATATGCAAGGAAAAGTTTCCTCCCTTCTTGGTAGTGATAACCGCCTCCACACACAACCCTTAAAAATTATGAATAGAGGAATATAATCTTTGAAGAACTCAAAGTTGATTCTCTCCTACCTAATGCAATTATTCATTTTATCCTTACAAACATTTATAGTGATTACTAGAGGCACATAGACCAATTCTTCATAATAGAAGAATCTGATCATACTTTTCCAATGATGGCATTATGAGAAAACCTTAGGTTAAATGAATAATTTCTAGCTAAGTTCTTTAAATCATGTCCAACCGTATAAGAGAAGACCGCTGCTATGTGTACTTGGATACCATGGAGAAAGGCTCTTTGGGCTCTTTCATCAATCAAGGTATTGTTAAATTTTAACACCTAAAAGTGAGAATGAAGATTCTTTCCTAGGATGGT
>CM021102.1:682033988-682249873 GCA_007115665.2 Sequoiadendron giganteum | reverse complement strand
AAAAGTGGAAATTTAAATTATTTTGAATATTTGCATTTTATAAAGTTCATATATTAAATGGTTTTTACTTATTTATTAATTTCAAAAAATATTAAAAAGTAAATTAGAAAAATAATTAAAATTGTTTTTAAAATTTTTAGAATTTTTTTTTTTTTTTTGATCCATAAGAGACAAGTGCCACATAGTGGCTAGTACTTGCCTTTATAGTATTTTAATTATAGTATTTTAGATTCAATAAAAATAAATGTAAGTTTTGTTAATGGAATAAAAGATAGTTACATGCATTTATATTAATATTAATAATTATTAATCTTATTTTAATTATATTATGTAAAAATCAAGTATCTTATATAAAAATAATTATATATTAAAAATTTATATATTATAAAGATATTATAAATATCAAACAAAATCAAATGATAGTATAATATAACTAGAAGAAAAAATTGATAATTATATAAATATAAAATTTATCTAATAATTATGTTACATAAAAATATGTATAATATGAAATAAATTTATTATATTATATTAAATAATATTTATTGATTAGATAATTATAAGAAAGAATTGTGGGAGGTAGGGAGGGCACACTCCAAGGTGGTGGAGGATGTTGGCATGAACAGCCACGTTGGAGTTGTAAGGGGAAATAGTGACGGGTGGAAAGCCACAGGCAGTACGAGAGAGTTGGCTTGTCCTATCAATCAATCAAATGCACAGGGAATACAACTCATCTATCTTCCCGAGGCATGGGAAATATTAAAATCCATTAATTCTTTCACTTGCATTCAGATAGCTTGCACGTAGGAGAAGGAGGTTGGCGAGGCTGGCGGTGGTGGGTAGAAGTACTGATTTAAGGCTTGCACAGAATATCGTGGGCATTTGTTCTAGTTCAGTGTTGTGGTTGAAGTCTAGATATCATTTTGTCAAGCGCTTATTGTTGGGAGCCGAATGGCTGGGTCCTCAGAATTTCTGATAGAGTTTTTGGTTGCGGGTGTAGCTTGCTTTGGGGTAGACACCCCCATTTCGCTCAAGTCTAACGATAGGCTGAGTAACTTTCATTTCATAACGGATCAACGCCTTAAAATAATTTTGCTCGACTATGAGCCTTTGGTGTTAGTTGCAATCAAAATGGTCTTGGGTCCTCGTTTTCTGGAGAAAACAGAGTATGGGCACGATAATTTGCATTTTCTGGAGGAAACAGAGTATGGGCGCGATGATTTGCAGATATCTTCTCATTTTTTGGCTTCCCTACTGGATAATCTGGTCCTGAAGATTGAAGCAAGGACTTTAATGAGTAAATTGTTCATACTCGAACTGCTGGGTGGTATGGATGATCTCCTTCGAGTGGTGGTGGAAGGGCGAGGAGAGAGAGATTCAAAATTAGATTTTGATTAGATAGTTACATAGAAAGAGTGAGAGAGATAAAGAGAAATAGGAAACAAAGACATATATAGAGGTAGAGATATCCAGAGACAAAAGAGGGAGAGGGGGAGATAAATAGGGATGTCAAAAAAGAGTAAGAGAGAGAGAGAGAGAGAGATGGAGGGGTAGAAAGATGGAGAGAGAGGTAGAGAGGGATATATATGGAGAGAGAGGCAAAGATAGACATATTTATAGAGAGAAAGAGATGAGAAGAGAAAGAGAAAGAGAGATATTTATATCTCAGTCTTCCTCTCTCTCTTTGTTTCTCATTATTTCTCAATTTATCTTCCTCTCTCTCCCCTATATCTCTCTATCTTTGTCTACGCTTCTCTCTCTATTTATGCATATCTATCTTTGTCTCTATCTCTCTCTTTCACTCATATACACAAACACTCCCTATTCCCCTTCTCTACCTCTCTCCCTCTCTCTCTTTCTCTCACTCTTGACCCTTCTATCCATATCTCTATATTACTCCCTCTCTCCTCTCTATCTATTGAGCTATCTCTTCCTCTCTCCCCATATCCATATCTTTCTCTACCTCTACCTCTACCTCTATCTCCCTATCTCACTTTCTCCTTCCCTATCCCTCTCTATCTCTCTGTATCACCCTTTATCTATATTTATCCCTCTCCCTTTCCCTTTCTATATATTGAGCTATCTCTCTCCCTCTTCTTCTTCTCTCTCTCCCTCTCCCTCTCTACCTATCTCTCTCCCTTTCTCTTCCTCCCTCTCTCTATCTCTCCCCATATCTGTCTCACTCACTCCCTCCCTAACCCCTATCTATCTATTTGTCTCCCTCTATCTCTAGACATGTCTCTCTCTCCTTCTCACTCTTCCTAGAACTCTATATTTATATCTCTTTTCCCCTTTATCTCTATCTCTCCATATTTCTTCTTTCATCTCTCTCTCTATCTCTATCTCATTATCTCTCCATCTCTCTACCATATATATCTTCCTCACTCTACTTCTCTTTATATATCACTTCCCATCTCTATATGTATCTTTCTATATATCGCTCTCTCATTCTCTGGCTCTCTCTCTCTCTCCCCTCTCTCTCTCTCCCTCTCTCCTTCTCTCCATATCCCCCTCCTCCATCTCCATCTCCATCTCCATCTCATTACCCCTCTCTTGATCTCCCCCCTCTTTCTCTCCCTCTTTATATCCCTATCTCTCCCTCTTCCTCTCTTCCTATTGCAAAATTAATATGATTCGAGTAATGGAGCTTGATTATCTTCCTAATTTAGAGGTTTTGTAAGTGGATGCATAGTTGGTTTGAACTTATCATTTCTCCATTGAGACATTTTTTGCACACCATTTTTGAGACATTTCGACCTACCCATTGTACACCAATGTGCAATTACTAGTTATTTGTTACTTTTAGATTTTTTGTTTGTTTTTAATCTCTTTCAAATTTTCTTGTTAATTTATTTTAAATTTATGCATTTTTTATATATTCTTATTTGTAATTTTATATTTTCGTACAATTTATTTTCTGATTAATTATTTATAATTTATAATTTATATGTAAACATATAATTTATAAATTTTATGTTTACTTATAAATTATAATTTATATACTTATAATCTCTTTATAATTTATTCTCTTTTAAATTTGTTATAATTTAAAAACATATTTATTATCTGGTTATTTTCTCTTTATATATTATATATTTTAATTTATTTTCTTCTAATTTATTTTATTTATTATTAAAATTATATGTTTATTTTCTTGTTATTTATAATAATTTTTGTTTATTTTTAAATTTTATTCCTATTAATTTTATTTTGTTTATGCCTAATTTATTGTTATGTTTTTTATAAAATATTTTTCTTTTAAAATTTGGATTTTTAATATTTTATTTTTACTATAGAGGGGGTTTTAAAACAACTTATGCCCATCAATTCATCTAAGTCGGGCCCCTTTTGATTTAATGTTTTAATTCTTTCGCCTGACTTTATTTTTCCCTATTCTAAGTTGGCCCCGTGCCCCCATCTTTAAAAACAACTTAAGCCATTGTTTGTCGTCAGCCTAGGTGATGTCCCCTTATGTCTTTAATAAATGTTTTATATTGTGCGGGGAATAAATTTTAATGACCGTTGATCAACTATCGTTTGATCATAGTCGTTCCCTGCCATCCCGCGATGACCCCACCACAAAGACTCAATCGATTGCGATATCACAAGCGAGTGCCACGTGTCTCATCTGGCAGTGCCGAAGGGATGATGAAAGTGCTTTAATATATCTGTCGGGTTTTAATATGTTATATAGCAGGTTACTAAAGTGGTTACAAGATGCACGTGCTTCAAATCAACGACGATGTTATAATCTGGATGGAAAAGGTGCTCGATGGTTAGTGACAAGGTTGGCGACTGTGTTGAGTGAACAGGATTGCCGATGGTTGAAATCTACGGTTTCTTGCCATCGCGTGATCAGAAGTTGCGAGGTCTTTATTGATCGCGCTCTCACGGGCGAGCGCCATGTGGATTTCTTTGGCGATGCATAATATGGTGGGCCCTTGCTACTGTGATGGAGATCGTGTTAGCTTGTTTTGGCAACCGTTTGATGATCTGACAAAAGTGAAAGATCGACAATTGATATAATATGCTTGGATTGCTTTATATTCACTACTCTAAATGGCGCCATAATTTTAAATTTAATTAACATAATCTAAAACCTAACGAAACCAAGTTGTAGCTCGTCAAATTGGAGAAGTGAAAGGTCAATACTAGCGCTGAGGAAGATTTTGGAGGAGTGAAAACAAGGTCAATACCAGCGTCGAGGAAGAGTTTGGAGTTAAAACAAGGTCAATACCAGCGCCGATGAAGAGTTTGGACTGAAAACAAGGTCAATACCAACGTTGAGGAAGAGTATGGAGGAGTGAAAAAAAGGTCAATACCAGTGCCGAGAAAGAGTATGGAGGAGTGAAAACAAGGTCAATACTAGCGCCGATGAAGAGTTTGGAGTTAAAACAAGGTCAATACCAGCGCCGACGAAGAGTTTGGAGGAGTGAAAACAAGGTCAATGCTAGCGCTGAGGAAGATTATGGAGGAGTGAGACAAGGTCAATACCAGCATCGAGGAAGAGTATGGAGGAGTGAAAACAAGGTCAATCCCAGTGTCGAGGATGAGGTTGAGGGCACTCAGGGAAAATCGACGACCAAGGGACAATGAGTATTGTAAGTTTGGCATTCCCATTCTCTTTAACCTGCAATTTTCATTCCTAGTTTCCAAAGATATTCTCGTACATTGGCACCCCCATTCTCGTAAAATGGTATAAGATAAGACAAAAAAAAAAAAAAAGCTTAGTTTTTCACATTTTTATCGACCAGCCTCAGGTCTTGGTGAAACTCCCATAATCTACCCACATCTTGGTTGTTGGTGGAAACATTTTATTCTTTGTTGTACGACCTACCTCAAATCTTATGTCCACAAAGTTGCTAAAAACATAAAACAATAAGAAAAAATTCAAAGGTACAACTAAAAAAGGGTTATTTCCTTTTGGCCTCATCCACCTCTTATATTTCAACATAGCATGGAATTATGCTTACATAACATAAACTCAAACAAATGGAAGTTTATAGGGGCAAAGGAGCCCAAGTATATGCTAGGCTAAGCTAGATCTAATGAATGGAAATAGAGGCATACAATTCTTCTTTAATACCTCCACCACAAACATATGCAAGGAAAGGTCTCCTCCCTTCTTGGTAGTGATAACCTCCTCCACACACAAACCTTAAAAATTATGAATAGAGGAATATAATCTTTGAAGAACTCAAATTTTATTCTCTCCTACCTGATGCAATTATTCATTTTATCCTTACAAACATTTATAGTGATTACTAGAGGCACATTGACCAATTCTTCATAATAGAAGAATTTGATCATACTTTTCCAATGATGGCATTATGAGAAAGCCTTAGGTTAAATGAATAATTCCTAGATAAGTTATTTAAATCATGTCCAACCGTATAAGAGAATACCGTTGCTATGTGTACTTGAATACCATGGAGAAAGGCTCTTTGGGCTCTTTCATCAATCAAGGTATTGTTAAATTTTAACACCTAAAAGTGAGAATGGAGAATCTTTCCTAGGATGGTGGCCAATTATGCTTCTCAACACCTAGATTACAAAATCCTTGTCAATATCATTTCCATCACAATTAAACCTATTGCTTGAGATATAGTCATACAGGTAAAAAAATTGGCTTTCATGATAGTAGATACATTCTAGACAATTCAATCCTTGCATCGGAGATTGTTGAATGGGCCCAAAAAACTACTCATGATTCCCTTACAATTAAGTTAAAATTTTGACAAGGCATATGATTGCATCAAATGTCCTTTCATTTATAAAAGGCTCAAATTAACTTATTTTTAACCCTAAATTATTATCACACATTCAAAATTACAAAATACCAGTTGAATGAAGAACCTTCATTTGAAGGTGATGTCATCATGACCTTTGAATGAAGAACCTTCATTCAAAAATGATGCCATGTCAAGACTTTCAAATGAAGGTATTTTTTATTTTAAATATTTCATGTCCAAAATGCTTTATAAAAGGAACCTTTGCATGAAGGACCTTCAAATGAAGACCTTAATTCAAAGGTCCTTCATTAGAAGATCCTTCATATGAAGGTTCCTTTAATGCCATCCCATTATAGCTCTTAGAGTAGTTAGAGATATTTTTGTTTTGAAGTAGAGATTGGACCATCAAATAGTGTCACCATGACTCTACCAAGATATCCATCAAATTGATAAACCCTGACTTAACAACCACAAATTCACAAGAAAATTGCCCCTGTCAGCCCTAGGCCATCATGCCAAGTTTTTTGCTTTAACAGACCTCTAAATTCAATGAACCTCTATCATACCATGATGCACACCAATCCACCAAGTTACAGTTCCAAGACAGTGGGTGGATTGGTGGATGTCATTTCTATTTAGCCCTAAAACCCTTACATAGGCACACCAGGGTAGTCCTTGTATTTGATTGTTTTCTCCCATAAAATAGTGATTGAGTACTTCAAAACAAATGAAAATGAAAGGGAACACATATATTTATCTACACCAATGATCTTAGAGCATTTCAAGCTTGTATGGATCTATACAACACAAAAGAACTTTAGAAAAATAGTAAAAACACAGAAAATTGCTTCAAGAACGTGGTATTTGATATGAAATTTTAGTATCAACTCCTCCAACAATTGCAATGGAATGGGAATACAATATGATAGAACTGGGATAAAAAATGCATCGTTTGAAGCATCAAACCAATATGCAAAGATGAAAGAAAGTGCTAACCCCTTAAACTGAAAAAGTTTCTTTTAACTTTAAATTTGTTGGGTAGCCAATTCTTTTAAGTTATCAAATCCTACCATCATACATAATCAAAATTTTGTTGTTTCAAATGACTATGAGAACTAACTTTCACTATTTGAAGATGTTGAAACCTTGTCATAGAGAATTAGAACATTGATTCAACCACTCATCCTACCTTAAAACATACCAAAAGTCTCCTAGAAATTAGACATGGGAAGATTTAAGATGACTTAAACAATTTTTATTTCCAAAGCATAAACTTATGATGACTTTACTAGGCCTAGTACACACTCCCTCCCCGTTAACCACTTAGACATATGGAAATTAAATGTAAATTTTCTGCTATTTTTAGTCATGTAGGTGTCCAATAAACCACTTGGTGGTGTTTCCTTTCAAGTTTATTTACTTGAATGAGGAGCAAAAGTCCTTTGATTACAATTAGAGAATACATTTGAGGCCTTGGTTGTGTAACTGGTGGACCATAGTCACATTTAACACTTGTTACAAAGTTTGGGAGTTAAAACGTTAAGTAGATTTGATTTGTGATGGACACATTTGGATGGTAGTAACAATAACTTGTAATCTATCAAGACTTGATTATCTTATAACCTGTCAAATTCTAGCGATGAAGTGATAGATTAATCATAATGTCACCTTGGGATCACATCACCATGAAAGAACTTCATCCAACATCCTTATGAGTGTAGGTACCACCAAATAGGTATTTGTTAGATTTGTCTTCCTCGAGCGAGGGAAATTCAGGAAGAGAAGAGGAAAGTGAGACATGTAGTAGGTCTAAAAGAGGGAGATCAACTAGAGGTCAAAATATTAGAAGAAAATTCTGTAAACGAATGGAATTTTTTCTTGCTAAAGGAGGGTCATATTCTTATGATGATGAGACATAGGCGACATCAAGGTTCCCTTGAGGTACAAACATCTACGAAAACAATGGGTACCCAAGGAACTTCCTCCAATAAACACTGATCTTTGTGTCAACGAGAGGATATATCGCATAACACCATCGTCATTACATGGTTTGGGCCTATTTTGCATGGACAACATAAAGGTCTGTTATGAAAAAGTTATTGGATTGATGGAGTATGTTGGACCCTGTTATAGTTACAAAGATTGGATGCAGCTGGTTCGATATACACGAAGTATGCGTAGGTATGCACTATCAACAAATTATATACAACTAAAATATAAGGATCGATATAAAGGAGTGGCTAGGTACATTGACGAAAGGCCAAAAGCATCAAGGAATATTGCAGGGTTTATAAATAGTACATGACCTAGGTCAACAAATAAGCAACCCAATTGCATATTCGAGGCACGAGAGGAAAACCGTGTATTCGTATGTGCGATAAAATCAATAACTGCAGGGGAAGAGTTGCTAATCGATTACAATTTGAATCGCTTAGATACAAACACAATTACTATGGGGGTGGTATGTACTAAATACCATTTTACCCAACCTCCAATTAATGACTCCAATATACCATTCGATTATTATGTTTCTTTTTGTAAGTCTATTGGTTTCATTTTAGTAATGTTTTTTATATTTAATTTTTGTCACAGCGGGAAATTGATCATACGAGGAAGGCTCTAGCCCAGAGCACAAATCACGATCCATCTCCAGGCGCTTCTACCTGATAGGTTTACCTTATTGTAATTGTACAAATTAGATATGAGCAAAATGTTTTATTATTATGTTTTTTTCATGAGTTTATTGGGTTAATTTCGATAATGTTTTTAATATTCTTGTTGCAGTCGGTTGATCAGGGAAAGGCACCAGCAGTATAGGAGGGCATCCATATGGAGGTGCAGTCACTATTATGCAATGATGACATCACATGTTTTGCAAACCCTATGGATATGATGAGGAAGGCCCAAAAAAATGCAATGAAGAGATCCTTTAGTTGGTATTCATAGTGCCTCAAACATATGAGATAAGAGAAAGGGTTAAAATATTGTCTGAGAGAGCACAAAACTTGCAAGTAAGCTATCATGAGATCTTTAATTATAACATAAGTTCATTCATGGTTTTATATTTTATACTCTTTTATGTCATGAACTAAAATATGTGTTGTTTTTACAGGATTATTTGTGTCCTCATCATGTTGTTGGCCATGATCAGGGTACAACAAGTGTTGCCCGGGAAGTAGGGGTCGGTACAAGTGTCAATCCCGATCTTCCTGCGCATACATCACATCATCCAACCCCATCATACGTGCCTATATTGTCGACTGAAATGTCGGAAACACATACCATGCAAGTATTCAGCAGTGCACCCTCTGGCAGCGAACACATGCCACTACATGTGTCAGTACATGTACCTGGGGATGCAAAGGCCACTAGTACTGGTGATGTTTTAGCAACATTTCTTGGATCTTCCCGTATTACTAGTACAGGAACATTGTCGGTCACATTTGTGGTGACCGAGGATTTCGTTGCCATAAAGATAGAGAAGGTCTCAGGTACTTTAAAATGTTTTAATTATTATTATATATAATCCAATTGAAATTTACTTATTGATCATTCTTTATAGACTAATGATCCCATGATCATTTTGTAGGAAATGATGTTTTTTATAAATATCTAAGTGATGTTACATTGGAGCTCTTCGGGCCCACCATACGTACATGATGGAATGCCCAAAATCAAGATTTAAAAGATGAGCTCATTAACCGTTCAGTTGTGTTGTTTGGTGATAAAAAATTCAACCGAACCAAGGTCCTTAAAAAAGTTGGTACCTATCTAAAGTATGTGAGAGACCAATATAGGTCACATTTAGAGAACATAAAGTACGAGCGTGCCCCCATGATTCCGGAGAGGGAGTGGATGGTCTTGGTGTCAGATGGAAAGGAGAAGGCTGAAAAGAAAAAAGGAAAGACACCATCGGGCCAAGGAAGGTATGTGATACTATCAACAATGTAATTATATACTGATTACTCTTTCTTTTTACATAATCTAACGTATTTAAATTTTTTCATAGGTTGCCCGACATATTGAAGGCAACAAAGGCAAGACTAGAAAAACACGGGCAACGCAAACTTGGCTTTGGTGGTTATATGAAATTAGCCGCACGATTTAAAAGTATCAATAAATATTGCATCCAAATAATAAATTGTAAACAATTTTGGTTTTATCACACCATAGAAGCAAAATTCATGATCTTATGCAAAAATGCAGTGCTCTAATTTCAACAGAGTACCCACAGAAGAGGACCTGAAGATTGCCTTCTAGCAAGGCTATGGAGCCCTGACTGAACAGCTAAGAGTCTCGACTGGGCAAACACAATCTTCCACTGCATCCAACACGCAGGTAAATAAACTCAATAAATTTTATTTAAAATTGAATACTTGTGCAATCTATTCAATATTAATTTCCACCATAATAATGTTCCTATTTGTTTTAAACAGCTAAGCAATGATAATACTGCACATGAAATTGGAATGCAAGATGGTGAGGGTGGAGCACAACCTACAGATGAAGGCCATGGTGTGCATCCCAGTACTGGATGTATTCATGTGCTATACAAAACACAGTATGGATTAATACAATTAAACATCTTTAATTGCATTTGATGTATTAATCAATGTAACCTTTCGTGTTTCAACTTTAGAGCATGTAGAGTGTGATCAACATGCTGAGCATGATCAAGCTAGACAATATCATGAACATGATGTGGCTCCATCAGGTAAAGAGGACCACTCTAATGTTTTTTTAAACATATTTAATTGCAATTGGTGTATTAATTAATGCAACCTTTCGTGTTTCAATTTTAGATCAGGATTTAGAGGGTGTTCAACATGTTGAGCATGAGGCTATAAGACAATATCAGGAACATGATGTGGCCCCATCAGGTAAAGAGCACCACTCTAATGTTCTTTTAATTAATGAAATACTTGTAACAATAATAATAAAACATATCAATTTAACATTTATTTGCTATTTCAGCAGACCCCCCCTTGTAGTGGCATCCATGTTGTGAGTACATGACTAGGCATACATTAAGATCACGAGAAGAGCTCAGAACAACTAAAGGGGGGATAGATGATTTTGAAAACGATACTCCACTTCAGCTTTTTTTAGCTGCAAAAAAGAAACAAAAAAAAATTGATTGTAATCATATTATGACAGCCATATTTTTGATAATATGTAAAAACTAAAAAAATGAATGTTATATGTTAATGAATGAATGTGAATATGTTAATGAATAAATGTTATATGTTAATAAATGAATGTTATATGTTATTAATGGATGAATGAATGAATGTGAATATGCTAATGAATGAATGTTATATGTTATTAATGGATGAATGAATGAATGTGAATATGCTAATGAATGAATGTTATATGTTATTAATGCAGGATGAATGAATGAATGTTATATGTTATTAATGGATGGATGAATGATTAATGTTGTATGATCGGTTATGGGGAATTGAGAGTGATGTGAGGGGTGGGGGGAGCGGGGGGGGAATGAGCTTCCACCTTCACGTGGTTGGCCCTGTTAAGTAGAGAATATTAAACTATTCTCAAAACAAAGAGAAGCTCAATAAGGTAATGCACTTTTCAATATAAGAAATGCATCATTTGAAGCATCAAACCAATATGCAAAGATGAAAGAAAGTGCTGAATTTTCACTATGAACATTGTGTTGTGTGTGGATTTGGTTTCAAAGCTCTATTTTTATTTTATTTTAGTGGTCTCTAAAATTTGACTTTTGTGCATAACAGGTTAGTGGAAAATTTAACAACTCTGAAGGGTTTAGAGGCTCGATTGAGATAGATACATGGATATTTGGATCTTATTGTTGATGGGAGGCTTCCACTTAACCATGAAATTTTGTACCATTTGCAGGTATGCACACATTTCTCTACTTACATTCATTCAACTTATTGTAATATAATATCTGACAAAAATCTCCTTTTCATTATACTTATATGGATTTTCATGCCCTGTTCCAAAGCACATGTTTTAGAACAGGCAAGAAGGATGCTGGCAAGGGTTAAGGAATTTGGCTTTACACCTGCCAATTGCATAGTTTACTTCATTCATCCAGCATATTGCCAATGCGTTTCACAATTGTTGGAATCATATCCTATAATTACAGAACTAGGAAAATTAAAATATGTAAGTTTCAAATATGGCATTACATATCTTTCTATGAATTTTTGAAAGAAAATATCAAAATGGAGAAGTATTAACAAAATAATCTGCAAAATTTCTAAGAGATCAGGGAATTTTTTTGCAGAATTATCTTGAATATATTTAAGACAAAAGTAACTTATAGAGATTGAAGCAGAATATCGGTAGTCTAAAATCACCAGTCAACACATCTTATTAGTATCTCAATTCAAGAGAACTAGGTCCACTATCCATTAGCCAGTGAAACAAATAAAATCAATTCATAAGATTATTATGTTCTAATAGGGTTGACTGGTTGCTTGTTTCTTTTTGATTGTCAAGAATTCATCAATATACACTTGGTTTTCCCACCTTATATTGCCTCATGGCCAAAGAGTTTCTGCAGAAGGCATCAAAGTAACCTTCAAGATTGGCAATGGCAATGAGTACAAGGTCAGTATAACTTAATGCTAATTGGGTATGATTTTATTTGTTCAATACCAATTTAGATTCATTTTTTGCTCACACTACTTTTATTTACATTTATGTTTTGCTAATATCCATTTTCATTTACATTCATATTCTTCTATACATATTGTATTTACAATAATGTTTTCCTTAGATCAATTCATAAGATTATTCTATTCTAATAAGGTTGACTGGTTGCTTGTTTCTTTTTGATTGTTAGGAAGTCGTCAATATACACTTGGTTTTCCCGCCTTCTCTTGCCTCGTGGCCAGAGAGTTTCTGCAGAAGGCATCAAAGTAACCTTCAAGATTGGCAATGACAATGAGTACATGGTCAGTATAACTTAATGCTAATTGGGTATGATTTTATTTGTTCAAGACCAATTTAGATTCATTTTCTGCTCACACTACTTTTATTTACATTTATGTTTTGCTAATATCCATTTTCCTTTGCATTCATATTCTTGAATTCTTCTATACATATTGTGTTTACAACAATGTTTTCATTAGATCAATTCATAAGATTATTATGTTCTAATAGGGTTGACTAGTTGCTTTTATTCTTTTTGATTGTCAGGAAGTTGTCAATATACACTTGGTTTTCCCACCTTCTCTTGCCTCGTGGCCAGAGAGTTTCTGCAGAAGACATCAAAGTAACCTTCAAGAATGGAAATGACAATGAGTACAAGGTCAGTATAACTTATTGCTAATTGGGTATGATTTTATTTGTTCAAGACCAATTTAGATTCATTTTCTGCTCACACTACTTTTATTTACATTTATGTTTTGCTAATATCCATTTTCCTTTACATTCATATTCTTCTATACATATTGTGCTTACAATAATGTTTTCCTTAGATCAATTCATAAGATTATTTTGTTCTAATAGGGTTGATTGGTTGCTTGTTTCTTTTTGATTGTCAGGAACTCATCAATATACACTTGGTTTTCCCGCCTTCTCTTGCCTCGTGGCCAGAGATTTTCTGCAGAAGGCATCAAAGTAACCTTCAAGATTGGCAATGGCAATGAGTACAAGGTCAAAATAACTTAATGCTAATTGGGTATGATTTTATTTGTTCAAGACCAATTTAGATTCATTTTTTGCTCACACTACTTTTATTTACATTTATGTTTTGCTAATATCCATTTTCCTTTACATTCATATTCTTCTATTCATATTGTGTTTACAATAATTTTTTCCTTAGATCAATTCATAAGATTATTATATTCTAATAGGGTTGACTGGTTGCTTGTTTCTTTTTTATTGTCAGGAAGTCATCAATATACACTTGGTTTTCCCGCCTTCTCTTGCCTTGTGGCCAAAGAGTTTCTGCAAAAGGCATCAAAGTAACCTTCAAGATTGGCAATGGCAATGAGTACAAGGTCAGTATAACTTAATGCTAATTGGGTATGATTTTATTTGTTCAAGACCAATTTAGATTCATTTTCTACTCACACTAATTTTATTTACATTTATGTTTTGCTAATATCCATTTTCCTTTACATTCATATTCTTCTATACATTTATGTTTACAATAATGTTTTCCTTAGATCAATTCATAAGATTATTTTGTTCTAATAGGGTTGACTGGTTGACTGGTTGCTTGTTTCTTTTTTATTGTCAGGAAGTCGTCAATATACACTTGGTTTTCCCGCCTTCTCTTGCCTCATGGCCAGAGAGTTTATGCATAAGGCATCAAAGTAACCTTCAAGATTGACAATGGCAATGAGTATAAGGTCAATATAACTTAATGCTAATTGGGTATGATTTTATTTGTTCAAAATCAATTTAGATTCATTTTCTGCTCACACTAATTTTATTTACATTTATGTTTTGCTAATATCCATTTTCCTTTACATTCATATTCTTCTATACATATTGTTTTTACAATAATGTTTTCCTTAGATCAATTCATAAGATTATTCTATTATAATAGGGTTGACTGGTTGCTTTTTCTCACCAAATTGCTCATTTTCCATAAAATTAGATTCTAGTGTGTAGTTTAATATTCACTAGTTTGATTTTTTCTTTTTTAGCAAAATTAGAATCCAGTTCATAGGTTGTGCTTGTTGTCCATGACAGTCCCCTTGATCTCATGACTCATCATAGGTTTTATATTTTTCTCCAATTGTTGATAAACATAAAATGTGGCCAGCATAATATCATCCATAGCCTCCATATTCTACAATTATTCATTGCTCATTTCTCATACATAGTAACCAAATAATGCAGACTTAGAGCTTGGACTGCAGATGTATGCAAAAAATGATAAATCCCTACCTCTGTAAGCCTAATTAAACATAACAAATGACATGTTGTTTGATATTTTAAAGATTCATATGACTATCCTTTTTCTACCTTGTAAACACCTACTCAATGCATACAGTAATTTATTGAAATGCAAAGTTGAATGGCCTCTTAACTCTTGACACTAATGTCATTGCATTTGTCAAAACAGGGTTAATCATATTGTGATCTAAATTTTTATAATGAAGTCTTCCAATCTGTCCTTTATATCTGAGCATTGATGACAATCCATCTTGTCTTTTACTACCCCTTTTAAATGGTCATGGTCTTGGCACATCAACTTTCTCTCTTTGATTGGCATGTCCTTATGTCCTGTCATTATCCCTATGGATGCACTTTGGAGCCTCCTACTACTTTTAAATATCGCCCAGAGTCACCCCGATAAGTATTTTGATCTATTTGTATCTTCATCAACAAGAGATCATGTATTGCTAGGATATTCTGTAGTTTCTTTGATGTGGTGAGTCTCCCTGATGATTATTCTTTCAATCTCAAGTATATCACCAAGATTCCTGCCGATGTAATCTTATCGGCATCACATAGCGGGTCGGGTAGACATTCATAACTTACTCTAATGGTATATGTCTTGCCGATATGCTTCCCTCGTGCTTCATCGATGAGACAAGATGAGTATCTCGCCGATGAAACTTCATCGTTGAGACCACAGGCCAGTCCTCCCGATATATCTTCTCAGGAAATTCTAATCTCTATAACATTCTTGATCTTTCATCGATATGCCTACATTTGAATGAATAGTTTTTTAAAATAAAAATTGCATTGTTCTGTCGAATTTTCAATGAACCTCCAAAAGTGTCTGACGAATTTGCAATACATCCGACGAAATTTCGTCGTAATGACTTTCCTATTTCATCATGAGTTCAACGAACTGCTGTCATTATTTCGATCTAAAGTATGTCACCAAGACTCCTACCGATTTATTCTTATCGACGTGACATAACAGATCGAGTAGACATTCAAAACTTACTCCGATGGTATATGTCTCGCCGATATGATTCCCTCGTGCTTCATCGATGAGACAAGATGAGTATCTCGCCGATGAAACTTCATTGCTGAGTCCACAAGCCAGTCCTCCTGATATATCTTCTCAGGAAATTCTGATTGCTGTAACAGTCTTGATCTTTCACCGATATGCCTACATTTGAATGAATAGTTTTTTTTTTTTTAAATTGCATTATTCTATCGAATTTTCGACGAACCTGCAAAAGTGTCCAACGAATTTTCAATACATCCAACGAACTTTCATCGTAATGACTTGCCTATTTCATCGAGAGTTCAACAAACTTCTGTCGTTATTTCAATCTGAAGTATGTCGCTAAGACTCCTGCCGATGTAATCTTATTGGCGTGAGATAGCGGGTCGGGTAGACATCCAGAACTTACTCCGATGGTATATATCTTCATCGATGAGACCATAGGCCAGTCCTCCTGATATATCTTCTCAGGCAATTTTGATCACGGTAACAGTCTTGATCTCTCATCGATATTTGCAATACGTCTAACCTTTCATCATAATGGCGACGAACTTATGTTGTTAATCCGACACTTTGGCAAAGGTATGTTGCTTGTGTTCTGGCTACTGTTCATCGCTAGATCGATGAAATGGTCGTCGTGGTTTCGACGAACTACTGTCGCTGATCCGACGCTTTGGCAAAGGTATGCCGCTTGTTTTCTGGCTATTGTTCGTCACTCGATCGATGAAGTTTCGATCCCTGTTTCGACGAACGGGTGTCATGAGTTTGACGTTTTAAATGTCGTCTGAATATCGACAAAAATTGAGTGACGACAATGATTTATGCTATTCGTTGGTATACCGACAAAAGATCATCGAAATTCCAACAAACTGTCATCAGAAATTGGAGTCAAATTCAGTAGTGTTGAGATCGTTTACCTTGGAGAAAGTTAGTGCTACCTTTTCAAATGAGGACAAAGCTAAATTAGCTCAATTATACAATAAAGATTTCATGACTAAACAACGGGTCACTACCCTAATGAGCAGAGATAAAAATGATATTGAAAGGTTTGGGGTTATGAATCGATTGAGAAGGTTACCAATTTGGTAAAAAGGTTAGGTATGAACTCGAATAGTGAAGAATAAATGAATGATGATGTATCTGTCCTAGATGTTAATATTACAGAAGGTGTACAACATGAAGATTCTCTAGAACATGAGAATGAAGTAGAAAAGGAGAACATGCAAGAAGATTCCCCTTCGACAGTAGAGAATGTGGGTGTAGAAGAAGAAAATGTTACTGATAACACTCCTCTGGTAGGAGAAAACATTGTTGGAAAAGATAAGGATTCTGAGATGCAAAAGGAGGATGCACGTACAAAATTAACTCCCCTCCTCTAGAAACATAAAAGAATGCTGAAGAAGAGATTGTACAAGACAACCCAAAGAACAATGAGGCACAAAACATAGAAAATATGCCTCCTCCAAATAACGATACAAAATTTGTTGATAATGAGAAGGATGAGAAAGAGTCTGACAATGTTGAGAAGAATGATGAAAAAGGAGAAGACAACATTGGTGATCCAAGGAAAAGGCTAAGGATGAAGATAATGTAAAGATGGTTGGAGATTCTTCTAGAACCTCTGGTGACTCCTTGAAGAACCTATTCAACATGCAATTACAGTTCCAACATGTTGTTTCTACATAGTTGTTACGAATTCCAGTGCAACATGGTTAGGTTGATGTGGACAAGATGTCCCCTTTGCACAAGTTACAACTAGGCGATGCATTCCACGCCCCCGCTAGAAAGTATATATCATAGACACATCAGAAGAGCATGGAGCTAATATATTAAGCAATGAAGGTGCTATAGGAGAGTATTCTCTAAGTAAGTATTGACAATTCTTTATTCAGTGTGTAGAATTTGAATTTTTTCTTGATTATTTTAAAGAGTATTATGTTGGACTTGAAGAGAAGCTAGAGTAGGAGGTAAATAAGAAGATGAATGATAAAAGGTTGGAAGATATGATAGAAAAATGTGCCACTTCATATGAAAAATCATATAACAACCTGAAAGAGGTGTAAAATTGTGTTGTAAAGGCCAAGGATCTATTTCAGTTTTTCTTGAAGTGGCCTAGTTCAACTAAAAACATCAAAGTTGAGATGGATTATGTTGAGGCATAGATTGACAGGGAATCTTGTGCCTATATTTTGATGAATGATGGAGATGGATCCACAAGATTAGCAATTAAAAATCTACATGAACAATTCTTCTAGCTGTAGGAACAAAGAGAAAATATTATAGTGCAATTTGGACAACTCAAAGACCCAGTGAATGCAAAGTTCACACCCATGTTTGGTTCTCTAAATAGTGTGGATAAAGAAATAAAGTTGAATCTAGTACCTAGTAATCTAGATGAAGGAGAAGAAATCATGGATTTTGAGGCTTTGAACCACATGCTTGTGTTGGCCAAGAAACATTGGGAGGATCATAAAAAGGACTAGCAGACACACCTTGAAAAATTGCAAGTGTTATACACTTCTTTTTGTTGATCTGTGTAGATTTCTTTTCTATTTATGCATTTTAGATTTCATAGTTAGATTTCATTGTATATATGCAGAATTTATTAGTATACTAGTGCAAATTTTGATAGTTTCTGAAGGATAGCACTGTTAGGGGGAGTTGGTTTGATTTTTGAAGAATTTTGTTACTCTCATCCATCTATGTATATATCAGTTAGGGGGAGTCTATGAGTAAGTCAAGTAAAATCATGTATATATAAAAGGGGGAGCAAAGAAAATGAAATATATATGCACCCTTTGCCCTTGATTTCAAAGGGGGAGAGTAGTTTGGAGAAGACAT
Source organism: Sequoiadendron giganteum (assembly GCA_007115665.2). Taxonomy (NCBI): domain Eukaryota; kingdom Viridiplantae; phylum Streptophyta; class Pinopsida; order Cupressales; family Cupressaceae; genus Sequoiadendron; species Sequoiadendron giganteum. The sequence goes on along the minus strand of CM021102.1, from coordinate 682,231,387 downwards.
GGAGAATATTTTATACAAGTTTCCATCAATGACAAAGGGGGAGATTGTTGGAAGTTTGAGGCGATTGTCACTGGTATGGTTGTTGGCAACATGAGCATGAGCCTATACAATGTTATCATTGATGTCAATATTGTGGTTTGAATAGAAGTCTACATTGAGGTATAGTTGGTTGGAAAAGCATGAGTGAGCATGGAGATGGTAATCCAACATAGAGATGCTGATATTTTTCTTTGATGCAAAATAGATATGTTGAATATTTGACTAAGTCCATAATAATATTTTGTGTATAGAGAATCAATTTTTTGGTCCACATTGGTTTGCCTTGAGGTATTTCTATTTTCCGTTCTAATAAAAATTTGGTACATGTTTGAGGACCTTAAATCCAAAGTTTCATGTCTTGATGTCCTCTAGTGCAAAAGTTATGGTTGATAGTATATTTGATTTGCCAGTGATAGTGTTGCCAATGCAAAGTACCTATTTGGATTGGTTTGCATTTCACCGTAGAAGCATATTTGGTTATGTGGATTTATGGGAGTGTTTATATGTGTCAAATGGGTGTGTAGTCCAAGTGGTGTGTGTTTTGGAGTTTCGCATAGTTTGTGGATAATCAGGTGGTGTATTTTGGTGTTGTCTAACCAACGATGTCGACCTAGTATGTTTGGGGTTGTGTGGAGTTTAAGGAAGTGTTGATCAGTTATGTGGGAGATATTATAGGTCCATGCTGACCTATTGGATGTGTTACAAGTTTTGAATTAAGGTGCAAAGCGTGTATAGTTTTATCTTGAGTTGACAAGTTATTGTTTTGCATAATACATCTAATTGGGCCGACCTAAATGATGTTGTAGGTGTTTGTGGATGTAATGGGTATATATGTAAGATAATTTTTGGTGTGATAGAGATGTGTGATATGTATTTTAGAAAATATGTGATGTGAATTCCTAAGCAGAGCATGCAAATATGAAGTAGAGAAAAGTGTGGAAGTTGTTTAGTATGAAATGTGTTGATTTAGTATTTTGAGCTTTAGTGGAGTTGTATCTCCTGCATATTGTAGATACATTATTAGAAATTCAAATGTTGGCAGTGAGCCACCCCTTTTCTCTATTTCTCTTATTCTTTGAACAGTGAGTCCTTCAAACAGTGATTCCAAAAGGTAGTGAACCATTTTGTAATATGTTATGACCGGTTATAATAACTGTGAGCTAATCCTCACCATGATTTTTCCATTTTTGGGTTTTCCATGTAAAAATCCGGTGTTCATGTGTTATATGCTTTGATTTTCGCTTTCATGGTTTATTTCCTTACTGCAAATTAAATATGATGTATGAAATGAATGTTTAAATGTTTAAGTGGTTTTAGAGAATATCAATTTACCCCTCCCCCCTCTCACTATTTCGAGTGTTCAACAAAAAGCTTGCTAAGTGAGAAGCTTCTCCTTATGATAAGATACTAGGATGATTAAGTAATGGTAGAATATATGCTAAATCACTACTTATTTTGCCTACAAGAAGAATGAATGTCAGATTTGATTGAGACCACTACTGTAAGCGACCATATTTCAAGCACCAAATTGTACAAGACTAGATAGAGGGTAAAGGACACATCAAGACAAAGAATCTAAGCGAAGTGCAGAGGACATATGAGAAAAAGAAATCCACACAGTGCACGATAATATCCACCTTCCAACTTTCATTGTAGTTAGCAGTTGTTAATATCCACCTTTCATCATTATTTGCGAACCCACTGCATTGGTAGAGTTTCAGTATTGTCCTTAGATCTCCTTTCCACACAACTTTCATAGCTATTCAACTTTGTCCCATACTCATCACTCCTCCTACCTTCGTAGATGTGGCCTGTAGGCTTCCCTTAACACATTTTTTTATTCAGTTAAGGTAATTCTTTCCCTTATTCAAATTTCACCTTTGTTAGGAATCGACACCTCTTCTTACTACACGCCTCCTACTCTTCCTCTTGGTTGCCCCTCTTTTTATCTCATCTACCAACATAGTGATTATTTGTTGCACCACTTCCTCTCCATGGTGTGGTCTCTTTACTCAATCCTTTGTCTCCTGTGGATTGTCCACTTCAACACATCCCTCTCTGTCACCAACTGCACATACCATTCATTTTGTCCTTTCATGGTTTCCTCTCTTCACCATGACCCTTGGCCTTCAATTTACTTTCACATGAACTTTGCTTCATGCGTGTATAAAGTGTTCGTGAGATGAGTATCAAATATTAAATACAATAGTTATTTTATTATTTGTTTAACTGCTTGTAAATAAATTTAATGCTTCTATGTTATGAAGCTACTAAATCCTTTAGTTATGTTACATGTGAAATACAATAACACAAACAATAATGGTTCCATAGCATTGCTCCAAAAATATGCATTACCTCTTTAGAATGAAGGATCTAGCAACTCCTCCAAATCAATTGAAATAGGAGCTCTTATATTTCTGAAATTTGCATTTGGAGTTATCTTGGACCAGCACCAAGGCCAACATGCATAATGCATTTTTTATAAACAATTCTACTCACCTCTACCATCAAACTCTTCAAATTTCCTAGTCAATTCATCAATCCTTTATCTAAAATACAACCCTCCTATCCACCAAATGAAGTGATCAATCTGCAACAATTGTCCAGTTGTCTGTCAGTTTTATTAAAAAAGGTTCTGATGGAAAATCTTATTCTGGTCCATCCTCCATCAAATACCAATTTTTCTTAAAAACTATAGCTGCTAGAAATTACAAAAAAAATGATACTTATTCAAATGAATCAAAATAGATTACAGATTGCCAATATTGAATTAGGCTTATTTTACTATGAGGTGGTTTGTTGGTTTTAATGTTTGCATTTGTGTTTCTAGTGGCGTGTCTTCACGCTTTGCTTGATGCTATGAAATGGATTCTAAGGATCTTCGTCATATACTCTTGTGATCATCCTGGGCCTTCAATTTCCTTTCATATATTCATTTAAAAAAAAAATTGTGGCCTTCCCTCTTTGGCTATGCATCCATCTATCCCCTCTTAAATATGCACTTTTAATATTTTTCTTCAATTTTACCTCTTGATCTACTCCTCATATTCTTTCTTTTGCGTTGGTCATTTTAAATTTTTAGATTTTTTTCAAACCAAGCATTCATTTGTTTTACCTATGGGTTTAAGGTTGGGAATTTTGTTCTCGCTAAAATACAAGTAACCTATGTATGTTTATAAGATAATATTTGTGTCTAAACACTATCCTAATAATGAGCACATTTAAGTTTTAACATTACGACATCCCTAAATATACATTTAGATATTATATATTATACTCTTCAACAAAACTATTAAATACATGTATGCAAATATTATAATTAAAAGTTATTAATTAGATTTTATATTATAGTGTAATTAAAAACTATTAATTAGATTTTATATTAAAGTGTACAATTTTTATAATATGCTATTATTATTATAGATATAAAATATTAACTATCAAATTCATTAAAAAATAGATAAAATGATATGTTTTCACGTCTATATTAGGTAAAAATAAAATACAAATAGAAAAAACTATTAAATTACATTTACTTATTATATTTAAATAATTTTTTATTCAGAACTAACTCAAATAGTGTACAGATTTATAGCTATATTTATTAGACTTTGTTATATTTGATCCTTTGTAGTCAATTTCACCACAAATAGTTTTAAAATATACTATAGTGTGTAGTTTTTTTAATATACTATTTTTTTTTAGATATAAAAGATTTACTATCAAATTTATTAATAATTATAAATAGGAAAAAATATTAAATTACATTTTACTTATTATATTTAAATAAATTTTTATTCAAATCTAACTCAAATAGTGTACAAATTAATAGTTATATTTATTAGATTTTGTTGTATTTGATCTCTTTTAGTTAATTTTACCACAAATAGTTTAAAGTTTTTTTAAGTATATTTTATTTATTCTATTTGATTAGATATATTATGCAAACTTGTCTCATGTAGTGTAAAGATTTGTTTTTATATTATTTTTACTCGATTTCTATTATAGACACTTGCCACTCCATTACGAAAACAACCACCTATACGAGTGAATCCAACAAGAACCCAAACTTATATCCATACAAGCAAAGTAGCAATTATTTATTAATGATTTAGTTTTCAATAATGGATGACAGTTATGGTCCACCTAACATCCCTTGCCAATAGTTATTTACTTCTGAGACATTATCTTAGATTAGCATGCAAATAACATGTTTTTTGATGGTGAGAGGTGGGAGAGGCAAGCGGTCATTGGCGAGAGGCAGTTTGAAATCACCTGATCGCGAAGGCAGAGAAGGAGCAGATGATGACACAGATGGGTCTGTTTGTTTCGAGGCCCTCTTTCCTGTTGCCAGTGGAGCTGTGCTGGATGGGGGCGCTTTTTTTGTTGGCTCGTTGGAGCCTTCTTTTTCCTTCGTGAATTTTTGTTTTGGGCTTCTTTGTGGCCATACGAGAGGCTTTTATTTGCTCTTGGGAGTCCCTATTGTGATGCCTTCTTTGGCTAATGGTTGTTGTGGCTCATTGGTGTCCTTTGGCGGGTTACCCTTCATTACCCTTGACCATGGTGCTGCTCCTTCCTGGTCGGGTGTTGTTCTGGTGCAGGTGCCTGTGTCTTGGTGTGTTGTCTATGTGGAGCTTGTGGTTTGCCTTGCGGGATTCTCTATTGTGGGAGTTGGCCCTGCTTTTGGTAGTTCTAGCTGACTTCTTTCTAGTTGGTGGTGGTACGTCTTTCTCTTCTCGTCCCTTGCCACTATGGGAATCTTGTCTTTGGTTTGGTTGTTGGTTTTTTGGGGTACTTTTGGTGCCCAGGTTTGTGCTCTTTTTCTTTGCCTAAGAATTTCTCTATTCCCTCTCTGGTTGTTGAGGTTTTCTTGTTTGATGAGGGTTTCCTTTGGTGTTTGGCACTTTTTGATTGGCCATTGTTCTTTATTGGGTTCCCCTCTTGTGTGATCGAGGTTTCCTCATGCTGCTTGGGCCTCTGTGTGTTTTATGTCAGATGGGGGGCTTCCTTTCTGGCAGGCTTCTGGGTCCTTTGTTGGGCTGATGAATGTGTCCTTTTCCCCTAATTTTGGTGGGGAGCTTTTGGTCGGGATGAGTTTCATGCTTATTTTGATGCCTCGGTGGTTGTATTTGGCTAGGGTTGTTGTTGTCTTGCCTTCCTCTGAAGGGCTCTTTCTTTTAGAGGTGGTGATGGAGCTAGTTGATTCGGGTTTGTGGTTGCTACTAAAAAATTTTTTGACTATGGTGCATGATTTGGGCTTGTTGGGCCCTGTTCTCCGTACTGGGTGGTTCTCAAGCATTATTCCTAGACCCCAGTTGGTTTTGTTCCTAGTAAAGGGTTTTCTAAAGGATGTTATGGTTGCTTGTTGGGCTACTGTGCTAGCTTTTCCCTTTGGTCCTATGGAGGTGGACCTCCCTCAGTTGTTGTATCTAGTGAGGTGTGTGGTTCTCCTATGGAGGTGGAGGTTGAGGGAGCTAGTGATTTCTGGTTGTGGTGGTTTAGTTGATTGTATCATCCTCTCCAGTAGAGGGGAGCTCATTCCTTTAGAGGTGGATTTGGAGGCGGTTTCATGTTACCAGGGGAGTTTGTGCTGCAAGAATGTTGATTTCTTGCATTTTTCAGTAGTGATTCATAATGCCCCCATCGAGTGCTCTGTGGTGCTCTCTAGCTCCCTTACTAAGGTAGGGTTGTTGGAGTTGCTGATGTTTTTGGTTAGGGGTTTGATGGTGTCCTACACCATTAAGAAGATTTACTATCCTGGCTCAGTGGTGTCTTCCATGAGCGTCTGTTTCGTTGATGCTTGGCAGATGCAAGCGGGTTCTTTTTGTATCTGAAGGGTTTATGGTCCCGGTTAAAACCATGTTGCAATTGGGGTTTTAGGCCCTTTTTTTTCTGTTTATTGCAGCGTGTGTAGTCATGATAATTTGTTAGAGGATGTTGTGGAGTTGCTAGTGGTTTAAGTTTTATTTTAATTACAGCTTGCTTTTCTTGTATTGGGTTTCGAGCCCCATCAAAACTTGCTTTTACCTCTAATCAAAACATTTATACTCCACTAGAATCCCTTTCCAACAGTTATTTAATTTTGAGAAACTATCTTAGACTAGCATGCAAATAAACATTTTTTAACTTATTTTATAAATTCTTACTTATTCTTCTATGTATAAGTTTTATCACATGTTTAGACTAATAAATTAAAGATATGTTTATTTCGATATTGGTAGAGCAAAGTTCGTATTTGCAATTTAAATGTATTCATTTGTAAAGTAAAATAATTTTAACTAGCTTTTCTATTTTAGGATCAAGATTGTCATATTCCAAAAGGGAAGCCCCACATTCTTATGCATCATTAAACATATAGTATAATGTTTTCCATTTTAAAAATGTAATTTCATTTAGGAATGGACAATTCACATTAACCCAATGAGATTATTGAAATATCAAGTAGTTCCAGTGCCTCGATTTTGTCAACCAACTCAACACCATCGATTGAATTCAATGGCACTTCTACAAGCCACAAACAAGATTTTACAAATTACATTATGGTTAGTTGCCTTGACTTGCTACAACAAGAAAAGGCCACTATTTGAAACATGCAAAGTGTGCAAGAATGTGGCATTTAGTCAATGGAAGTAACAGTACATGAGTTCCACTCAACTTGTGAGAAGTTGGGTTCCTTCTGCACTTTCCTTCGTGAAATGAAAGCATATGAGTTCTATGGACAAGGTGGTTATTTCTACATAAAATAAGCGTTTCAAAACTACTTGAATGATGTCTAATACACTTTCTCCCTTTAAATGTGTATATAGTATGTGATATAACGATGCAACTACAACTTTTACCAACTTATGGATAGTTGGATATTTTGTAAATCCCCAAGAGAAATGTAAGCTCCAATATACTATGAACAAGGCACTTTGGCTCGCGATAAAAAAATACAATATGTCACCTACTACAATACCATGTAACATGCTTTTGCTTCATTAATATATAAACATACTATGTGCTCTTATTGTAAATGGAATCTTCGATTACATATAGTTAAAGAATAGTAGTTTATCTATAATGTGTTGTAATCCTTATCTCATTTCACTTCAACTAATTATAGTCTAACCATTGTGTTCACAAAAATTTTATTTATAGCACTTATTTAATATATATCACCAACAAATTCTATATGTCCCCTTCAGTAGTTGTCTCTTTGTTGCACCTAAATTCCTTACAATAAAGTATTATTTTAAACAAAGTCCATTCTTCTAACATATACCACATTTCTAATATATTAGATTAACATACATAATAAACGTAATCACCAGACAACACATATTCCCATATGAAGGTTCACAAAATAAAATAAGTCACCACCATATATTTTCCTTATAGCTACAAAGATGGTTTATAAAGTGTCTGCTTCCTCAACCATGACACAATCCACATAAAATTTGTGGTCTCCAATAATAGGTTAAACGTGTTAGGTTCATTCACTTAACACAATTAGTATAAACTATAGTTAGATTTCCTAATTCCATTGCACCTCAAATGAATAACACATTTGCGAGCCAAGTAGCTTTCTTTAATTTTATTGTATGTTCCTTCGATGTTTATCCCTTGCTAATAGTGCACTAGTGTTATATTCATTTATTCCAAAGCACCTTTCCTCTTGTGATGTTAGCATTGAATGCATATTCAAACATCTATAGTGCTTGAAATTTACTTAGAAAACTTAATAGAGTTAATTAATTTTTTTACTCACTACACTTTCTCTTTTTTTTTTCTTATAAATGCAGCAAGCTAACTTCCAAAGGCCACTATACAAATCTATACAGAATCACATTTACATGTATTATTCTAAAATTACTTTTGCACTATGTAAATGTTTTACACACTTTAATTTAAACTAGTGCTTGCATGGTCACAATCAACTACGTTGTGGACTTTTCAGTTATTATCAAATTAGTTAGCTACACTTTGTTGGCTATACAAGATATTCATTTCCTACTTCACAAAGTATGCTTTTATATGTCATTTATAGTAAGTAATAGCTACCACTTGCAATTTAGTTTTGCAAGGAATAGTGAGCTCTCTCATCACAATGTATTCTTTGATTGAGAATGCAATTAAGGTGATCAATGATGGAAATGTAGACTTGCAGCCCCATCTACAAGCAATAAATATTTCAATGTTTGGCCATGGGGTTGAACCAACCAATCGCTATATAATACAACTCTCTGATGGAGTGCATAAGCAAAAGGCTACACTTTCAAAATAATACAACCACTACATAGATTCTAAAGAACTCCAAAAGGGTTCTATACTTAAACTCATTAAATACAGTTTCCTTGTTGATCTTTGAAACTCAAGGTGAGCCACCATATTTGAATGCTCTTCTACAATATTCCCAATGACAACTTACAGATTATAATTCTTAATCCCATTATGTCACTTATCGTCTTACTAATAATTCTTCTTTATTGTACACTTATAGGTTGATTGTCATATCGAAATTAGAATCATATGTTTGTAGTAGGATATCATTGGCCAGTCCACCTACCTTTTTGAACAACAAACCCAACAAGTACATGCCCCATCTACAACCCTTGATGATGGTGTTATAGTACCACAACCACCTCTCCTAATAAAATATTGCTTGACTGAGGATGCAATCAAGATGATGAATGATGGAAACCTAGACTTGCAACCCCATCTACAAGCATTAGAATTTTCACCATTTGGCCATGGCCTTGAACTGGGTGATCAATATAGAGTGAGCTCTTCGATGGGGTGCACAAGTAGAAGGATACACTTCCAAGACAATACATCTAGTACATAGCTTCTAAAGAACTCCATAAGGGATCAATACTTAAACTCATAGGATATAGTTTCCTTATTCTTTGCAACTCAAGGTGAGCCACCATATTTCCATGCTCTTCTACAAATTTCCAAATAATAGTTTGTAGCTTAGAATTTTTTATCTACTATGTCACATTTGTTCCTACTCAAAATACTTACTCATTTTACCTTTATAGGTGGATTATCATCTCTGAATTAGAAATCACATGTTTACAACACAATATTATTAGTCAACCCACCTACCTGTTTGAAGAACAAGCCCAACAAGTAAATGCTACAAACTCAACTGCTCATCTACAAGCATGAATAGCAATGGTATGGTAACAAAGCCACCTGCCTGCATATCACTTTTTTTATTATGCTCATCCCTACAAAAGAAAGACATTCCCTCCAATATTACTCATATTATAAATTTGATTCCATTTCAGATAAGGTGGCTTATAAAGGGTTGTGTTACCATGAAAAAAAATGCACCGCTTCAACACACAGAAGGGACAAGGGCAGGTCTTTTCATTTGATATTATTGATTGTGAGTGCACTGAAATACATGTAACTTGCTTTAATGAAGTTGCAAACCTTCATTACATGAATGTTCATTTTGGAAAAGTATATACATCTAGTGGAACTATTAAGTCAACTAATAGGTTGTACAACAAACTAAATAGCCAGCTTGAAATTTGTTTAGTCGAGGATTCCAAGATTTCTCCCTCAAAAAAGATGACCTTGCAATTCCCAAACATATGTTCTCTTTAGTGCCCTTGAAGGATATTTTAGAACTAAACAATAATATCCTTGTTGATGTTATTAGAATAGTCATGTGTGGACCCAACTCAACCATAAGGAGGAGGGATGGGACTGAAGTTCTTCAAAGGAGCATCAAATTGATAGATATCTCTTCATCTACCATTAATATTACTTTATGGGGTCCAGCTACTGAAAAGGAAGGCAAACAACTGCAGGAGATGTATCACTTAAAACATGTTGTTGTACTTGCAATAAAAAATGGTCTTGTCACTGAGTATAATGGAAAGGTTATAAGCACTTTGGCAAGCACCCACCTATTTATAAACCCAAGAATAAAGGAGGCAAAAAAAAATCAAATCATGGTTTGAACAGAATGGGATTGATGTCACTCCGTCAAATACACAACCGTTGGATGCACCTCTTGCGCTGACAAGGAAAACAGTTTCTAATATTGAAGAGAAAAATACCAATGTGAAACAAACTGTCCAGTGCACTTTAAAAGCAACCATGCAATTCATAGAAAAAAATTCATTATGCTGTCCATCTTGCCCCCTTGAGTTAGATGGAAAATAATGTAAAAAGAAAGTTGTACAAAATGATGATCAAACATGGTACTGTTCCAAGTGCAAAGCTACAACTGCTACATGTACCTATAAATACATACTCCAACTAAAGATCACAGATCGTACAAGAATATTATGGGCTATTTATTTTGAAGAACCAACCACCAAACTTCTTGGAATGTTTGCAAATAATTTATACATGCTACAATTCAATCCTGGAACAAAAACTGGAGCTGAGACCATAGTAAAAGGAGTGTTATTCAAGAAATTTATCTTCATAATCACAAATTCGTATGATTCAAGTTTTGCTCAACCACGAGTAAAATCAACAATCACAAAGGTGGACGAGCTAGATTTTGTCGCAGAGAATTCACTCATGTTGGGTGGAATCACTGATATGTGCCATATTGCTAGTGTTTAGAACTAGCTCAAGCACTTATGTAATGTATATACAATTTTGAAGCATCTTATATCGTACTATACTTTTGATTACATACATGGAATCTTAAAGTCACATGTGTATTGAATATATTGGTATTATGAAAATAATGTGATTAATCTCTTCCACCAAATTACTTATGTATATAGGGCACGAATCGTATCTCAAGTAATTTTCAAAAATAGAATAATCGAAGAACTTGTACCATAAATGTTTAGCTTTTTAATTTTGTATGTATTTATAATTGTACATTTGATGATTGTAGTTCCTATTTCCTTTACAGATGGCGACCTCCAACCCAAAAAACATACAATCTCATAAAATAATTCATAACTACTATATTCAACATAAAGAAGAAATCAACATTTGTCATCATATGCAACACATAAGAAATTAGACAATACAATCCAACACACCAACCTCATTTACGTCTAACCAACACAACATTGAACCATATTAAAGTACACCCCAAACTAAACACCTTTTTGACTGAGGTTTGTCAATGTGTTCACACCAAACAATGCACACTCTTCAAAATCAGTCCACAAGCTTACCACATACCAAATTTTTTTTTATAGAGGCTTCTAAACGATTTCATTCAAGACTAGATAAACTATCAAACTTGCCAACTTGCATAGTTTTCCATGAAAGCTACCCAGGAATGCACACCAACTCAACAAAAAGTGGTCCAGTTTGTTTTAGATTCTTTTGTGAGAAAGGAAGACATCGTTTCTCATCGACTAATTCTATGGACCCAGGAATACAACCATACAAGCTACAAACACTAACACAAGTCGAAGAAATGCTTATAGCACGATTCAATTTGATAATACAACACATGCTTGTGGAGGCCAATACAAATATAGCGGGAACACAATTTGTTTCCTACAAGATATCAAAACCATAGCAAAATACTTGTCGCATAAAATTGCAAACTTGAATGTGTTCGTGGTTCAAAGAACCAACACAAAAGGTGAACATTATGGCTGCTACGTAAGTAGGCATTGTGTGTGGGCTGCACTACAATATAAAGTCGGATATGACCTGTACTACAAAGACGTTGTGATGGATTTTGCATCTCTTGAAAATATCCCCAATACAAATATAGACATGTCAAGTATGCTTCATAAAATAATTGTTGACAATGACGATATGGTTGCACCAAATAATGCATTGTCATTTTACACAGACCTAGTAGACAATGAATCCACTTGCTCCTCATCATTTATGGCCAGGTTACCAAATAAATGCCATGAACTAGAAATCATAAAAGAAACATTGCAAGTTAGAGATAAAAATGAAACCATTATTGATTGGCCAACACTTGAGACCTCACCAGTTAATGAGTATAATACTTAGGGCCTTTTAGACATGGCTTTTCCTTCACTGTTTCCCAGTGGTAGTGCACTACATTTACAACCTTTCTATAGACAAATTGAAATGCGCGAATATGTGTTGCACCTAATGAGGTTTCATGATAATAGATTTGGAAGGCATCCAAGGTTTAGATATTTTGTCTTGAACATGTTGATGCGCCACCAAAACCAAGGTGTTGCCTCCATTTTTTTCAAGAAAAATGTAGAGGACTACATACCAACCACCATAGGTAGTCTTCATCTCCTTATACAACAGTTGCCTGACACTAAAATAGTTGAACAATTGATGCATTATGGATCATCCCTTAGAGGCACACACACATATAGGAATAAGTGTCATGGTGAATTGTCAAATATGATCAACCAAATAGGCTCCCCCACACTATTCTTCACATTAAGTGTTGCAGATACCAAATGGCCTGATTTGTACACCAACTATTTTCGAAGGGGGCAACGCCAACATCAGGAAACAAAAAAGATCGCATAGATAACATTGTTACAAATCCACATAACACATCCTTATACTTGCATCAATGATTCACAATATTCTGTGAAGAAGTGTTAGAGAATATTTACTGTGCAACAAACTATTGGTATAGATATCAGTGGCAACATTGAGGGTTTGCACATGTACATGGATTCCTTTGGCTTGAAGGTGCACTGAACATGGACAAACTTAACTTGAACAATCATGCAAATGTAGACATAGCAAAAACATTCTTTGAAAAATATGTTGGTGCTTGGAATCCTCAAAATGTAGGAGATAGGAACAACACACACCATCGGTCTTCACAAGATGATCCATGCTTATTAACAACACTCGAAATCTTCGTTACAAATACATTTTCTGACTATGAAGAGTTAGTCAACTGTCCAGAGACACACCAAATGTTTGAAATCAACTTGCCGTCAGAAGAAAGGCAACACCATGGAGTGCCGATATAGGGTGCCCTGGATTGAATGTGCAACCTCTTCATTGTGCAGTGATGAAAATGGGAAAAATACATTTTCCCTTGCACGTAATGATGATAGGTTGAATATACATAGTCCAGAGATGCTTTCCATATGTAGAGCCAATATGGATTGTCAGCATGTTCTTTCAAAAACACTTGTTCTAAAGTACATTGCAAAATACGCCACACAGGTAGAAAGAAAATCTGAAACCTGTATTGATATGTTGACATGCATATGTCGAAAGCAAGCACCCCAAGACAAAGTACTTGCAGCATACAAAAAATTCATGTATGAGATTATTGTAGATCGTGATATAGGTGCACAAGAAACGTGCCATATGCTGCAAAAGCTACCCCTTGTTGTTTGCAATTGTGAATTTATGGTGCTTAATGTTGGCCAAAAAGTTTTCAATCGAACTAGGACAAACCCAAATGAAAATACATTGCAACGAAGTTACCTCCAATTATACACACGCCTTCCTCAAATGGAAATAGTAACACTACTTGAATCTGCATGATCATTCTCGTTCTCTTCAAGTCACAAACAATACAAGTGGAAAGAAAGGAAACACAAGGCAATTATCAGTGTCTTCTCCTAGTTTACTGCTATTCCAAAGGAGGATTCAGAACATTTTGAGACATTTTGTTGGAGCAAACTACTACTTTAAAAGAAATTTTGTAACATTGTCACAGACATCAGTATTGAGAAAGAAACAATTGTTGTAAATTGGAAGGAGATGAATAGACTTAAATATTGTGTGTGGCATATAGATGGGTGCTGGCAAGAAGTTGAGTCCACTTTTTGGCCAAAAAGTGGAAGTGTTTTCCCCGATTTTCAGAGTTTGACACATTTGACCTTAAAATTTGAAGCACTTAGAGATGAAATCTTCAAACAAGTCAGTAATCATAAAATGTAGTACTCGGAGTCTAGTTTCCAAATATGTAATTTATTTCAATACCCACATTGTACAAATTGAGTTTCAATAGGCATTTGTAAAAACCACTATTTAAAAGTCATTTTTTTTTACCATACCATGCACATGTACAACATCCATATTTTGACTTAAATTATCATATTTTTCTAAATCCTTTTGGGAAAAGACTTGTGACTCACTGAAGCGTGCCCTGGATATTTTTTGTAATTTTTTATTGAATATTTTTTTTTTGTTAATTTTTTATCAAGCATATTTGACGTTTAGAAATATCGTCGTGTACGACACACATAAGATGACTTAAAGTTATCATTTTTTGTATTTTTTAAAAAAAATTTGAAAAGAATTGTCTAAAGTTTTCCCTTGTGCAATCCGTTCGTCAAAATGTTATGTTGATCAAAAGTTATTAAAATAGTAAAAAATACTAATATTTAAAGTTTATGGACCAATTTCATCATAAATTAATTGAAAAATAGAAAAAATAATCCAATTGTAAAAAAATTTACATATTTGAAATCTGCATTGTCTCATCTAAAATGGGTTTTAATTTCGTCAAAAAATTCTGCAAAAAAAGTCATCAGCCATATGTCCAAACTCGATTTTTTCCCCTAACATTGTTAGAACCTTCAAGCTGTAGGTCAAACCAGGTTAAATGCCTAGGTTCGGACTCCCAATGCTTTTCCCGAACCAAAATCCGAAGCAAAACCCCAACCACAAGGCCAAAAAAAATTCAAATTAAAAAAAACGGGATCCCGATTATAAATCGAGATCCAGTATTTAAAGATACGGGATCCCGTTTATACCTCGGGATCCCGTTTCCCATAATTGAATGTAGTGACCATTGGCAGGGGAACGAGATCTCATTTATAAAATGGGATCCCGTTCCCCTGCCAATGGTCACCGCATTCAATTATGGGAAACAGGATCCCGAGTTATAAACAGGATCCCGTATCTTTAAATACGGGATCCCGATTTATAATCAAGATCCCGTTTTTAATAATACGGGATCCCGTTTTATAATCGGGATCCCGTTTTTCTTGAACTATGTTATTTCAAATTACTGTCAAATTTTACTGTGAAGTTTGCAACTTCACATGTACGGTCGAGAACAGTAAAATTGGTCTATTTTTTTCATTGAACATTTTTTTTGTAGGTGGTGACTTGGTTTTTTGATAATTTTTTTCAAAGGAGAGATCCCATTTTTTCAAAGAAAGAACAAAAGGTATTCAACTTGCAATATGAATTGATTTTTTCAAAGGAGGCATGACTTGTTTTGAGGAACACAAGAGGAAGAATTTAGTCCTTTTAGGTCTTGAACTTCCAATTTGAATTGATTTTTTTGAAGAATTTCACTATTTACATTCATTTGTGCTTGAGAATTTTATAATCATGGGAAATAAATGTCGTAATAAGAGGAGGAAGACATTGACTCTTGAAGAAATTGAAGCAAACAAAGAGAAGGAGAGACAGAGACAAAGAGAAAGAAGAATGAGAATTAAATCAATGAATGATGGGGGAGCATCCAATTCCACAACTATTGAAGATGAAAACATAGAGGAGACCATGGTTGTAGATGAAGCGAATTTGCAAGAAGTCAATTTGGAGAAGAATGTGATTATACAATCAAGTCCCACTATGTCTTCAAATCCCTCTTTCAATGCTATGGATAATGTTTCAATATGCACAAATCCAGGTACGTCTTCAAATCCACATGTTAGTGAAATGGTAAATTCGTATGTAGAAATTTTACAAGATGCTGGACTTAACGATGTTGACATTGATAATATTTAGAGAGATGAAACTTTTATAGAATTTGTTGAAAATGATAGCGAGAATGATCCTTTTGTTGAAAATGAAATTGAGAATAATCCTTTTATTGAAAATGAAAACAAAAACCGTTTTGTTGATTTAAATGAAAATGAAAACCGTTTTGTTGATGTAAATGAAAATGAAAACCGTTTTGTTGAAAATGAAGATGAAAATGAAGATGAAAATGTAAATTGTTTTGAAGTTGAAAATGAAAATGAAATTGAAGATGAAAATCTAGAATGTGATGTTGAATTTAATGAAAATACTTTTTTAAAAATTGAAAGTGGTGTTTTTGATAATCTTCCTGGTCAAATTTCTTGGAGGCAAATAAGAACACGTGCAAATAAAATATACAATGAATTCTTTTATCGTAAAAAAATTACAATTCAATGTCAACTAATGATGCAATTGATGAGAATGCAAAAAATGAGGAAAATAACGAAAAGGTTAGGCTTTTTTGTTAAACCAAAAAGAAAAGATCAATCATTAAAACATGCTATGTGTACTATTGCTAGTGCCATTCAATCGATTGGAAAAAATAGTCGATCTAAAGATAAAAATGTAGCAAGAAGAGCTATAACAACTGCTATAGGTAATAAAGCAACTTTGAATAAAATAATGGTAAGAAATATTAGTGAAGTTTTAAAAATACATCCTAAAACATTGCTAAGAGCGGCAAAAAGAAGAATAATTATAGAAAATGATCCTATCAACCAATGTTGGAGTTTCAGTGGTCGACTCCCGAGGTCTGATATGAAATTGAATGTTGAAATTAAATCTTTGATTGAAAAATGTTGGCATGATAATACTAGGGTTTCATCTAATGCTAGAGATGTTTTAAAATTAAGGGTGGGGTCCAAAGTTCGCGATCCTCGCCCAAAACACCTATTAGATACAACACAAACTGAATTTTATAAAAAAAATTGTGGTGATTTAGTGTTACCCAGTAATATTAAAATAAGTCAAAGGTCTTTTGAAAAATGTAAACCGTGGTATGTAAAAATTAATAAGCAACGAATATCTTGTTGTTGTAAAACGCATGTTCAATTTCGTTATTTTTATGATGTTTTTCGATATATACGTTGTACCTTGCATACTAACATAATTATACAGGAATGTGGTATTAATATGCCACCTGAAGCAATAAGGGAGTTTATTTCAAGTTTGTTTTGTGAAAGATCTAATGGTCAATTGTTTTATTTAAGTTCTTGTATTTCTAGACAATGCATTGACTATGGAAAACTTTCATTCTTAGGAATTTGTATGCATGAAAGTGTTGATAATGATTTTGGACAACAATTAGTAGAAGTTAAAAGATTTAAGAATGTTCACTATTCTTTAAAAGATGGAAAAATAGGAAAGTGTTGTGATTTAGTTACAGAAAAAGTTAGTGTGCATGCATTCATGAGTGAATTTAAGAATAAGATAGTACCAAAATATATCATGCACTCTCAACATGCTCGATGGCTTGATGGCCAATTTCGCGCATGTAGAAACACATTTCCAATTGGTACTATACTTTCAGTTGTTGATTTTGCAAAAAATTATACTCTAGCTCCGCAAGAGGAAATTCAATCACAATATTATAATTCAGTGCAAGTAGCTATGTTTGTCCATATTGTTTATAGACATGCAAATAATAGCACTGAGGATGATAGAAAAGTTATGAGGGAGTATCATTTTTATTTGAGTGACAATCGATTACACTCATTAGAGTTTGTTCAATATTGTTTTAGTATATTTTATAAAAATTTAAGAGAAAGAGGAGTCCATATGAAAGAACACCTCATATGGTTAGATAATTGTATGACACAGTTCAAGAATGCTCGAATGTTCTATTCGTTAAGTAGGATTCACAAAGAACTTAATGTCCAACATATATGGAGTTTTTTTGAAGTTGGGCATGGTAAAGGAAACATGATGGAGTCGGTGCGTGTGTCAAAAGAATTCTTGCTAGAGAACAATTAAAATTTGAAGATGCAGTAAAATTTAAAGATTCACGTGGGATTGTTGATTGGTGTAATACAATATTATCTACACCTAGTTCGAGTGAGTACTCTAGAGTTCATCATTTTTTTTGGTTGGTTGAAGAAGATAACATTGTACCTAGAGTTGACTGTGAGACAATTAGTGGATCTACTAAATGGCATTCGTTTAGGAGTTCGACAACAAGCACATGGACTATCTGGACAAGGGAGCTTGCATGTTTTGCCAGTTTTACATCTCAGGAGATTGGGAAGCATGTGAAAATACATAATGGGTTGAACAGTGGGAGCAAAGATCGTTGACACCTTCACAAGCACATGATCAATATGAAAGAACTATTGAAGAAAATGATCAAGTGTTTGCATCTGAAGACTATGATCGTGTTTTAGACCTTGTACAAGAAGGTAATTTAATTCAATTTATTTCATTTAATTTCGCTTTATTAAGTTATTTTGTACTACTAAAATTTTTATATTGATATGCACAAGTTATTAAATCATTTTTTGTTTGCAGGACATGTGTATGTTGTTGTTACACCTGAGGGGAATGAAGAGCAAACAGAATATTGGTTGGCTCGTTGTGTGGAGAGTAAACATAAGTTAATATCACCTCGAGAAGATGATGATGGCTATCATTATCCAATAGGTACCATGATCCCCCTAAGACATCCCCTTAAGCAAATTTTGATAACAATTTTTTCGATCCCCTTAAACAATATTTTAGAACAAGTTTTTCATCTCATTAAGAAAAATTTGAGAACTTATATGATGATTATTTTCATATTTTCCAATAGGATCGGTTGTGGTTGTTGGCACTTGGCTAAGAAAATACCTAGCAAGGAAGAATGGTCTACCTACATTTGAAGATTATGAACTGCATAAAAAAATTATACATTATTCACATTTGGTGGTGGCAACAAATATAAAACTAGATCGGTATCGCGGAAGACCTGCAAATAAAGTGTTATGGACAATTTATATGGAAGAGCATGAGACAATCATAGATGCATTACAAACAAGAGAGGATGCGGATGGTACAATGGAATAAGTAAATACAGGTAAATATAGTTAAAGTTTTATATTGTCCTTTTAAATAGAGGTAATTATTAGTAAAAATGTATTTAAATACATGTTTTGATTGGTTGATTGATATTTCTTGTACATTAATAGTTTAAATTGATTTATTATCCTTTTTTTGTATCCTTAAGTCATCATTGCATTGATCTCATACTTTGAAACAAAAAGGAGAGGATGCCTGGATTCACCCTACACACGTGTGGAATACTTTTAAATGCAGGTAATTGAGTTGTGTACATATATAGTTAGTTTTATATAAATTAAATTATGTATGTTTTGATGATTTTATTGATAATGCTTGTACCTTTTTGATATTAGGCGGTGTGAAGACCTAGTACATTATGGGCATGAGTTTGAGATGTTCTTGAGATGGCATATCCAAATTTTGTAAACATTATTTTGAGATGACATATATGTACATATATGTCCTTGTATGTCTTCAAATCACTAAATTTCATGCATACATTATTTTTAAATCAATTATATCCTTAAGATGTTGTATTATGACCCCTTAAGGCAATGTATTGTGACCCCTTAAGACATTGTATTATGACCCCTTAAGGCATCCCCTTGATACATTGTATTATGAACCATTAATACATTGCATTATGAACCCTTAATACATTCTATTATGAACCCTTAAGACATCCCCTTAAGACGTTCTATTATGAACCCTTAAGACATCCCCTTAAGACTTTGTATTATGACCGCTTAAGACATTCTATTATGAACCCTTAAGACATCCCTTTAAGGCATTCTATTATTAACCCTTAAGACATCCCCTAAAGACGTCGTATTATGACCCCTTAAGATGTCCCCTTAAGACGTTGTATTATGACCCCTTAAGATGTCCCCTTATTTGTTTTCAATGTGCGCCTTATAATTTAGTATTGGAATCCATTATTTGTGTTGACAACTTAAAAAATAGTATTGGATGCCATTATTTGTTTTGACAGCTTATAAATTAGTGTTGGATTTTATTATTTATAGAATTTATTAATGCTTTTGTTCTCTAATCTTGTATGGTTTTGTTTATTTCTTAAAATTTTATCCTTTATGGTATATAAACGAATTGCTTTGGTTTGTAAATTATGATTTATTGACTAATTATGATATTAGGTGGTGTGAAGACCTAGCTAATTATTGAATGTACATATCATGTATGAGATCACTAAATTTGTAAACTGTAATTATTAAAATGTCCTATTAATTTCATATTTATATTTAATTTCACATTAATTTCCTATATTAATATCTTGACTATGAACATAAAATGCATAAATGTATATGTGTAAATTAAAATTTCAAACAATAATAAAGTCCATAATTTATGTAAATATATTAAGTGCATGAAAAAAAGTCCATCAGAGTACAACCCATGAACTAAAGTCTAACTAAGTACTCAAGAACCATGAATTATAAAGTCCAACAAAGTACGTGACAAACCCAAAATATAGTCCACAAAATAAACAAATATAACCCACAAAATCATGTTTCTAGGCCATGTATTGTCTCTATAATCAAGAGACCTCTTCGTGCCATGCAGACTATGCATATGACTTGAAACACTCTGTACAAGAGAAAGATGAAATCATATGTAAGAAAATGAAAAAAAATTAATGACAATTTAATTTATAATTCATCATATTAAAATTAAATTACCGTCATATCTGGGTTTGGATGCTCCACTGCACTTGAAGCAACCTCTACATTCTCTGAATCAATCTACACAAACAAGACAAAAAAAGTTGAAATTAGATGCACAAGTCTACAATTAAAAATGATTTAATTGAAATTAATTTATAATTTATCATATTTTAATTGTACCATATCCATAGGTTGTGCACCCTCTTCTACAAGACATGTTTGTGCATTCTCAACTACTAGATGTGTCACATGCTATAAAAGAAAAAGAATTGAAAACATGTATTAGCTCAAATTATATTAATATTCAATTTGAAATTTGAAATTATTTAGTTATATATTCATAATATATTTAATTTATAATTGAATTTAAATATAATAAAAAATTTAAATTACCATTTGATCTGGAGCCTGCTCCACATGCCCTCCTGGAGGTGTAACTATGTCTGGGTCATGGCTGAAAGTCGCACTAACAAAGTCCTACAAGATCAAAGTTAAAGCATGTACATACTTGAATTAGGTAAATATATATATTCAAGTTTGCACATTTTGTGTAGAAATTTATTTAAACAACCTAAAAATCAGAGGCCTCACGAGTAACCGCAAAATCTAATGTTTGCCCGATGCCCATTCTGATTGTGGTATCAACCTAGACAGACATGTAGACATGTAACACAAGCTTATAATATTTACATGTATACATGCACATTTCATATATATAGTGAATTAAAAATTCATAATTGTAACTATACTAATGTAAGTTAAACAATTTACAATATAAATGTACCTGCCCTTGGTCTATGATGGCTGATAGTGGAGGAGTGCTCAACAACCCCTTGGGTGGAATCGACGTGGAAGCCGATTGACTTGCCTAAACCAACATTAATATTTCAAACATATATGTTATTCAATAATAAATTTAAAACTTAAGTTAAAAATCATTTCATTTATAATTTAAAAATTTGAAATCAAAATACCCCATAAGGGTTGCCGATTAGGACTGGTGTCGATGTATGTACTCATGGAACGGATGATTGCCCCATCGTTACTATCGTATGTACACCAAACAGTTTGATTGTTAAAATGTATTGCAAACTTTACTTTGATATATACATTCATCAAAATTCTTATAAAATGAACGTGTAGATGCATATTTATACCTGTGTACCAGTGTCCTTAGGATGTTTGCCTCTTGTAAGAAACTCTACAAATGAACTGGTGTGACCAAATGAACCACCCGAATCTCCACATCCACCTGAACTAGGTGTGGCCTGATCAGGTCCATAGCATACTTGATGGCAACTGGTACATACATGTGGGACGGGCCTTGACAATCCTAGAGTGGTACTCGGACCAGCTCCATAGAACACTCCTCCATCATTATTGTCTCTATGCTCCCCACCCGCTATCGCAGAAGCATGTTGATCAAGGTCTCCTGCGAGTGTACTAAGGGAACCTAATGTCAAGACCATAGATCAATGATGCATAGGTGCAGGAATGGGAGGACCAGGAGAAACAACAAGGGGTTGTGCATGCACAGGGCGTTGGGGATCAACCCTTGCCCCTAACCTCTATTGTGGCATGCCGCCACCAACACCTTGAAATGATTTAAAATCAAAATAATTGGGCTTGTGCCCCATAACAAACTCTACATATAATTTCCTCAAAAAATACAATGGGAACTCCCAATTAGCATGTGGGGGACTATCAAAAACCATATACCATCGATCCCAAAAATGTGCACTCATCTGTGGATGTATGCACCACCTCATGGATATTCTAGATTTGTTAGCAGGAATGGGTTGTCGAGTAACGGGGTCGAGAAAGTAGGGGGCTAGGTGGGCTTTCGTTATTTTAAGGTCTAATATGTCTTTATAAGAGAGACCATCAACATAAAATTGACTCATTTGTTCTCTGTCTCGTCTATGCCTATCTAGATCAGAATCAATGGTCCTGATGGCATCCACAACATTTTGCATTGCAGATGCAAAACATCTAACATGGGGTGGAATCAATGCTTGACTCTGCATAGCATTGATTTGATTTTGTATTGATGCAACCTGATCATTTATGCGTGCTCATAAGCGAGCCTCATTAGATGCAACAGGTCGTGGAGGGGGAGGTGGAGGTGGAGGTGGAGGTGGAGGTGGAGGTGGAGGGGGAGGTGAGGGAGGCTGAGGTGGTGGATTGATGATATCATCAATATTAAAATCATCCATGATATGAGATATAAGTGTGCACCTGCATTAAATTATACTAAATTAACATACAAACTTAAAAAATTACAAGAAATAG
Organism: Sequoiadendron giganteum; assembly: GCA_007115665.2. Lineage (NCBI taxonomy): Eukaryota > Viridiplantae > Streptophyta > Pinopsida > Cupressales > Cupressaceae > Sequoiadendron > Sequoiadendron giganteum. The sequence continues at coordinate 682,208,684 of CM021102.1, read as the reverse complement.
TTAAATTTGAAACACACATGCAAATTTGTTTAAATATGATACATGCATACATATATTAAGATCATATAAAATTGAAACACACATATACATTGATTGAACTTGATCAAGTAAACTATGTACATACATTTAAAATAAAAAAATACCATGCATTTAACATACATACATTTAAAATAAAAAATACCATGCATAATTTGCATGCATACATCATTAAAGTAAACTATGTACATACAAATTTCAAAATTTAACAACTATATGTGCAATTTTAATACATGTGTACATAGTAAACAATAAACTTGAAACATTCACAAAAAGTTCATTTTATGTCTAATGCATATATATATCCATCTAGAACCATCCATCTAAAATATCCATCTAGAACCAAAATCATAAATTCATGTCACACAAAATATCCATCGTTCACCAAATTCATAACTATTTAAGATCATTGTCTTAATTTAAAAACTATTGTGGCTTTCTACTGTATCTCTTCATTTATTTGCATTTTCCTTTCCAAAATCAGAAGTTCTCCTCTCCTCTACCCATTGTCGATGCTCATCTAAGATCCCATCCATAGCCCTGACAACATCAACAATGGTTTGCATCCTAGATGCAATCATCCTCATAGGTGGTGCGACAAATTCTTCATTTTGAATAATGTTGATTTGATCTTGGATGGTTCTAACATTGGAATTGATTCGTGCTTGCAAACGAGCACCATCAATTTCAGGTGGTGGAGGTGGGGGGTTATGACGTGGAGTGGGTGGAGGTGGAGGTAAAGGTGGTGGAGATGGAGGGCGTGGAGGTTGATTGCAAATATTATTGAATCTATCCATGTGATATCTAGAAAATATGAGTGAACCTACATTAGATTTGTAATTTCAAAATGTAAGATACATGTTTAGGATTTACACCCTTAAACCATTCAATATAAATGGCCTAATTGAATACATATGATAAAATAAAATTTTAAGCCTCATTTATGTCTAAGGCAAGTTACTTGAATGAAAATACAATTAACTATTAATATTAGACAATTTATGAATGTTATAGGGTTTACGGTTTAGAGTTTAACATAGATCTCCTTAAGCCATCCTACCACCCTAAACCGTAAATTAATCAACCTAGATCATGATTTATCTCATTCATATTATAATTAAGATCCTAAGACAAAATGAATGCTTTAGTGAAGAGCATTTTCTTGTGGAACAGTTGATTGAGATAGGTCTTGTTTCAACTGACCAACCTAGATCATGAAATATCATTCATATTATAATCTTGCACAATCTTGTTATTGTTAAATTTGGTTGCCTTGGGCAACTTCACCAAATTTTAAGATTTTTTTTTATCCCATTAAGAAATGTCATATTAGGACCCCTTAAGACATCGATTTACGATTTAGGGTGATAGGATGGATTAAGGGGATCTATGTCTAGTGACCTAGGATCATTAAGAAATGTCATATTAGGACCCCTTATGGATTTAGGGTGATAGGATGGCTTAAGGGGATCTATGTCTAGTGAGGTCCTAGGACAAAATAACATGGCTTAAGGGAATCAAATTTGGTGGAGTTGCCTAAGGCAACCAAATTTGATTTTAAGGTCCTAAGACAAAATGAATGCTTTAGTGAAGAACATTTTCTTGTGGAACAATTGATTGAGATAGGTCTTGTTTCAAATATCATTCATATTATAATCTTGCACAATCTTGTTATTGTTAAATTTGGTTGCCTTGGGCAACTTCACCAAATTTTAAAAACTTATTTCATCCCATTAAGAAATGTCATATTAGGACCCCTTAAGACATTGATTTATGATTTAGGGTGATAGGATGGCTTAAGGAGATCTATGTCTAGTGAGGTCCTAGGACAAAATGACATGGCTCAAGTGAATAAAATTTGGTGAAAAAATTATGTCTTTAGCCTGTTTAGGGTTTAGAGTTTTGAGTTTAGGGTTTACGATAATAGGATGGCTTAAGGGGATCTTTGTAGTAAGAAAATGACATGGCTTAAGGGAATCAAATTTGGTGGAGTTGCTTAAGGAAACCAAATTTGATTATAAGGTCCTAAGGTTTAGATTTTAGAGTTCAGGGCTTATGGTTTTTAACGAACTTGGGTGAAGTTTGGGTGACCCTTGGAATAATGGACATGCAAGTTAGTGCCTAGTTTATGAATATATTTTTATTTTATGAATAGATTGACTATTCATAGTAATAGAACACATAATTATGTGTGATTAAGATTGAGTTTGATATATATTTTAATTGGATGTTTTTTTAATTGAATATAAGATTATTTTATTTAATATGTTTTTCATTAATATTGAACTCACTTAAATGAATTTTATGATATAAAACATGTATAATATAAAATTAGTTAATGTTGAATTGAAAGTATTTTATTTTAGATTGTTTGTAATTGAAAGAACCTAAAAGAACTTAGAAAACAAAAATATTTAGATTATTTAGTGTCTAGGTAACTAGTGCAAAAATTTAAATCCTAGACCAATACTCTAAGTACATATATATGGTAAATCCTAAACCATGGATTTAATCATTAAAATTTTAAAATTTAAATTCAAAATTTTTCATCCCTTACACATTTAATAATACATTATGAGCCGACTAAACTTGCTTAGTATTCAAAGGCATTCAATTGTCTTTATTTTATCATTTAATTACATTTGATCATTTAAATTTTTGAAAGTACTATACGATAGGAACACTTCAATAGGAGGACCTAAATTTAATCTAATTATGCATCACAATTTCCAAGTTTGAATACTATTCTCCTCAATCATTTCCATAATCATGAACTTGATCTTATCATTCGGGCTAACCTATGAGAACATGACAATTGAGATCCAACACTCAGTGCCCCTAGGTGTTTTTAAATGCCGCTACTTAATAACTTAAATCTTCATTTTTAATAAAACTAATTTCTATGTGTCAAGTAACCCTCTCATTTAATTTCACAAAAAATAAATATTATGCATATGCCATAAACTCTATTCTTTAAATTAATTTATATATTTCTTACCATTGTTTTTCTCAAAAATGTATTTAAAAACTATATTTTTCTTCAAAATAGATTATAACTTAAATCTTAATTTCTAATAATTAATTGTTCAAAATCCTCATATTTTCTCTAATAGAATAGACATCTATATTTTTTAAAGAGAGTTGATTTATTTACCATCCCTAATTTAATTTACATTTCATCAAAATACCACATTTCTTCTTAAGTAGTTCAACTTCAATTCAAGAACCCTAGATCCCTAGATGAAGCTAGATTTTGAATTTAATCATCACTTAAGGTTTTGAATAGACCCTAGATGAAGCTAGATTTAGAATAGACTGATTATTTGACCTAAAATTAATTATCAAAATTCATATAAAAGATAGTTTTAAATGAAAATTCATATAAAAGATAGTTTTAAATGAAAATTCATATAGCAATAATGTACTCATTTCACAAAAATAGAAAGTTTTTCTAGAATCTAATTATAATTTAACGTTGAAACTAGAATTTTAACATATCATTTTATCCATACAATGCAAATCAAATTTAAAACATTTAAGCAATGCAAAAGAATTGTCTTAAGCTTGAATATTAGGGTTTTCAAAATCAAAATGATTTGTTCGATTTCAATTTATGGTTTTAGCAATTTTTATTGTTTCAATTCAATTCAGGGTTTCAATTTCTAAGCAATTAGAGTTTTTAATACAATTTTTTAGTTTCAATTCAAACTAGAGTTTTGAAATTCTTTTTTTTTGCTTTGATTTGAATTTGAGATTTCAAAAAACATAATTAGGGTTTCTAAATGCAAATTTTCAATTTATTTGAATTTATAGGGTTTTGAAATGCTGCAACTATTCATAACTTCAATCATCATTCACGCATCATCCCATCCACAAACTATGCCCAACCACATGAGAACAAGCTATATCAAAGAAAGGAACAAATGATTGAGGTGAAGTAATCATTGAAGAAAAATGGACAAATAAAATTCAAATGGATACCAAAAAAATACAAAACAAAAACATCCCTATCAACCTTCATTAGTGAAAGAAACTATGGGGAAAAAATAAAGAAGGGAACTTCATCCATCAAAAAAGTCCAACAGTGCATAGGAAAGCTTCAAGAGCGACCTAAAGACATATGAAAAAGTTTGTCCCAAACGAATCTCCAATTCCACCTACCATTGGTCATCTCCCAAGTTTGGAAAAAAAAGATTCAATTTGTCAACCTAATAATCTACATCTCATATCTCTCAAAGTACACCACCAGAAACTTTGACATCCATAATATCCAAATCTCGCATTAATCGTGTGTTGACAACAACTCTTTATCATAATGATTCTAATGGATCCCTATCACGATGTTTGCATCTAGATGAGGTTAACTGCAATATTTGCAAAGAAAAAAAGACACTTCAAGAAACAAACAAAAAAAAGAAAAAAGAAAATTCACAAGGAAAATCATCCTTTATTGAGAACCACTATAATGGCAAGAACGGCGTCATGTGTATAGTCGAACATCTACGTGCGCCAAGTCAAGTAGAAGCATCTTACCGCATCCATAATGTATCCAACACTCAATCCATCTTATCCATCAAAAAATTGTTCATCCATAAACCATCTATCAAATCCATGTTCATCGATCACCATCCATATTCCAAATCATCTTGATCTTGATCGACATTTGGTGTACACTTAACACTTGCTTATGGTAAATTTCTTGACATGGGTCATTATCATTCACTGTACCCACTATTATCTGAGCCATCAACTATTCTCCAAATGACCATTTGCAATCCAAATTGTAATCCTTGCCATCCTATGCATGCCTTGCATATCCATTCATCCATTCATTTATCCACCCATTTCATTCCATAGACTGCTACAAACTAGGGGCAAATACTTACAACTTGCTTCAAGAACATCATGATCTATATCCATCAACTCATAATATAAATTAATGTTTGTCTATTTAGAGGATTACACCATCTTAGTTTACGCATACATATATTCTTTTCATAAAATATATATTAGAAACAATTTGTATTAAGTTCCACAAAATTGTATATATTTGGGAGTACGCAAAACATGTCAAAGGTGTTCTCAATGTATTACTGACATTTTTTATATTATTCGAACAAGATGGAATGAACACACTGTATGTATACTTCTTTGTTCTATGATAGAGATGTTTATACACCCATTATCTTTTCGTAATCTCTATTTTGTTTTGATACTGGTGTCTGGCTGTATCTCCAATTATGTATTACATCCAGTTTGTAAAAATATACAAACAATATTAAACAAGTGCTACACTGCACGTCACTCCCCTTCTTACTACTCTATATTTTCCTATCGACGTAACCCTTGCACCTCCTCTGATGCAAATGCTAATTTATTGACTAATGAAGTCAATTTGATGGATTCAACCAATATATAGCATTGTACCTGATTCCACTGTTATTGCTTTTTATTTATCCTATCATATTAAACATAACAAAAGATTATAGAATGATGGTAACATTCAAAGACCAGCAGTTACTCCGTCCTGTAATTGGACAGCACAATATCTGTGTTAGCACATTTAAGTTTTAAAACTTGGCCAAAGACAAAAGAATATAGAATATGGTGTGTGACTGCCCCTAACAGGATTTTTTCTCTAACCCATCAATAGACATGGGTCTTTTAAAAAATAAGAATTATAGATTTTGATTTATGGTATGCTTATGAATATTGTGGTACGCTGTTTGCTTTAAGGAAAAAGTAAAAATAACTTCCTGATCGAAGAGGATTGCACCAGCCGGGAATCGAACCCGGGTCTGTACCGTGGCAGGGTACTATTCTACCACTAGACCACTGGTGCTTTTGAAACTTCATTTCAAGCTTTTTTTAAACCATATTGTGCCTTGTTCTCCCATAGTTGCTCATAAACCTCACATGATGTGTTAAACGATGGCCTAGATTTTCATATCAAATTATAAATTAGACATTTCTTATATTCTCTCTCCTAGATTTTTTGTATTTCCTTAAAGCAATTACTTCAAGTTTGCTTAACCATTTAATTGTTGGGTATTTTATGCTCGCAAGTTTACTCGATTCATATGAAATGCCATCAACAAACCAAAAATTTAATTGGAATGAAAAATAATGATGCTAGCATATAAATAGAGGTTAATTAAATAATGCAATTAATTTAGATTAATTAGAATTGGATGTGATAATTAGAATAAATAGATGAAAATAAGAGGGTTAGAGGTTTTTATTTCTAGAATCAATAATGTAAAACTATTGTTGATGTTCTGTTTAATTACGCCGAAGACGTTCCCTCTATGAAGTAGAGAAAACAAATCTTAGCATATCTTTGGTATCGATGGTTGATATTGTATGCCTCTCGTGCAAGGACCATCAAACACATCCAAACCATAAATAGAAAAATGTCAAATTAGTGACTTTGGCCCACACTCAGCAGATTTGATTGGTCCACCAATGGGTTGTTCATCGACGGCGATAGCTTTAAAATAGTAAGAAGCGAGCTCAATGTAAGATGTCTCAGTGGAGAAGAGATGACAGTTATCAGATCAAACATGTGAATTGTTTTACAAAAGTGCTTTCAATTTTTTGTCAGAGCTAGAAATTCCTTTGACATTTTGTTAGACATATTCGTGAACTAAGTGTCTAGTTCTTCCTCTACCCAGCTAATAATTTTGTCAACAATAGCCTCTGGTACTTGTGCTACCCATATTTTTGTTTTAGCACGAGACACCCCCAATTCAAGAGCCAAATAATAAATTTTAAGGGACTTTTGTTTTCGCTCTCCGGCATCCTAGATTGCTTGCAAAGATTTGTTGCTTCCTTTGGACTCTTGCATGTACACCATTCTGATTTTCCCCAAAACCATAATAGGGCTGCCAGATTTTTTAATTCGAAGCTCTTTCAATCTTATCGTGGCCTGCAGCCGTAAGAGCTTCTTGGTATAGCGTATTCAAGTTTTGCCCAGTTTAAGCCTCGGCACACAAGGTCCATAATAGGGATCATGCACATGAGACTACATTTCATTTTTTGCCTTTCGCAAGGCTTAGCTCCTGCTGCTTTTCTCGGAACTCAGTGTGGCAGCAATAATGCATAAAATTAAATTTCATTTAAGATAATAGAGATTCAATGAGCAAAAACAGGGTTTTAGATCATAATATTTTTTTTCCTCATCCATCAAAGCTATAGAAAGAAAGAGGAAAAAAAAACAATACGGAAAGATAAATTTTAATATAGAATAAAAAATATATTAAAAAATCAATTGATTATATATGAAATTTGACGGTTTAAAAAAGATTACTGGTATAAGAGTTTCAAAAATTCAGATGGGAACAAGAAGAAAAACCCTTCGAACCCCATAGACAAGGTGTAAACCTTTGGTTGTTCATAGTTTCATGTTGTCTATAGCTGTTCATAGTTTCATATTCAAGTTCACATAATAAATTTATGGTATATATATTTGTATCTTATCAATAAATATTTTTAATTTTACTTGGATATTTTTATACGTATAATTAAATTTTTTATTAATATTTTAATTACAGATTCAATGGGTACACTGAAGAAGTGTGGAAGGTCAATTAGAGAATATTTTGGTTTATTTTTTACATACATTTGTTTAGTATACATGAGATCAATTGGTAGGCTATTTAGAAAATGTTCTTGTTTGTGCAACAAAGGTCTCAATGGAAAAGTGATAGCTTCAAATAAAATATGCATCTACTTACAGGGATTCAAACACAACTAAAACAAAACCTTTGAATAAGGAAGGTGATAAGGCTCCATTACCAATGGGTTCATGTTATGTTCTCAATAGGGAGAGGGGGAGAGAGAGGGAGATATGGGGATATAAAGAGGGATAGATTAGGGATAAGAGAGGAAAAAAGTAAAGGTAAGGAGAAAGAGATTGAGAGGAAGTTAGAGATGGAGATGGAGATGGAGATGGAGGAGAGGGATAAGGAGAGGAGAGGGAGAAATAAAGAAAGAGTACAAAAGGATAGATAGAGATAGAAGAGATAAATATAGAGAGAGGGAAAAATATAGGTGTAGAGAGAGATGGATAGATAATGAGATAAAGATACATGGAGATATGTACAAGAATTTAAATATGGAGAGATAGAGACAGAACTATAGACAGGGAGAGGGAAACAAGGAGTGTGTGTGTGTGTGTATGTGTATGAGTAAGAGAGATTTATGTGAAGCAAACAAAGAAAATCTTAGCAAATCCTTTGTATCAATGTTTGATATCGTCTGCCTCCCGTGCAGGACCATCAAATGCATATCCAAACCATAAATGTCAAATGCCAAATTAGTGACGTTGTGGAGGCGTTAATATTTTTAAATTCATCACAAGCTGTTTTCCTTGTGGGATATATACAGACCATGCAATGATGCAATGATTGTCGCTACAGGCTACACCACCGACTCACCTTGGCCCACACTCCCAACACCACCAGTACTATGATTTTCTAGAGAGTTGAAATGCATAGCCATTAGACGATTACTATTATATTTTTGGTGGATTATATCCCAATCCATGGATTCTGTAATGACATAGGTATGGAGGATATTGGCAAAGGCTACAAAAGCTGACTTTATATTTACATGTAGAGCATTCCATCAGACCACCTTACTTTAAGGGCTTCATATTTAATTTTTTAATTGATACTAAATATTATTTAAAATTTATTACATATTATATAATACCATTAAATAATTATTATTTATTAGATAGTTACATTATATTTAAAATAATAGTAATCAAATATCATTTAAATTTTACTTAATATTATATAATTCTCTTCGGCGTACCCATTGCACACCTAGGTGCGATTGCTAGTATATATATATATAAATAAAAGAGGCAACTTCGAATGGATAGCTGGCACTAAAAATTCCCTGACAAGCAGCGTCAACCGTCAAATTTTAGGTGTTAAAATATGGGCTTTTTCTGTAGTTGGCAATTCGATTAGGGTTCTCTATTTTAGGGTTTGCACCAGAAGGTTATATATTCAACTGCGCAGCCACGTTAAATATAGGTAATGGACTTAGATGTGAACACGTTTAGTGTAGCGATGGTTAGGGATCAATAGATTCATTGCTCTTCACTGGTAAGTGCTGTTGAAATAGATATCTATGGCGTATTTTCTAGCTTTTCCACGAAGCCTGATCTGTCTCTTTAGAAGAAAAAAATGATGTATTGCTCGCTATGATGAGAAAGCTTGTATGCCTTAGAAGCATTCGTTTCGATGAAGGCTACAATCCTCTAAGAAGTTCTGAGTGAGCATTTTAATGTTAAAATTGGAGTCTATTGTTTATTGCAAATAGACGGTCAATGTGATGATTACTAAAATCTGTCAATCCACTGAAAATTTGTTGATGCTATTTTATTTCCCAACAGGTTCTAATTGACTCGGCTTAGACAACGGATTTGTGTCTGATTTATATATTGGGTTAGGGTTTGGCGTGTCTGATCTTTTCTTGCTTAAGGTTTGCCGTGTCTGATCATTTTTTTCTTAGGGTTTGGCATGTCTGATCTTTTCTTGCTTAGGGTTTGGCGTGTCTGATCTTTTTTTTTCTTAGGGTTTGGCGTGTCTAATTTTTTTAGCTGACGGTTTGAAATTATGTTTTTTATTTATGGTTTTCTATTCAATTTTATCGTGAAATAATATCCGGTGGTTTGGAAGGTATAAAGATTAGGGATATATTGTATTGGGTTTAATTAGTTTGCAGAAACAGTTTTGTATTAGGAGGATGTGTGAATCTTCGCCGATTTTGAAATTTAGGTTAATCTACAAACCTGACCTATCTAGGAATAAAGATTAGGGATATATTGTATTGGGTTTGATTAGTTTGCAGAAACAGTTTTGTATTAGGAGGATGTGTGAATCTTCGCCGATTTTGAAATTTAGGTTAATCTACAAACCTGACCTATCTTTGACGTTCCAGTTTACTGAAAAAATGAATAGGAAATATATTGTGAAATGAAACTAGAGTTCGGTTCAAAAGAAATAAAATAGGTCACGTTGAGTGAAGTTACCAGAGATGAATTTGTTAACAACATATTTTATAAAGTCGATGAATTTTTTTTAGCCGATGGACTCTGTAGGCTGAACTTTCAGTCTGAAAGAAGTCTCGCACTGTCAAACTGTCGTGCAGTCTTCAAACCAGAGTAAATTTGATCTCTGTGCCCTAATTTAATCAAATGAAATTGGATCTCCGCATTCAATCAAATTAAATCAAATCTCAGAATTAAATCAACTCAAATTGGATCTGACTTAAATCAAAACAAATCTTAACTCACAACCAATATTTTCATTTAGAAGGCTTTAATCAAATCTCAAAACAAATCTTCTTTCCAGTTCAAGAATTGAGCAGCTCTAAAATCCTGATTTGCTTATTACTTGTAGTAATTAGATCGAAGCAGCGGTTGTAGGTAGATTAGTTTTGGTTTTGGTTCTGAAATAATTTTCCTTTAAACCCTGCCCCTCTTTCCTCATCGGAATCATTAACATCAAGACATAATGATGCAGAATTTTGAGGCAAGTTATTTGCCATGATTTCAATGATTTTTGTTTTTGGAAATCTGTATGCTGCGGGATCATTTTTTACGTCAAAGGCGTATTCAATTTGAGAAAGCGCAACCTAAAATTTGAAATTTGAAATCAACCGTTGACCTTTTTCTGCAGTGCCTGGCCGACATTGAAAACAAGTGCACCATAGATTTTTTTTTTTATCACCGCTGTAGAGGTAATACATGTTTGCACTGTTGAACATCCTCTCATGCCAACCAGCTCATATAAGAGTTAATGCAGCAGCCTCTGAGGCCAGAGTTCTCATATAAGAATTGATGCAGCAACCTCACCAAAGAGGCCAGAGTTCCCATATAAGAATTAATGCATCAACGTCACCAAAGAGGCCAGAGTTGGCATGGTTCTGGAAGGAGGGAATGATGTTACAAGACAGTTATTATCCCTCTTCTCAATATATATGATATCGGAGATATTGAAAGCTATTGTATCTACCAATAGCTATACACTTGCCAATCGAATTTGTTTGAATGTTTCAGAAGTCATTAACTACTTTGTTTGAATGTTTCAGAAGTCATTAACTATTTTAGTTGATTTCTTCTCCGTAGATTTCCTTGAGATTGCCCTCCACCACAACGTATTGTATAAGTCATTAACTACATTTACTTACATTTGGTATAGGATCTTTTTACCACATTTATGCATCATAACTGTTGGCTATTTTCCACCGCCTCCTATTTCCTACAAATGACCTGTAATTGTAAAAATAAAAAATAGTTACAATATGCTACATTTACAGCGAACAACTATTTCACAGAGTTGTTGAAGAAAATGATTGCGTAAGAGTTTGTTCGAGAGCTCCTAAAGCAAAAAAAATACAACAAAATTAGTGCAAAACTGTAATGCCCACATAAAAAATAGAAACAAAACAGATTGAATTCTTTTATCATATTTAGTAGGATTGTAGATAGCTTTGTGAATAACTTTGTAACTATCATTGTACACAATTACAAGGCCGGGAAGCTTATGTATCAGGTTTTCAATGGTGGTCTGGAGTTTTGCATTATACTGGAGTGCAATTTCATTGTAATCCTCCATGCATTGGCCAATCAACATATAAATTCATGGATCTTAACAAAGGCAAGCAGCCTATGGGTGAAAGGCTAGCCACAAAAATCCTTCTAGCCCCAAAGTCTATAAAGCTCCTGATCAATCAATGGCATTGTAAGAAAACAAGCTTTAATGACATTTAATCCATGTGAAGCTCAAAACAACCATGAAGCTGATAATCAAATCCCCATACCTCAAATAAGCTACTTACTATGCCAATTATGAAGTCCAAATACTCTGGAGGACTGAATTGTAACCTACGCATGGGAAATTGTAGGTAATTCTCTATGAAATCGTTTCTCCCTATACTGACGAGATATAAGGCTTTGTTTGTACTTTGCATAGAGCTGATAAAGTGCAGCTACTCGACGCTGGTGTATCGTCTTGGAGGCTGCCCGCACAGACTTCTCTTCCCCCATTTCCTTGCCTTCCTCACAAACCATTGCTCTTTGACCGCCTTTGTCGCATCCCCTCTCTGCGATCCCAATACTCCTAATAACAAACAAGTCGAGCCCACATAATTATCCCTGGTTCTCCATCGTAGGTATATATGCAAAAGGTGGACGCATTGAGAGGGCCCGCAAACTGTTTGCCAAAATACACCCATTGCAGGAAATGTGCCTCCTTTTGTGGTGAGATAGACAAGTGGCTTCAACCCTACTGTTTATTTGGACATTTGTGCTCTACTTCTAAAATGATTTGGCTGCCGTTTTTTCCAATAATTATAATTGATTATAATTTTTACTACTTTTACAATTACAATATGAAACCTTGCTCACCGTTTTCAGAAAATGAAAAAGAATATTATTGTAGAAGTACTTACCCCACAAAATCAAGCTACTTCGTCTGTTATTTTAGTTAGTTAGACCTAACCATTTGTTATTTTAGTTTAGTTATTTAAGTTTGGGATACTAAATATGACAATTTTTGTTTTGAGTGAACACGTGGCATGAGATTTTATGCTTTACTGGATAAATTACCTTGTTTCCCCTTTCACTTTTTTGGGATCTTTGTAATTTTTAAGTTACTTTTTACAGTGACACATTACTGTGATTATATTAGGTTAGTTAAAATGAAGGTGAATAAATTTAGTAGATTAAGAACAAAGTCTTGTTTCCTCTTTAACTTAGATGGGGTAAATGTTTTATTATGGGATGAAATATTGAATGGAATCTTCAAGGGTTTGAGTTACTAACCAGAAAAATTAGGGAAAATGATGTTTGTTGTGTTATTTTATTTTGTTAAATTGTTTAAACAAAAGATTTCATCCCTTTAAATATGTTGCTACATGTTAGTTTATGCCATGTCTTTTTTTGTCATGTGCAATTTTAATTATAGAATTTAGAAAATATTCTGATTAACAAAGTTAACTAAATATTGTTTTGGTATTCCAATTTCAACATTTTGTTTCCTATTAGTTGTTTTTCAAATACTAACTACTTCTTTTGTTTATTACAGATACATTGGAGTTCAATGTGTCAGTTCCCTATTATTGCTATACCATTGTCTTCAACTACAATCGTTCTTGTTATGTGAATTAGACAATCCATAAAAAACACATTAATTTCATCATTCTATATATTTCCTTTTCCTACACTTTTATATGGCATAAATTTATGTTCCAAAAATACTAACAATCGTTCACACTATATTTATTTCACTTCAAAACTTAATAGATCATGTGCACTAATCTCTATTTCCACCATAATGACTACACAAAATAAAAAAATAGCCATACAAATTTTCGGTGTACCCATTGCACACCATAAGTGCAATAGCTAGTCTATTCAGTACTATATATAAATTAACGTCCACGATTTGTTGGATGTGTTAGAGTTTGGGCGGTTTCAGAATTTCTTGTGGTTCAATCTCGAGCATTGCAAAACTGGTTTCAAACAATGCAAACTTAATCTAATGTGTGAATTTGAATTGTGATGCATGAGATGATGTAACTAAACGTGTTTGAGGAGGTCTACTCCTCTTCACCTTCCTAATAGCTAAATGTGTCAAGGTGGTGTTTAGGGACTCCATAGTGAAATTTGTTGACTTGATAAGTGAGCAGGTTCTCCTATAACAACCCTCTTCACAAGCCAAATTAAACACAATGAAGAATATCAAAGACAACATTCACCAACATGCAGATGTAGTTCTTTTTTCCTTTAAAAATTGAATTGTGTTCTACATATTCTTTTTATTCCTAAAATTCAATATGTCTATTAGAATTTCTTTCAAAATATGTCACACAAATGTGTGTTAAGTCGGTTATTAAGTAGTAGAAATGGTTGAAAAAGTTCAAATTTTAAATTTTAAATTTTAATTTTGAGCTAATTCCTATGTGCCTCAAGATCGAACTAGGTCAATTTTGAGAGGCACGAAAAGAAAATTTGGGCCCAAAATGATTATTTTTAGGTAGAGAATGAATGTATTGAAGTAACTATGAATTGAGATTAAAAATGGTGAATAAATAATGAATTTGTGGGAACAAATGTAAACATGGATATAATGAGTACAAATAGGGATTGAGTTGCAAACATGGATAGAATGCAAATATCTTGGTTGTATATTTGTGGGTGTTTTGGATGTGTCAATAGACTCATATTTGCATAATTGATTTTACAAGTTTTTTTATTTAAACTATATGGTTTTGGTAGCTTTGTGAAATATTATTTTTGATATCATAATTGTTGAGGGTTGTGCAAATGAAGACTAATTTAAATTATATGCATGATTTTTGAGCACTGACAAAGGCTTGCTCTTTAATCTTGTTTTGCTAACATGCAACTTATAGTTTTATATTTTAATATTTTAGATTTGATGTTCATTTCACGAGAATAATATGCATGATGGCTTGGATTTTTTTGTCAATAGTAGAGTTTTGAATGTACATGATTTTTGGGTCTACACGTTTTAGTGGATCCATGTTGCACAATTTGATATTTGAGTTTTTGGTTTATTTTTTTCAATTTTTGGTCCATGACCATGCTTCTATCACCTTATTCTAGGTTTTATATGTGTAATATGATGTGTTGGTGCCATGTTTGTGTACCTACACTTTTTATTGATACATTAAGCGTGGATCTTTGAAGTGTCGATGATGTTGTGTGTCTTCAATAGAAATATTCACCATGATAATGGTCATAAAGAGTTGTTGGTCCTTTTAAACATCTAGATTATGTGATGTAGAATATTTGGATGCTAGAGTTATAGGTTTTAGTTTCTTGTCCTATGGCTATCATTAAGTATTAAAAAATTATTATCAAAGAGTTAGTGAGACAAACTATTGAAAAGGTCTTTTGAAGGCCACATAATAAGAAATAAACATCTTTAAAATTTTGAGGATGTGGACTATGATTTCATGAGAGCCTCTAGAACATGGTTTAGTGGAATTTTTATAGATTATCTTCTACTTTGATGATGGCGACCATGACACCATTGGAAAATCTTGAGTGCATAATTAGAGTTTTAGCATGATATGATAATTATTTTTTTAAGATACACGTGAGTATTTTTTTGGTACTAGAGAGGATATAATTGTGGAAAGGATAGTCAATATATTAAATTCATAATTAAATTGAAGATACAAATAACAAAGAGCAAGAAATAGAAATAATAGAACTACTCTAAACAATTATACTAAAATCAATACACTAAAAGAGGGTTATTTTCCATAGAGATATGTGAATGCTTATGAAGTAAAATAGAATTACAAGATTCAAAAAAAAAAAGAAGCTAGAGGAGTGGATATATATTGGAAGGAGGAGAAGAAAAATTGATCAATGAGAAAAATAACTCCAACTATCAAAAATAGGTGGGATTTATGCTTATAAAGGATTCATATCTATCCTTGTTTCGGGTCATTTTCTAAAACTAAGAAAGCTAAACTAAATGGGTAGGAAAATTCATAATATACAACTAAAGAAAATAAAAAACATATAATAACACCCCATTAAGTACAAACTATCCAACTAAGGAAAATTAAAATATTAAATTAACATTATATTCAAATATTTATGTATTTTGATTGAGTAGGATATGTATATATAACAAGGACATGTTGATCTTGTTTCATGGTGTAGTTGGTTGGATGATAAAGAGACATGTTGTGGTTTCTCTTTCAGATATAGAGGTAGAGTATGTTGTAGTTGCTCATTTTTTTAAGGATAAGATTTAGCATTAGGGAGTGTTTTTGGATATCACATTGAAGTAGAATCTATGTGATAGAGTGTCACTAGTGTTAGAAGGTCCTACTTTCATGTGACAATGAAGAATAAATATGTGTAGCTTCTAGATGTTACATTTTATTTGATGAATCCCATGAGCATACATAAGTTTAAATAGTGTAGGATGGCCATGAGGAATTTTTTTATTTTGCATGATCTTGATTTTTTACGTCTATCCATTTATATGTTTGGCCACTTATATAATGTATACAAGTGGGATAATGTTGGTAAAGGTTTTGTACACTTTACACAAAAATATCTGATATTTTACAAAGTTGAGGTCCATCACAAAATGAGGTGCCACACTTTAGAGGAGCTCAATATTTTCTTATGGGATTGTTTTTGAAAAGATAAGCAACATTTACAGGGTGTTGTACCCTTCACACAAAAAGCCCAAAGGACCAAAGGAAAGCATAGTTCAAACAAAACTTGAACTATAGGAACAAACAGAAACAGCTGATTGACAACTATAGAACAACAAAGAAATTAAGCAACCCCAGAAAAAGAGGGGTCAAGGCTAACTCCACGAACCCGAGGCTGAGAAGCAACAACAGATTTGGGGAGTCCCTTCTTCTTCCGTAGAACAACCGACCAGGGAGGCTCGAAATCTGGAATCAATGAGAAAGGTGAGGGGAGCGGATCCACCCCAGTCACCAGGGGAGAGGAGGCACCATGCAGCAAGGGAGTCGGCAGCGAAGCAACAGAAATCGAATCAACATAAATTGAATCAACCAAAGGAACAACAGAGACGTTCAACAAAGGATGGACAGGTTCTGGCATAACAACGACAACAGAAGGTTCCGACGGCATAGAGATAGCAGAGGGCAGAGATTTTGCGGTAATGAAAGTCGGTAGAGTATCTTGGGTAGGCTCAGAAGGGTCACCCTCCTCAGAGGAACCATCCGAAGGGGGAGAACCAACAGTAAGATGGTTTGTGAGAGCATTCTTCCACCAAGTAGCAGCACTCTTGCGGCGAGTAAGAGGGCAACTGGAAGCCAAGTGACCAACAAAGAAACACCTCCTGCAATGAAAAGGGAGCCCCTCATAGTCCGGGAGCTGCTTCCAAGGAAGGTCTACCACCATCAAGACCACATCACCATGGGATTGTTTTGTATAACATTATAAATGTATTTAATGTTTGTGGCAAATCGAGGAAATGTAATTTATATTTATGGGTCATGGTTTGAGCCTATGGTTTATTAGGCTTAATAGAAGAATGTATTTGGTTTATGGATTTTATAAAAAAATTTAATATAATATAAAAAAATGTTCAAGGGTCACATGTAGCAAGCCAATATTAGAAAATTGGCTCGGAGAGTGCAATAGAGATGCTTTGAAGAATATGTTGTCAATTGGTCCTAGTGGCATACTTGGGAACCTTCGTTGAAGATGCACTTGGGCATATTGATTGTTGATACTTGGGGAATTAAATAAAGGAAGCAAAAAATCTTAGTAAGTTTTCCCTTTCTCGTTTCTTTCTATCCTATAAATAGAATGTTTGGGATGGAGGTTAGACATCACTTGTACATGAAGCTTGGTGTAAGCAACCAGAGGGTTAATTTTATTTTTGATATCTTAAGCATAATGGAACAAGATGTTTATATTTTATTTGTTCTTGGATTAGTATCATAAGGTATGTAACAATGGTTGTTCATTTCTATTGAAGGACATATCTCACATGGTTTCCTCAATTGAGAATTTTGATCTCTATCTAAAGGCTTGGAGGCTTATGTTATAGGTGTTTTATTGTTGAGAATCTATTGGTTTCTCTTTTTTTGAGGGTAGATATTTTAGTAAAGTGTTTTTAAGGGTATATTGGTCTATATCTCTTGTGTAATTATTTTCTTTCATTCATTCTTGTTATATATTCTTGTGCTAGAATTTCATTTGAATTTATACAATTAGATAACTTGTTATATCTTTCCTCATATGATAAACAATGGAATTATTTTATATATCCTTTCAAAATATGGGTTACTCTTTAAGGTATGAAAATTGTGTAAAGAGCACACATGTTACTATTGATTAGGGAGGTGCACACGTCCAAAGTGGTAGGCCATATAAATATCAAAAAAATAGTTTATCATGTACAAAGGTATTTGATTTGACCTAAATACAATAGGATGTAGGAATATTTGTTGTAAGTTGTACATTAAGTTACATTAAAAAATCTAAGACAAGAAATAAAGGAATGTATTTATCTTCGAAAATTCCCATGAGAATATTGGAAAAAAAATTTATGGACTTTGAGGGAGCTTTTCCAATGATTATATGGGGATGATTAATTATCTTTGTTAGTTGATGAAATCAATAAAATGTGTATTCTAACTACTTGTAAAAATTATATCTCAGGGAAAGAGGCAACTAAGATGTTCTCTGCTAATGTACATGTGCACTTTAGGATTCCTATGTCCATAATTTTAGATATAGAAAAAATATTTGTTGTTTAGTCTATGTTATGCAGAATGATGAAAATAATGATACATAAAACTACAACCTTTCATCTATAAACAAACAATAAAATAAATGCATCCCAAGACCTTGTTGTGACTCATTGTGTGGTATAATAGAAAGTGTCTTAAACATGGGATGAATTAATCCATTAAAGTTATAATTATTATGATAGGGAATTGCATTCTTCTATTAATAAGTTACTATTTGAATCATGCATTAGGTATTTTCCTTCAAGATCAGTTGATGTATTTTTGGGAAGAAAGAAGAATAGTTAGTGCAATACAATGAGGTGAAATTGTTGAGAGGACTGTAGAAATCCAACTTAAAATTAAGGAATAATTGGAAGGAATACAATAATTGTGTAAACAAATAAATAACTGGAATTTGAATGCTTCCAATAAAAACTATGTAAATAATTTAAATATTACATAAATCTTATATAGAAAAAATGCTTCTATGTCAAAAAAATTATATAATTTTACCAAAAATATTATAACTCGTTAACAATGGATAGTGGGAATCTCATGTCTCTAAAGGAATGAATAATATAGGAAGGAACACACAATTAATATAGGGGATTTTATTTTCATTCTTTGGAAGGAAATTCTATAAGGACAAGCAAAAATAATTAATCCATTAAGATATGAACCTTTCATAAATTTTGAGTGTATGGTGAAAATATGTTCAAACTTGATCTCCTTCATTTTATGAAGTTGTCCTCAATAGTTAATTTTGAATACTTGTAGTTTATGAAACCTCCACGTTAGATGAAGAAAATGTGCATGTCTTCCCTCTTTATAATATTTGGGTGTGGAAGAAAGAGTTATACTCATAAAGGAGGTGATTCTAGAAAAGAGGATAATAGAAGCGATGAATAGAGTCCAAGAAACATGAAACATATGAATCAAGGATAAGAAGGTAACCAAAAAACATGTTAATCCAAATAAATACTATTAGGACTCATCCACATCTTATTAAGATTTTTGGGACTATTGGATCTAAACGTGGGGAAAATAGAAAAAATGAACAATAAAATAAATTCAAACACAAATGTAGGAATATAATATATTATAAGATTCATTTCCAATTAAAAATTAATTATAATATATAGTTTTTTCAAAGGTAATTATTACCATCTCATGCATGTGGCATAAATACTTTATTGTAACTAGTGGGAAAACTTACAAATCATATGTGCTCAACTGATACTACCTATCATAAAATGGAATGGGGTACATAAAATTTCTCACCTTTCAAAAAATTTATCCTCAGATATTGAGATGAGAAAACCTATGGAGAATACTAGTAGGATCCCATATAGCATCTTCAAGTTGCAAGACCTTCCAATAGGCTAACTCCTCAATGGAGTAATTATGAAGGTGCTTAGTGTATTAATCTAAACTAGCCTCTAGTTTCAAAAATATTAATCCCTCCTCATCCAACTTAGATATTGCTATTAGTGATCAAGTAGTAGGTTCATCACATTCTTGAGACATGAGACATAAAAAGTTAGGTGGATTTGAGAAGATGATGGAAGTGCTAACTTGTGTGCCACATCAACTTTGTACTAGATCACCTAATAAGGACCATAAAATTTGGAAGCCAACTTATGACCATCCTTGTGACATAATGAAAGTTTCTTACAAGGTTAAAGATGTAGAAAAACCTAATACTAGTCTTAAAAGTGTGTTCTATTCTTTGTTGATTAGAACCTACTGCTTTATGAAATTTTGGTCTAGTATCAAATTAGCCTTAAGTAGTTAAGATGGACGTAGATGTAATCAAATCTTACCTAAAAGAAGGATTCTAACACCTAAGATTAAAGCTAAGTTTCAAATGAACTTTCAGAATTTCTTCTAATTGTGATTTCCAGATTTTCTTCTAAGTTCGATTTCCAGATTTTAGACTAAGTGTGAATGTGTTGATTACAGAACATTATCTGATTTCTATTTTTGCATATTGATTGAGGAACCATCATAAATACGAAGAAGACCGCCCCTCCTAAGAGGCGCGCCTCATGAGAGGACGTGTCTCCACGAGTGGAGGCATGTCCACTCATGGGACACGTCCCTTAGGATGCGGCTGGTAATTACAATCATTTACCATTTGTTAAGCATATACTCACACGTATATGATCTTCATTATGATGGCGTATGACTTTCAAGAGAATTCCGATTTCATATGAATACAGAAAATCACGAGAATGATAGAATTTAATATGACTGTTTTATATTTTCGATTTTAATGATCTTTATAGAAATATCATAATGAAGTATGATAGTTTTGATCACTCATGAATGACAGTGATACTTGCATCACTGTCATACATATCTGACCGAAGCTACCATACATTAACACTCCCTCTTAGCTAGGGAAGATATTTCAAATCAAATTAGTCAAGATATCACCTTCACATGTGATATAATATGTTTTCTCAAAGTTGTCAAGTCACATGACATTCTTCATAACATTTCTCCACTCCCTCTTTAACTAGGAAGAAATAACTTCCAAAAAATGATATCACCTAACTCGTGATATCAGAAGATATGATATGCTTCTGAAATTGTCAAGTCACATGACATTCTTCATACCTATCTTCATTATGGTATGTGCACTGACATCAAGCCACATGATGTCTAGCATAGATCATGGCATATCCATGGATATACTCACCCACCATGATCATCTCTTATGGATCACAATGACCTTCAGATATCAAGTCTCATGATATCCATCAAGGTGTCTAAGAGATACTATCATGACATGTCTTATAGATATCAAGCCATATGATATCTATTATGGTAGTTTTATCATTATAGAGTCGTCACTTTACAATGTCAAATACAAGTGTTCATTATCAGAAAGATCGTCACCTTTCGATAATGTACACAGGAGGGGTAGGCCCATAAAGTCATGGAGTCACTCACATGACACAAGAGTTTGCACATTAAACATCTTTATATATTAGTACAATTTATAAATAATTTGCATTTCAAACATAAATAACAAATTACATTTCTACCATACCAAGTTTCTTCCTGAAGTGCTCTACCTTGATCCGGGAGAGAGGCTTGGTGAGAATGTCTGCAGTTTGATCATTTGTACTAATGTACTCCAACTGAATCACTTTCCTTTCCACCATATCTCTCACATAATGATAGGGGATCTCAATGTGTTTAGATCTGTCATGAAAGACAGGATTCACAGAGAGCTTTATACAACTCTGATTATCACAATGAATGATTGTAGGATTCAAGGGCTCACCAAAGAGTCCCACAATCAATTTACGAAGCCACACTGCTTCTCTTGCCCCTATTGAGGCTGCAATGTATTCAGCTTCTGTTGAGCTCTGTGCAACGAATGATTGTTATCTACAAATCCAGGAGATCATTGCTGATCCCAAACTAAAATAGCATCCAGATGTACTTCTTCGATCAGTTACACTTCCAGCCCAATCTGAATCTGAATACCCATGTAGATCTAATGGATCATTCTTGTAAAGAAGCCCATATCCAATGGTACCTTGAAGATATCTAAAGATATGTTTTACAGCCATCAAGTGAATTTCCTTGGGTTCACACCTGAATTGGCTGAGGGCATTTATAGCATAGCATATGTCAGGTCTAGTGTTAACCAAATACATCAAGGATCCAATCATTTGTCTGTAAAGGGTCGGATCTGCACATTTGGATTCTGCTGCTGCTTCTTTCAATTTGTGAAGGTTGGTTTCCATGGGTGTGGACATTGGTCTACAGTCCAACATTCCAAATCTTTTCAGAATGTCAATAGTATACTTCCCTTGATTTAGAATAATACCTTATGATTTCTGCCATACTTCCAACCCGAGGAAGTAGTGAAGAATACCCAAGTCTTTCATGTCAAATTCAGAGATGAGATCTTGTTTCCCTTGAGTAATGAGGTGATCTTCCCTTGTTATTAGTAGGTCATCAACATATAAAATAATTATAATCATATCACCTTTGATTACCTTGAAGTATAGATTGGAGTCAACATCATTCTTGGAGAAACCTAATCCCAAGAGATAGGTGTCAATTATTTCATACCAGACCCTGGGAGCCTGTTTGAGTCCATAGAGAGCTTTCTTGAGCCTGCACACATGAGAGTTAGATTTATGTATCACAAATCCTTCAGGCTGTTCCAGGTAGACTTCCTCTTCAATGGTTCCATTCAGGAAGGCAGTTTTCACATCCATTTGGTGGACCTTCCAACCTTTAGCTGTTGCAATGGCTAACACTGTTCTTACTGATGTATAGCGGGCAACTGGTGCAAATGTTTCTTCGTAATCAATGCCTTCCTTTTGAGAAAAACCTCTAGCCACGAAACGTGCTTTATGTTTTTCTATGCTTCCATCAACAACATGCTTGATTTTGAAGAGCCATTTAGAAGAAACAACAAATTTCTCCTTAGGTCTAGGCACAATGTCCCATACATCGTTCTTTAGTATGGACTGGTACTCCTCTATCATTGCATCCTTCCAAGCTTGATGTCTGAAGGCTTCTGTAACATTGGTAGGTTCAGAGTTTATGAAGTTGTTCATCAAAGCAACATAGCTAGAGAATCGTTTGGGTCTTTTACTTTCTCTGAACGTTCCTTTAGGTCCTACCAAATCCTCTGCTTCTTTGATCATTTTCCTGGCCCAAAGTGGTCTCTTTCTGCCAATGTCATTTGTGTCCTCATTTGAAGTAGTAGGAGGTTCAAGTGACATTTCCGTAGGATGCTCCCTTTGAATCTCAGGAGCAGGTTCCATTGCCGGTATCCTAGGGAAATAGGTTTCTGTTTCACTTGTACTTCTGGCCCTCTTGAATGCAATGTCTTCTTCGAAGATGACATCTCTACTCAACTCAATTTGTTTCTGCCCGGGTATGAATATTCTATAAGCTTTGGAGGTTTCACTATAACCCACAAATACTCCCTTCTTTCCAGAAGGTTCTAGTTTGGACCTCTTCTCTTTGGGTACATGAATATAGACAGGGCAGCCAAAAATCCTAAGATGGCTAATGTCAGGTTTTAAACCGGTAAAGGATTCTTCAGGAGTTTTGGTATCAAGATGAGAATGAGGACATCTGTTCTGTATATAGACAACAGTCCTAGAGGCTTCTGCCCAGAAAGATGTTTCAATGTTTTGGTTCAGTAACATTGCTTTGGCAGCTTCTACAATGGTTCTGTTTTTCCTTTCAGCAACCCCATTTTGTTGAGGGTTGTAGGCAACAGTGAACTCCCTCTTAATTCCTGCACTCATGCAGAATTCTTTAAAGATCTCAGATGTATATTCTTTCCCATTGTTTGTCCTTAGGGTTTTTATTTTCTTTCCGGAGAAGTTTTCAATGAGGGCTTTAAACTCTTCGAACCTTTTGAGGATTTCTATAGACTCTTTGCATTTAAGGAAATAGATCTAGGTTTTCCTAGAGAAGTCATCTACAAATATGACATAGTATAGAAAACCTGCTTTAGAAGGTACAGACATGGGTCCACAAAGATCAGAGTGAACCAGTTCTAATACATTAAGGGTTTTACTTAGGCTATTTTGGAAGGATCCTTTAGTATTCTTTCCTAGGGCACATCCTTTACAGGTTCCTTCATGAGATAGTTTTAGCTTGGGTAAGCCAGTGACAAGTTCTACCATAGAAGGTAGGGCATGGAAATGAAGGTGACCTAGTCTTCTATGCCAGATTTCATTTGAGTCAATAGTATCAAGAGTGAGTGCTTGTTTAACCTCAATGCAAAGTGAGTAAAGGTACCCTTGCCTTATGCCTATGGTATGAGCTTTCTTGATAGTTGAGTTTTTAGGCCATACTAGAACTTTACCATCTATAAATTTCACTTTGTAGCCATTGTCTTCAAGGGAAAAGATGGATATAAGATTTCTCTTAATTCCAGGTACAAATAGAACTCCAGAGAGTTGTAGAGAAATCCCAGATTTCAATTTGATGGAGCATGTTCCAACCCCTTTTATAGGGTATGCAGAATCATCTTCGATGGTTACTTCTTCATCAAATTTTTCAGTTAAGGAGTCTAGGTGTTCTCTGAACCCTATGATGTGTTGAGATGAACCGCTATCAATTACCCAATTTTGAATGTTGTCAGAAACTTGATTAGAAAGGGTTGTGAAGAGCACAAGGTTCTCAACTTTAAGGTTAGCCTCTGGTTTCCTAATATTTTCACTCGTGAGTGATGCTGGATTATCTGCTCTTGAGAGATGTTCTTCTAATCTGATCACAATAGACATTATGAAGAATGTGATGTGAACTCGATTTAGAAAATACGAATTTCTTTGAGCAATCTAATTTAAGATTTGATTTGGATTCGCACACTGTGGCTCTGATACCATGTAGATGTAATCAAATCTTACCTAAAAGAAGGATTCTAACACCTAAGAGTAAAGCTAAGTTTCAAATGAACTTTCAAAATTTCTTCTAACTATGATTTCCAAATTTTCTTCTAAGTTCGATTTCCAAATTTTCTTCTAAGTTCGATTTCCAGATTTTAGACTAAGTGTGAATGTGCTGATTGCAGAACATTATCTGATTTCTATTTTTGCATATCGATTGAGGAACCATCATAAATACGAAGAAGACCGCCCCTCCTAAGAGGCGCGCCTCATGAGAGGACGTGTCTCCATGAGTGGAGGCATGTCCACTCATGGGATGCGTCCCTTAGGATGCGACTGGTAATTACAATCATTTACCATTTGTTAAGCATATACTCACACGTATATGATCTTCATTATGATGGTGTATGACTTTCAAGAGAATTCCGATTTCATATGAATACAAAAAATCACGGGAATGATAGAATTTAATATGACTTTTATATTTTCGATTTTAATGATCTTTATAGAAATATCATAATGAAGTATGATAGTTTCGATCACTCATGAATGACAGTGATACTTGCATCACTGTCATACATATCTGACCGAAGCTACCATACATTAACAATGGATGTTTTCCTAGTTGGCCATAATATTGTCAACTATTTCAACCTTACAAAAACTTAAAACATAAGTACACAAGGAGAGTTGAAGAGTACCATAGAGGGCCTCATAAGGGATCATTTTGGAAGCACTATGATAAGTGATATTCTACCATTAATTAGAAAAAGGTAGCCACTTGACCCACTATCTTTGTTTCTTAGACATAAAAAGTACAAATAAGTCTTTAAGGAACTTGTTGACAATCCCTATTTAACCATCATTTTTAGATGATAGTTAAAACTAATATCTAAGGAAGTAACCTATAACTTTAACAAATCTTGCCACAAATTGTTGATGAAGGATGGATCAAGATAATTGAAAATAAAGTGAAGCATCCCATAGAGTTTGAGTATTGAATCCAATAAGTTTTGAGCAACCATAATTGTATTGTAAGGGTGAGGGAATGCACATAAATAAATTTATTTGGAAGTGATCCACCCACAAAGATAACCTTTTTACCACTTCAGAGTGGAGTTTCCCTAATGAAATTAATTGAAATACCAATCCACACCTAATTGAGAATAAGAAGTGATTGTTATCACACCTAGTTTTTAGACTATTTTAAGTTGTGTTATTTTAACTAAAATCTTGTTATTCATTTTCAATTATGTTATCAAAAATTTTATTTAGGGATATTCTCATTGAGATTGTTTGTTTTATTTATGATGTGTTGAATAAAATATTAGGTAGATATTAATTAAAAGATATAGATGTGTTTTTATTA
Source organism: Sequoiadendron giganteum (assembly GCA_007115665.2). Classification (NCBI taxonomy): domain Eukaryota; kingdom Viridiplantae; phylum Streptophyta; class Pinopsida; order Cupressales; family Cupressaceae; genus Sequoiadendron; species Sequoiadendron giganteum. Next base: position 682,182,608 of record CM021102.1, on the reverse strand, counting down.
TCTTTAAGATGATTATTAATGAATGATTTATATTATGTTATGATATTATGGTTAATGGACTATCTTGTTTAAATGAGGTGGATGGAGGAAACTAGTTTCCCATCCTAAACAAGGATGGAGAGCATCAACAAAGAGAGGGAAGTCGATTAGGAATAATGACAGGTGCACCATGACTCTGAAAACTCTCACACACACAAAACAGTGTCTTGTTGCACATATTATTTTGATATTCACTTTGAGTTGTAGGTGAGATGGTGCCTTATTATAACATCATATTAGTTTTGTTGTTTTGGTGTTCTCTATCTCATTTTGTCATCTTGCATATTTTCTTGTAAGAGCGCTTGAAAATATAGAGGTTGCTCTGGTGGCATATGAAAAACGAGAATCAAGTCGAAACAAAGAAAAATCTGGAAATGAAAGGTTACAAGGGCCTACGAAAGATGTTCCTTTGCCTCGCACCACATATTGTGTGGGGCCAACGATTGATAATTTGCCAATGCACAGAGAGGAAGAGTGTGTGGATCGACACAGGAAGACCAACAAAGACTTGCAAATTACAAAGGAAACTGCTTGGATAAGACGGAGAACAAAAACCAATCAATAAGTGAAGGCCTAGAGACTAAAGAAAGGAGGGAAACCTAAACAAAAATAAATGGGGAAGACGAGGAGGAAAAAGGGAAATCTATTGAAATACACAGGGCCAATGAAGATGGGCAAGAGACAGAGGGCTACTCTAAATATGATGATATTGGGATCATAGATGCAAGATGTATCAATCAGTCGGCTTCAAAAGCTTTGGATAGAAGACTTAAAGTGGAAAAGAGAAGGGATAGGAAAACGAATAAGAAGAGGAGGGAGGATGTGGCAATGGAAAAAGGGTTAATAAACATGTTGAGATCTAAGAAAGGAAACCCCTTTCTTGGAGGGGCTTGAACACCCCTAAATGATGCATGATCAAATGTCATTTGGAAAATATATTGGTTGATTTGGTGCTAATTCAGAAAACAAAAGTGGGCATGGAGGGGGCAAAACGATTCATAAAACACTGTAGAATGTGGTGCGGCATTTTTCAAGAATCCTTATGGGAGGAATAGGGATCCTATGGAAACTTGATAGGTTCAGGATCACAAAAATAGAAAACTATTAGAACTGGATCATGTGCAGGGTAAGAGAACTAATCTCTGATCTAGTTTTTATTATATTCAATGTGTATGGCCCAATTAAAACAGAGGACAAGAAAAAAATTATGGGATTTTTTTTCATGATTATTAATGTACAATAAGACAGAATATTCATTATGGGTGGAGATTATGATGTCATCCTATAGTTAGGAGAGAAAAGTAGGGGATTGCAAGTGGAGAATAGAGTAATGAAGGATTTCAAAATCTTTATCGAAGAAGCAAATCTATGTGACGTACCATGAAAAAATGGATGCTACACATTGACTAACAGGCAGGCAAGCTTTACCAACATCTCATAACGTTTGGACCGGTTCCTATAGTCACAAAATTGGCTCTACGAGAAGTTTGGTTTGGAGTCCCGAATTTTGCCAATTGCTATGCCAGACCACTTTTTGGTAGAATTAGAAATAAATGTGGAATCAACTCTGATCAAAAGTTATTTCAAGTTCAAAAGAATGTAGCTCAAAGAAAATGAACTAGTTGAGCAGACCAAAAATTGGTGGGGTGTATTTCTGAAAATGAAGGGAACAAAAAGCTACATATTCTCGAAAAATCTGCAGCGCCTAAAAGACAAATTGAGAGAATGGAACTAAACGAGTTTCAAGAACATATTTAGGGAAAAGGAAAGAATAGAGAGATAGATGGAAAAATGGAATGAACAGAGGACACTGCGTTCCAAATACACCCAGATAAGGCACTGAGCGTTGATGGATTCCCTGCCTTATTCTATCAAAAGTATTGGCATATTGTAGGGAAGGAGGTTTGGGATATTGCAAAATATTTTAGGACTAAAAAATAATTTGTCAAGGACTTGAGCAACACCATCATCACACTTATATGAAAGAAAGAGAAATGCACATCATACTCGTATTTTTGAGACCTATATCATATGCAAGATTATATTGAAAGCACTAGAAAATAGACTAAAAAGGATATTGAACCATGTTATATCTGAAGAACATAATGGTTTCACCCCAAGTAGGGAAATTTTGGACAGCATCATATTGGATAATGAGACAGTACATTTGGGGGTAAGTACAAAAAAAAGTGTATGATGATCAAATTGGACATTAGCAAAGCCTTGATAGGGTAAGTTGGAGTTTTATGTTGATGATTATGAAGAAATTTGGATTCTGTAATGAATGGTTAAAATGGATCTTCTTGTGTATTTTCTCAATACTCTTTTTGATACTAGTTGATGACTCTCTCAGTGGGCTTTTTGAAGCCTCTAATGGCCTGTGACAGGGTGAACCACTCTCGCCATTCTTATTCAAAATAATGGCGAAGGCATTAGGCAGATCAATCAAATATAGGAAAAGCAAGGTCGATGGAATGGGGTTATAGTGGCACATAATGTAGAACCTTTTACACATATATAGTTTGCAGACGACATTATTTTATTCAGAGAATTGAATATGCAAGAGGTGAAAGAGGTCAAAAGTGCATTGGAGACATATGCCAGTCTATCAGGTCAAATTTTGAACAGAGAAAAGACCAAGATATATTTCTTCAATACAAAATATGTGACAGAAAAGGATAGCAAATTTCTTTGATTATCTAATTGAAATGCTTTTGTCAAAGTATTTGGGATAACCGATGTTTAAAGGAGCAAGTAGAACAAGCCTGTACACATATGTCATAGGCAATTGTAGGAACAAAGTATCATCGGAAGAGATAGTGGTTGTCATTAGATGTAAATATAACAATGATTAAGGCAGTGTTCGCAACGATACCTATATATGTTATGTCCTACTTACAATTAACAAGAAAAGTCTACTTTGCCCTAGAAGGGATAATGAAAATAATTTGTGGGAGGGATCGAACAAAGTAAAGCGGGTTCCCCTAATCCACTAGGACAAGGTATGTAAGTCTATTACAAATGGAGGGGTAGGGATAAGAGAGATTCAATCACAAAATTATGCACTCAAAACCAAGCTTATATGGAAAATATACTCGACACCTAGGAAAATTTGGTGCAGAATATTACAAAGTAAATATTTAGATAACAATGATCCTAGAAGAATTATCACTATTGCTAACTCAAGTGGAGAATCACCTATTTGGAAATTCATGTGGGAGTGCAAACCAATCATTACAGACTTGACAAGAAAGATAAACAATGGGAGAACGCTTGACTTCTAGGAATATTATTGGGAGGCATATACTTTGAAAGAGATAAATGAACTCAATAGTCAAGAAATGATAGTGAGGTTTGTTGGTTCGAAGGTTGCATAATATATTATATTGGTGGACAAATTTCTAGGAGAGAACTATGAATGGATAGACATTGATAATCTACTAGTAAGCGACAAAGCAAAGTAGGCCTTCCAGCTAGAGCTAAATAAAAGGAAGTTCACATGAAACAAAAAGGAGGACATCATAGTGTGGTGTGGAGCCAAATCGTGTTTCTACTCAATAAATATGGGATACCGACTTAGACAAGTACAACATAATGACAAAGAGTTGCCCAATTCCCTACATTGGAACAAATATCTTACCAAAGGTTGGGGCATTCACTTGGATAGTAGAACACAAAAGGATTTCAATCAAAGATCGTCTTCATTGTGTTGGCATTTTTGGACCAAGTAGATTCCTGATAAGTAAACAAAATGAAGAAACGATTAATCATCTTCTCCTTAATTGTCGATTTGCCTCACAGTGTTGAGATTAGTTGTAACAGAATTTGGGGTGGGTTAGCTTGGGATAGGAGTAGATTGCCGATCTAATGAGTTAGCTATGCATGATAGGGATGCAACTTGGGTTGGAATATGGTACTTTGACCCCTCAATGGTAATATGGCAGGTGTGGGAGTGTAATTACGCTAAAGGCATTCCCTCTATGAAGTCTCTTCAAGGAAATCTTTAAATCAACGTCTCCTTTTGATGTAGAAGGTATGCAGGATCATCTATTTCATCTAAGTCGTTAACATCAAATCGCAGTACTGTTGCATCCAATCAATCATGCCTGTTAACATCAAATCAAAAGATAAACACTATTGCATCCAACGGAAACAGATGAAGCACATAAATTCCACTATTCTTTTGGTTTAGGCATTGTGTTCATACGACAATGACTGCAATTTGATGCTTAATCTTTCAACTTGCAACTAGCCACTTGATCGGTCTTCAAATGTTACAAAACTAATGCAGAAATAGTCAAGGAATCTTGCAGCAACAACTCAATGATCTACATGACTCTAAGCCTCCTTTTGACATGACTCTCTGCTCCCACAAGAGTAATTCTAAATGTAAATCTTGATGGTTCTTGTTTGGGGGCTGGTTTTTTGGCTGGCTGCTGGCCTTTTTTCCTTGGTTGTCTGTGCTTTCTTGTCTTTATGTCTTGACAACCTTCTGGTTTTGGGTTCCATATCCATTCAAAATCTATTTGTAAAGGGTTTCAGGTCCCTTCAAAACCTATTTTTATCCTCAATCAAAAACAACTCAATGATCTACTTCTTGTTAGCTCTTTTGACCATGAAGCCTTCTAGCTTGCAACAAAATCAGCAGCAATAGTCATCCTTGACCTGAACTGCATAGTGTTTTATAAAGCCTCAACCCAAATGATCAATTTCATTATCCTAAAAATCTTTGTATTTAGGAAAATGAGCAAATATCTTCAACCTGTAATAAGAGACTTAAGCATGATTAAACAGTTCTAATTTTATGTTGTCTCCCGTCTCCTTCATCCATCACCTAGTTATCCTTCTAAACTCACCCACTGATCTGAGAGCCACTTGGAACACATACCTGCACCTACAACACCCAACAAAACTAAGAATAATTTAACGAAAGAAATGGAAATAACTTCATGGTGCAACGATATAAAGCCTTTTGTGCACTTTATGTGGATTCATATTCTCCCTCATAATGAAGTTGCCACATTTTCTAGAGCATGTGAGCTTTCATGAATTCTGCAAAGTTTGTTTGAAGCAACTATCTGATAAAGAGGAGTTTAACATCCGCCCACATCGACATTCTTGACTGATATAAGGATCATCAACTCATTGTTTCCATGCAATGTAACAAAATAAACTCGTCGTAGGAAAAGTGCCTCCTAAATCCTCTCCCCTCTTTCCCAGTGGAATAGTCCAGGCACGTGGACGGTTTTGCTGATCCCATGCAACTGTGCGACTATAGACAAGACAGGTGAGCTGATCAACATAATTTAAGGTGGATTGTTTGCAAAAAGTGTTGAAGTATACTCAAGGCACGTTTAGAGCTTATTAGATTGATAAGGCGTGACACCTGCCAATTGCATTAACATTTTCAATGCTTGGTCCTTGTTTCCACGTTCTGTATGATTATCAAACCACATTTTTTAAAAGAATTTTGTCAGACAGTTCACATGCCTTACCTATGCCTTCACGTCTTGTAATATGTATGAGTTTTTTAACAATTTAGCAAACAAAAGCTTTCATGATTTAAATTTTGAATTTCATTATTCAAACTATGAAACTGAAAAGAAATGATTTCTATTCTCAAACTTAAAAGCTCTGATTCTCAAATTCAAATAAGAATAGACCAAAAGCTAACTAAAAAAATATACCAAAATTTATCCTAATTGACCTTCCACACCTCTTCGGCATACCCATTGCACACTAAGATGCGATTGCTAGTAGATAGACATTCAATAACACACAATGCATAGTAAATTAGGTTTTACAAAAAATAGAGCGTGGTATATATGAAGTGGTGAACATGAAAGTCAAAGAAAGGAAGGGAACAAAATTCATGAGTTGGGACAATGAAATGATGAGAAAATAAAGAAGCCTATGTATCTTGAAGAAAAAAAAATCAAGGTATAGTCAAGTCAAACAAATGAAAAATAGCAAACTGGACCGCCCCACCGACCAAAAGCCTCGAGATGAACTTTGATGGGCCATTAAAGGGAAGCCTTGGTTGTCCAGGCATTAGATGTGTAGAAAGGGATGATAGAGGCAGTTTTATTTGGGCTTTGTCAAAATACATCGTGGTTCCTACAAATAATGAGGTTGAGATGGAGGCATTGATGTGAGGACTAAGAATGTGCAAGGCAAAGGGAATCTAATAGGTTGACATTGAGGGAGATTCAATGATATGCATACCAACCCAAATAGAATTGTGTCACCTCCCATTTGACCAAATTAAGACTGAATCTTGTTGGCTTTAAGTGGTATAGGCACATAAACATAAGACTCAAATCATTTGACTAAATTTGATTAACAAATATAGACTAGGAGGGCTACAACCACTCCCAAAATGCTTACAACCTCTTTTACGGAGATTTGACCCATGTGAAGTTGAATACCCTACTATAAGGCTAGTGAAAAAGGAGCTTTGATAGTTTGGTTAGCTTTTGAGCCACGCTACTCACACTTGGTCATGAAATTTGGTGATACCTAACCTCATGATTTATAGTACTCATATAGTTCATATTGGATATTTGATGCCTAATTAATGTCTAAAGTTCTCAGGTCTAGTTACTAGTATAATTAAATGTCTGGATGTAATCTAGATCTAGATTAAGGTGTTTGAGCATGTATGCATATATATATATATATGGATTGGTTGTCATCATTGACCATATTGGGTGGACTCTCTAGAATGAAGCAACAAGAGATTGTTAGATCCTTTGTTCTTGTCCAAAATTATGGAGATAGCAAAAGTCACCAAAAAAAAGAGTTTATTAGATTATATGAATGGCTAAGTTTGTGATCAATAAAAGCCATCTAATGTTCTGAAATTAACCAAGCCATGCATACAAGTTGTCTTGCGATTAATGGTAAAGTTAAGGATTACAATACTTATGGAAGCAATTCATGTTCACCTCATCCTAAGCCTACGATCCTTTGGCTCATTAAAAGGTTCAACATATAGATAAATTTAATTGATTTATCTATAATTAAATACAATAGTATGCTTATACATGAAGTGTATCAATCAAACACAACCAAGATTGAACCAAAGGCAAACCTTTAATGGTAAGTTGAATAGGCCAAACCTAAACTTTACAATTTAATTAAACAGAATGCACCATCCATAATTTGTTATAAATATACAACATAATACTCAAGAAGTGATACTATATTTGTTTTTAAAATGAAATTGTCAAACTTGTGTTCCCTGCCTAATGTTTATTAGAAGTCACTAAATTTCCTTTAAAAAGTGTGATAACCATAGTTACTAGGAGACTCACACCCTAACCCTTGGAACTCATCTCCCATACTAGAAACATGTCCTCATCGCAAAGATCTACATGGAGATGTCTCTAGACATTAGACTTCAGATGAAGTGTCTTTGCATCTCTTGTATGTCTCTTAAAAGCATCCCTTGAAAATGAGGAAACTTCTAATGGAGGTTTCTTAAAGTGCTGATATGTGGTTGACAAAAGTTAAAAGAACTAAACAAATACACTAATAGATTTGTACTTTTCTATTTTTTTCAAAAATGTTTACAAATTTTTTTGGTAGTAGAAAATTTCCTTGTTAAATCCCAAAGATGTAAGAATATGAAACAAAACACTAATAAGGCTTAATGCATTGACATTTTATCAATTGGTTGAAAATATTTTCATCTCTAAGGTCCCCCATATTATGTTTTAAAAAATATTGGGATTCCCCTCCTAGTTTTCTTTGTCATCTCTAAATGATTATGGTTTTAAATATATTTTTTCCTAACATGGTGATGATTATCAAATATCAATATAAGTAATCTATTTCAATACTTTAAAATGTTAGTTTTAATTTAAGTTTTTAAGCAATATATCATTCTTTAAAGATTCTCTCTCTCTCTCTCTCTGCATGCCATCTCCAAGTACCCGTCTCCGACCTTTTTTGAAATGGCATATCAATACCCATCCCTCTCCAGCACAGTAGTACTTGTCTCCTGGTAAATATAATAAACAATTGACATGTGAAATGGCAACACCAAATGCCTGTAAAACCAATAAAAATCAAGAATCACTATCATTTTCAAAATTTCCAGTCTTCTCAAATTTAATTTTATACAAGGACTAAAGCCCAAAGCTGGCATAGTCCTCGCTGACAATAAAATTCCAGCAGATAATGCAGAAACAATAAATGTATTACAGTCATGCCATTTGTAACTCATTATTCAGTCATATCAGTTTGGAATAGGACTACTATAAAAAAACAAAATTCAAAAGGAATCAAGTAATTTAGTCATGATCAGTTGCAAATTCCTGAACCACTCAAGAAATATACAAGCAGTAAATCAGAAAGAAGTACTCCCATGAATAGGACAAGAGACAAGAAGATTGCTTGTCAAAATGCTAGATGGACCCTGTCCCTTCCCTAGTTCCTAAAGTTCAACTTTGATGGTGCATTAAGGGGCAATCCTGGTAAGGCTGGTGCAATGATTGTTATAAAAAATGATCCAGGGAACATTATGATAGGTGGCGTGGCTCTTTTTTTCTTAGGGAACGGAAACAATAATAAGGCTGGTAGTAGCAGAAGTTCTAAGCATAGCTCAAGTGACTGGATGCAAAAACTTAATGGTGGAAGACAACTCTGACATAGTCATCCAGGGCCTGAATAGAGGATCTTGTAAAAGTTGGCAGGCCAAGGAACTTTTAGCAGAAGCAATCTTGAATGGTAAAGATTTTGAAAAATTCTCCTTGCCAATCATGGGGCCGACACCCCATGCCCAGTTTGTTGTCAAACAATTCAGTTGCCTGCAAAGGCATAAGATCATACTTTTAGAAAAAAAACCATGACTATTTGTTGATTAGTTGAAGGAATGACTCAGTCCATACTACTTGATGTCACATGGATTAATTTGTTATATGCTACTGAGGGATCCGCAATGATTTATGTTTGATTTAAGGGTATTTATTATGTTTTATTGTTTGATGTCGTATATGATAGGTAGCCATAGTCAGCATTTTCAAGCAGCTTTGCTTGTGGTTCATGGGAATGGTTTATTTCATGTGAAGCATTTGTTCCTGCTTTAGTTTGCTATGTGCTGGCCTTTGGGTTTCTTTAAGCTTGAGCTTTGTCCATTTTGACTTTTGGCTGTGGTAGGCGTTGCTTGGTTAAGCTTACTCTGGGGCAGTTCTCTGATGAATCACAGTAAAAAGAGGACTACTCACAATGCACTCCTTAGGGAGAACTTCTCTGGGGTCCCTAGGTCTAGTTTAGAGTATTCTAGGAGAGGAAGGCATTACTAATTCTAGTAAACTGCAGAGCAAGGCTTCCATTTTTGGCTCAACTACAATTCAAGGTTGTGCACATGGTGATAAAAGGTAGGTTGTACAAACTTCTTCTGCTGGAAGAATTTCATGAGGTGTCTTGTGGGGTTCTGTCTTCATCTGCAGTGGGTGGTGTTGTAGCAAAGGCTGCTTCTCATGTGGATTTGAGGTTTTTGAGCAAAGAGTTGCTGGCAGTGAGCCACAAGCTCCAGGAATTGCAGGACTTCTGTTTGGAAATGCAGAAGGTGATTGAAAACCTGTTCGTCACTCAAACCAATAGCACCCTTGAGGTCACTGGTGACTACAGCCTGCCACAGCTCAGGGAAGGCAGTCTAGTTCATGCAGCAAAGCAGAACAAGGTCATACATGGCATCAACTTTCTATAGTTGGCCCACCAATGCCCAGGCAAGTGGAAAAATGTGTGGATTGCTTCAGTTTTGAGGACAGGGGTGTCTCCTGGCTACTGCAGTGGTGTGGGTAAATGGGGGGTTAAACCCTTGTCATGATATTTTTTTTCATTGTAAGCTATGATTTTATGCCGGTTTTGTTTCTGTGTGTCTCAGTGTTGGCTGTTTATATGGGTTGTCTATTTGGTTCCTATGGTTTTTGCTCTGGGCTGTGCCCCTTTCATATGATTTCATAGGGGTTGTCTATTTGGTTCCTATGGTTCCTATGGTTTTGCAATTTCAATGGTTTCAGCCTGGTGTTTTTTTGTTGAGTACTCAATCCCTCAGTTTCTCTCTTTTGATGTAAGTCTGGTAGTTCTCTGGCTTTACATGGGTGGGGGCCCAACAGAAACCATCATAAATTCTCAAAAAAAGAAAAAGAAAAAAAATCACAAAGAAGTACATGTCAATCTAAAAAGCATCTGGAAGTTCAATTTTCTAAATGCATCAGAAGGGCTATGGTAACTTACCAGTAATGGAGAGTTGAGCAATGAGCGAGTAATTTAACAGCATCCATCACATAGCTCCTACAGCTTTCTTGAATAGTCAACATTCCATGATCCTAGTGTCAGCGAAGCTTCCTACATGGCAAGGAAACAGTTCAATACGTTCGATAAAAAAGAACAATATAATTATAGTGATACTTCTTTACATTTTGTAGCATTCTATTACTTTCCAAACTTGACCCAAAACAGATAAGAAGATATTGAATAAGGATGTTATAAGTTCTTAAAAAAATCGCCTGACATCAGAAGCATGCATGAATAGTGCATAGCCAAAATGTTCCTTAAGGACATCATAAACCTGTCATGTTCTATTTTCTCTATTGGGCCTCTGAGTGACATCCGCTGAATCAGAGTGCATATGTGTGTGCATGCATGCACATTCAAGTGCATACTTTGTCTTATATCATTATGTAACACACTCTAAGAACACAGAAAACTATACCGTCATTGAATTTCATAGAGATACCAATACAGATGTAATACATCAATGACCAAAAAAGCTTACAACTGAATTAGATTTCAATGTTTCATCCACAATATCTAGAGTCTTAAAGCACGAATTATTTTTGAGTATTACCATATGATTTGAAAGATTACATGTAAATTAAGAACTTTCCAATCAAAGGGTGTTACAAAGTTGAGCAAAGAACAGGTTTAGATACATACACTTCCATTACTCTTCTCTAACCTATTCCAATACGAGGAGAAGTATGAGATCTAGCTAGTTTTTCACCTATAGATAGAGTTTATAACAGCAGCCCATAAAAATGTTTTTCCTTCCTTTCTTTGTAGGAAATTCTGTTTTCGGCTTTTTGCAGCCTCTAGCTTGATAGCAATAGGTAACTCTTTAGGGAGATTCATATTTATAGCTCTGAAAACAGAACCACAGTCTCATCTGACTTTTGTATGGATGCTTGTTGAGTTGGGCCTCTCAGTTGGTCTTCCAGAGGGGATAAAGTTGCACATTTGGGAGTGCATTTGGCTGCAACCTTCGGCGTTATTAAGTTTTGGGTGTAGATTGTGCTTCACCTATGGGCATCCAGCAGAGAATTATTTGTGAAAAAAGTTGAAGGATGGTGTGTCTCCCCTTGGTGGACTGGTGCAGAGCGTCACCATCAATTTCTTTGGTCTGAACCTCATGTTACACCCCGTTGTGCGTTTACCTATTTCCTATTACTATTACTATGATAGGTTAAAATACTAAATAAATGAATGTGTTTGTATTTCTGATTGGAAAATGTGTGTTTGCACTGTGTTTATGAGTATTATTTGGAAAATGAATGGAAGTTAAATTGATTTGATGTTATGATTACATGTTATGAATGTTGATTTAATTTCGTTTTCTAATTATGAAAAGGATATATATGCAAATGATCGCTTTGATGAACAACTAACTACCATTGCAATGTTCTAAGTTGAATGCAGATACAGGGATCAAGCCTCCGGAAGGGAAGGGAAGTATCACTTAGGAGAAATGATTGGTCAGGTAACCCTTAAACAAAGCCTAACTGAGCTTTTTCACACACACATATAGATTGGTCCAGTTGAGTCATAGTACGAGAAATTGGTAAGTTATCCCTTAGTTTTGTTTGTGATTGAATTTGGAAAGGTTTATGAATTTGTTGTGAATGTTCTTGTTGTGATATTGTTGAGTTTCCTTTGTGCTTGTGAGTTCTTTCTTATATGTTCTTTGTTCAAATCGATGAGATATATATACATGGAATGTATATATAAGTATTCATGTACATGTCGACGATAAACCCATACACGTGAGTTAATACGTGCATGAGTATACATAGGTAGACGTACCTATGCATGCTCATGGACAGATTGCTCATGGGCATGAGAATATCGAATGGATAATAAGACATGTATATATATTTATCGATGAGTTAAATATGTACTATCGATTGTATAAGCGATTGTATATATATATACACACACACACACATATTGAGCATTCGATATATGTATATATATACGTACATATGAATATAGATATATACATATGGCTTTATTTATTAAAAATGATAACATGGTTATATGCATTCAAAATACCGAATGACATATTTAATATTGTGTGAGTTGATGTATATATATATTGATATTAATAAAGTGCTGTATGTAAAGTAAAGCGTTGTCGATACTATGAAATAAAGCACTTACTATATACCATATAGTGCGCACTATGTATAAATGATAATGCAGCATATTATATGCGCTCCATGGCAGCGCTATAGTCATTTAAAGTGCATCGACCAACCTGCAAAAACAACACAATGTTTAGAAGACTCGGTCAAAAGACATAAGTGATATTTGAAGAGTATTTAAACGCTGACTTGGTCATTAGCACAACAAACACCAAAATGCACAATAGAAGTTATAGGTGCCGCCAAAATATGAAAACTACATCGTAATTAGAAGTCTAAACTGTAATCTTTGTCCAGCGATGGAAGACCAAGTAAAATGTGGAATAAGTCATGTTAAAGCTGGCATATTTGGAGTCGACCTGTTTATCTTTCACCTTGCATTTCTGAAATGAATTCTTGTTGTCTCTGTTTCAATCGATCTGCTGCTCTATTTTGATGAGTAATGATTTTAAATGTTGCCACTGTTGATGTTAGAACAGCATCGGGCCTTATCCTTCCAGCCACGACTTTGTGTGAATAAATTCAATATAGCCTATCAGCTATTTAATTTATTCAAGTCGATATTAGTGAAGAAGCGCTTCACTTGGAGAATAAATAAATATTAATTATTATGGGCCGACCTCTCCTTGATAATCGCACCACTTCATATGAGACATATTCTTTGGTGGCCAACCTTGCTTCATGAAGGGGTGCATCCTCTCCAGTGATTTGTATATATGAGAGATCATTTCCATTCATTTCACATTCAAGTTCATTCAGCATAATTCGCATTCATAGAAGAAGTTTGCACCTAAGCAGCAGATCATCATCTTGCAACAGCAGATCGATTTCAAGGAGAAACTTATTTATTTGTATTCTTGCATCTAGGAAAGGTGCGATTATTCTTTGTATAAAAATCGGCATTGTGTTGTGCCTGAGTTGTAAGCAGATTTCTGCTCTTATTACTTCAATATATAAGTGATATATTTGCTGGGTTTTTCTCCCTCAAGTTGGAGGGTTTTCCCAAGGTATCTTGTTGTGTTCATCGTCTTACATTTCTGGTTATTGAATATCTGATCATAAAACTAACATGGTATCAAAGCGGGTTTAAAGGAAGATCGTGATCAGATTTATTTAAGCAGCGCATTCATCCATTCTTGTTCTCATCTTCTTGCATCTATCTTATCTTTGAAAATGGTGAACGGGCTCAAGATTGAAGATAGGCTTGAAGGTGCTTCCAATTTCACCTCTTGGAAGTTTAGAGTGATGCTTGCATTGGAAGAAAATGAGATTGTTGAGTTTGTGAAGAACGAAGTTCTTGAACCTTTCGATGAAAATGAGAAGCCTCAATGGAAGAATTATTGCACCAAGGCGAAAAAGATTTTGGTTGATTCGGTGAAGGACCACCTTGTGCCAATTATCTCCAAGTTGAAGACAGCAAGATAAATGTTCAAAACCTTGGAGGAAATGTATGAGTTCAATAACACAAGCAGAGCTCTTGCCTTGAAGCAACAACTTCATCATGTCAAGATGGCAAAAGGAGATTCTGTCATGTCCTTCTTCATGGAGATCACTGAATTGAGAGATCAGCTCTCTACCATTGGGCATATGGTTGATGATAAGGATTTGGCCATGTTGGCTCTTAATGGTCCACCTAAATCTTGGGAACCGTATATCCAAGGCATTAGTGCGAGATCAAAGCTACCTAAGTTTGATCGCTTGAGGGCAGATTGCATTCAAGAGGAATTGAGATTAGCAGCAAGAGGCAATGGGCAAAGTTCTACCAATGAGGAGATTCATGTACTTACCGCTCAATCTTCGAAGAAGAAAGGAAGAGAAGGAAAGAAAGGCTACTTCAAGAGGAATAAAGATAGAAGATCTGATGGTGCTCCTCCATTTAAGAAGAAGAAAGATCTTTCCCACCTACAATGCTTCAGATGTGACAAGTTTGGTCACTATGCAAAGGATTGCCCAACTAGACCAAAACAACATGCTTCAATTGTGGATGTGGGTGTGATCTCTCCTCAAAAGGATTTAAGTGAATTCCTATTCTATTCTGCCTTATCAAGCAATGTTCCAGCAGATAGCAACACTTGGTTGATTGATAGTGGTGCCTCTCGTCACATTACTAGATTTAGAGAACATCTTTCAGATTTGGTAATGAGAAATACAAGTGTTCAAGTCATAATTGGAGATGATGCATGTTATTCTGTGAAAGGTGTTGGGACCTCCACTATTCACTTAAATTCCGGCATCTCCTTGCAATTGAGTGATGTACTATTTGTACCAGGCATCAAGCGAAACCTTGTCTCTATCTTAGCCTTGGAGGACAAGGGATACCAAGTTGCATTCTCCAAAGGTAAAGTTCTTGCATGGCCAAAGAACTCTAGCATCAAGTCAGCTCGAGTGATTGGTGTTAGGCAAGAATGTCTCTACAAACTTTCCACTCGTACTCTACAAGCGTTGTTGCATGATACATCAAGCTCGTGCGAGCTTTGGCATAGAAGACTTGCTCACATTCACTTCCGAGCGCTTCCAACCATGGAGAAGATGGTCACCGACATTCCTAAACTAAGCCAGGAGCATGAAGGTACTTGCTGAGGATGCACATTGGGTAAGAATACTAAAAGACCCTTTCATAGTACTGAAAGTAGATCTTGTTCATTCTGATTTGTGTGGTCCAATGTCTGTTACTTCTTTGAGTGGTTTCTTGTATTATGTAATTTTCATTGATGACTACTCTAGAAAGACTTGGATTTATTTCTTAAAGACTAAAGAATCTAAGGAAGTACTTGAGAGATTCAAGGAATTTAAAACTCAAGTAGAAAACTTGTCCGAGAAGAGGATCAAAGTTTTGAGATCTGACAATGGAGGAGAATACATCTCTAGAAGCTTTTGTAACTTTTGTGTTGAAGCAGGAATTAAGAGGGAGGGACACATCCACAACAAAACAGTGTAGCAGAAAGGAAGAACAGATCTATTGTAGAAGCAGCTAAAGCCATGATTCATGATCAGGATCTGCAAATCTTCCTTGGGGCCGAAGCTTCTAGGACAGCTGTGTATGTTTTGAATCAGAGCCCTCATTGTATTTTGGAGAACATGACTCCTAAAGAAGCTTTCACAGGTGTGAAGCCTAAAGTCATCCATTTGAGAATATTTGGTTGTCCTGTGTATGTTCATGTCCCTAAAGATAAAAGGACAAAGTTGAAACCATTTGGCAAGAAGGGAATATTTGTGGGCTACAGTGAGTCTTCAAAAGCCTATAGGATTTGCATTCCAAGTCAGAAACTAATAGAGATCAATAGGTATGTTACATTTGAAGAAGATGATGCATTCAAGAGATCTAAAGGCTCTCACATGGAGATAGACAATGAAGACCAAGAGTCTCCTCAGGACATGGAAGTTGACCATACTCCTGAGATTTAGAGGAAGACTATTGATTCCAAAGAAGATGATGATCCAGTTGAGCCTTTGGAACCTACTAATGGGCCTACAGACATTGTTATTGGTCGAAAGAGACCTATATGGGCTAGGCAAACAATGCAGGAGGTAGAAAAGTCTGCAGCCCCTAGAGGAACATTTAGAGAAAGCAAAAGACCTCAGAAGTTCTCAAGCTATGTTGCATTGATGAGTCATATGATTGAATCTGAGTCTTCCAGTGTTGAGGAAACTTCAAGTCAGCAAGTATGGAGAGATGCTATGGCTGAAGAATATCAATCTATCCTCAAGAACGATGTTTGGGACATTGTACCTAGACCAGAAGGCAAATCTGTTGTATCTTCTAAGTGGCTTTTCAAGATCAAGCATGTGACTGATGGAAACATTGAGAAGTACAAGGCTAGATTTGTGGCTAGGGGTTTCTCTCAGAAAGATAATAGATTATGATGAAACATTTGCTCCAGTTGCTCATTATACCTCCATCAGGACTATCATTGATATTGCAACGGCTAAAGGATGGAAGTTACACCAAATGGATGTGAAGACAACATTTCTAAATGGTGTAATTGAAGAAGAGGTATACATTGAACAACCTGATGGATTTGAGGTTCATGGGAAGGAGTCTTATGTTTGCAGATTGAAGAAAGCTTTGTATGGCCTTAAGTAGGCTCCTCGTGCTTGGTATGAGAGGATTGATCGATACCTGCTAAGCTTGGGCTTCTCCAAGAATGATGCTGATTCAAACCTATACTTCAAGGTAATTGATGGCAAAGCATTGATCTTGGTCCTTTATGTTGATGATCTATTTCTTATTGGAGAAGAACACCTCATTATCAAATGCAAGAAAGAGTTGACTTCTGAATTTGAAATGAAGGATCTTAAGTGCATGCATTACTTCCTTGGTTTAGAAGTATGGCAAAGGCCTAATGAGATCATTCTAAGTCAAGGGAAGTATACAATAGACATTTTGAAGAGATTTGGTATGATGGATTGCAAATCCATGTCTACACCTATGGAAACCAATTTTGAATTTTCTGAAGTTAAAAGAGGCTGCAACTAGTTCAGATTTGGTGGATCCTACTATGTACAGGCAGTTGATTGGATCATTGATGTATCTAGTCAATACTAGACCAGATATTTGCTATTCAGTGAGTGCACTTAGTCAGTTCATGTGTGAACCAAGGCAAATACACCTAGTTGTAGCAAAGCATATCCTGAGATACTTGTGTGGCACAGTTGGGTATGGCTTGAGATATTCTTCTGATGTACTTGAAGCTGCATGGTTATACTGATTTTGATTGGGTAGGGTGTGTTGTTGATCGAAAGAGCACCTCTGGATGTTGTTTCAGTTTGGGGTCTATGATGATCTCCTGGTGTAGCAGGAAGTAGTCTTCAATGGCACTGAGCACCACAGAGGCCGAGTACATTGTAGCGTGTGTGGCAGCTCGAGAAGCAATGTGGCTTCGGAAGTTCCTTGCAGGATTGTTTGGACAATCATTGGAGCCAACTGTCATTCATTGTGATAATCAAAGTTGTGTGAAGCTTCCTGTCAATCCAGTGTTTCATGACAGAACCAAACATGTTGAGATCAAATACCACTATATCAGAGATATGGTATTGAGGAAAGCAATCCAGTTGAGATACATTAGCACTGATGAGCAGACGGCAGACATTCTCACCAAGCCTCTCTACAGAGTATAGTTTGTGTACTTTCAAGACAAGCTTGGTATTATGGAGAATGAAGCCCTAGCTAAGAGGGAGACTCAGCTTCAGTGATCTTCTGTGATTTGCTTTAATGCATTTCTCTCTGTGAGAGAGATTTGAGGTGCAAGCCCTTGAAAATGCATCTTTATCTGTAAGAGAAATTTGAGGTGAAAGCCCTTTTTTCCACCCTCTGGGAGTAGCCATGGTGGATGTCATGTTGAGTGACTCCATGACAACATCACGAGAGAGAGTCTGTGATGATTTTCGTGTACTTGTGTTTATTCACCTTCTAGGTGTAGCCATGGTGAACGTCATGATGAGATGACATCAAATTAAGTGATTCCGTGATGGGCACTTGTACACATGCTTTACCATACATGGGAGTAGCCATGATGGTTGATATCATGATTGACTGAATCCGTGATGAGCTCCTTTCACATTTGGGTGTAGCCATTGTGGATGTCATTGGTTAGCTAGAAGTATTCCTCCCTAGCTGAGAGGGAGTATTGATGTTAGAACAACGTCGGGCCTTATCCTTCCAGCCATGACTTTATGTGAATAAATTCAATATAGCCTATTGGCTATTTAATTTATTCAAGTCAATATTAGTGAAGAAGCGCTTCACTTGGAGAATAAATAAATATTAATTATTGTGGGCCGACCTCTCCTTGATAATCGCACCACTTCATATGAGATGTATTCTTTGGTGGCCGACCTTGCTTCATGAAGGGGTGCGTCCTCTCCAGTGATTTGTATATATGAGAGATCATTTCCATTCATTTCACATTCAAGTTCACTCAGCATAATTCGCATTCATAGAAGAAGTTCGCACCTGGGCAACAGATCATCATCTTGCAATAGCAGATCGATTTCAAGGGGAAACTTATTCATTTGTATTCTTGCATCTAGGAGAGGTGCGATTATTCTTTGTATAAAAATCGGCATTGTGTTGTGCCTGAGTTGTAAGCAGATTTCTGCTCTTATTACTTCAATATATAAGCGATATATTTGCTGGGTTTTTCTCCCTCAAGTTGGAGGGTTTTCCCAAGGTATCTAGTTGTGTTCATCGTCTTATGTGCTACATTTCTCGTTATTGAATATCTGATCATAAAACTAACAGCCACCAAATGGAATTAGTTGCTGAGTCGAACTTTATATTTGAGAAGTGTCATTCAACATAGCTTATTTGTAGCCAACTAAGTCTCATATTTTTGTATAAATAGGGGTGAAGATTACTTCATTTGGACACATTATTCAATTGCATTTTGCTATTTTTAGTTTGAGTTATTCTTGTTTAAAGCTGAGAGTTGTTTGTGAGGAAAGTTAAGAAGGAATTATTGTGAAAGTTTTTGTGTGGATTGGGAGAACTACTAAGGAGTCTTGAAGTGGATTGAGCTTGCAAGTCAATTTCTTTCATTTGGGAATTAGTGTTTACAGGCATGTTTTTCTGTCCTCTTATACTATATATGGTTTTGAAAAGATTGATTGATGATGTTGTTTTGTGTGTTAAAATGCATTGATTTGCTAGGTTAGGGAAAGATTGTGTTTGAAAGAATCTTAACCTACTTAATTCTTATAAACCTTATTTGAGTGTTTGTACATGTATCAACATGAATTTGCACCCCTAACAAAAATTCCCTTTTTGCCCTTTAACACTTTAGAAAACCAAACTCGGAGGCTTAATTCCACACAAGCCCGCTGCTCGCACCACACTTGGCGCCTGCTTTGTATGTCGGTGGGGGCGTTTCTGTCTAGGACGCCCGTGCAGTGCGCAAACGTCTGCGCGGCGCGCTAGCGTCCCTGACGGATTCCCACATCTAGAGCCTACAAAGGCGTTACCATTCCCATTGGGAGTCAATTTGTAACACCCTCTTTGGCTGACCGACCTGAATATGGCCGTTTTCTTCCCTCTTTCCTTCATAGTCACTATTCATTCCTTCATTTGGCTGGCTCCAATCTCTTAGATCTCTGGATCCTTCACAATCTCTGAGCAGTCTCCTTAGCATTCTACAATCTCTTCACAAGCTCCAAGCAGCTTCTTCACTACCTCCATCATCCTCAAGCAACACTTTACACTTCACAGCAACAACATCAACACTCCATCACTTCAATAGAGCAAGTGTGGAACAAAACACCACGGCAGCAGAGGCTTGAGTTACTCTCATTTTCTCCCCTATTAGCCTTGAGCGCTTTGGGTGGAGGTGGTAAGCTTTCACTAATCTTCTCTATTACTTGGTTGAGTAGCATAACATTGATTTGTAGTGGTTTTGTGTACTTTACTTCATTTCATACCTTTCTCTCTATCTATCTGGCTGTCTGTGGAGGTGGGAACACCAAAACGGGGGTTTGACTGAGGCAAACCTCTATACAGCCCCAACACTCTCTTTCTCTCTCTCTCTCTCTCTCTTGTGTGCAGGTATTGAAGACATTCACATGCTAGAAGCTTCATCATTCACACGGTTGTAAGCATTTCCTTTCCCTTCTTCTCCTTATCTTTACCATCTATTTTAGCTTTATCACATTATGTTACGCTATCACTTTCTAGAAGTTCTCAATAATCGGATTGCCAATAGTCACTTAGCCATTTTCTGTGATAAACCTGTTTTCTGGTCAGTACGAGACGCCAACGCACCTCGGGGACGTTAGCGCGCCGTGCTGTTATCCGTATTCTGTGCTAACGTCCTTTGGCCGAGAGCTTGTCAGTTTGTCCAGAGAATCTTTGTGACCTGCTCTTTTTGGTTCTAGAAGTCTCGCCGTCGTTTCTTTGAGGTAGTGTAGGGCAGTTCGCCCCATGAGGCTCTCTGAGTGAAGAGAACTTGTGAGTAGCGAATCCCCCTTCTCTAAATTTTGATGAACCTGATGTGAAGAACAGTGTTCTTCAAAAAACTAGGAATTTATTTACCCCTACTTGGCGGGGTCGTAACTTTTGACACGGTGCTCAGAATTCAGAACCGTTTGCACTGTTGGAAAGGTCTCCTAGAGAACTAGTTTAGTCCCTAAAATACTAGGGGTTTCAATAGTCAAATTTTAGGGACCGACGCAAGTTTCGAACCCTAATTCCGCTCCGGAGACCTCCAAAAATGCAAATTACTAGAACATAGAAAATACCCAAAAAATCGTAATGAATTTAATATCTTCTTTTATTAGTTATGTATCTAATTTTGTTCAAAATGCTAATGATATTCCATTTCATGCATGTGATGCTGACTTGGCTTTGCCTATGTCACTTTGTATCTTTGATCCTTCTCATAAGAGTCCTCTTCCTTCGGAGGATATCTTGTCGCAAGAAGATGAAATCATTGATACCTTTCTAAATGTTACTCTACCTTTTACTCATTCCAATGCACTCTCTTCTAGAGATGATGCATTTGTGAATAATGAATCTCCTACTCATTCCAATGTGCTCTCTTCCAGGGACGTTGCATATGTGAATGACGAATTTATTATCTATCCTAATGCACTCTCCTCTAGAGATGGTGCATTAGCGCATGATGAATCTCCTTCCACATTTGATCCTGTTTGGATCGATGTTGAGAATATATATTTGAATAATCATTCTACTAGTTGTGATGATTCTGTAAATGTAATCTATGTCTCTGCTGCTCCTCAAAGGCCTAAAAGACCGGTCATCTATGTGACTCCAGCTAGTCCTTCTCTTGAAAGGGTTTGTTCTATGGATGGTAGTGACTCTCCTAATCCTTCTAAGGCTCCCTCTTACAAAGCGGTAGCCTGTACCTATGATACTAGAATGAATAAACAACTAAGCCTTCCTCAAACACTTGAATGGTCCATAGTTGAAAAACTCGCCAATTTCAAAAACTCACCAAGCCCGAAAAATACGATACGAAAAAAACTCGGCAAAAACTCGAACTTAAAAAATTGCTTAAGCCTCATTAAAAACACATTTTTTTTGCAAAATTCAATGATAAGATGCATCCAATGAGTCAATAAAATGAGTACATAGAAGAAACAAGCTAAGTATAGTTATATTTGATTGATTTGAAAGAAAATTAGATACAAAATCGCATCATTTTCAAAAATCCATTGTCCTAAAAATTCATCAATGATATGTTCTTGTTCATCTATAGGAATAAGATTTGTAGATGCATGTGACAATGGTGGTGAAAGATCAATATATTCTAAGTTGCATTCTTTATGTAGAGGGGGTATAAAAATATCACTTTTTGTCGGTGCAATTCCCCCACAAAGTTCTTCTTCGTTTTTAAATTTGAAAGCAGGGGTCTAGGGGCGGCAGCCCCCAGTGGGGTGAAGGGGCAACGCCCCTTGCAGGGTCCCGAGGCAGCTTTCAGATTCTTCATTTTTGAAGCATTTTTCCTTGAAAAGTGATGTGTTTAAATTGCTTTGAAAATGCAACATTTTTATTGTTATTATGTTGTTTCTTCAAAATTGCTTCTTTCTATCAATTTACTCACAACAACTGGTGTTGATACATAAATGGTTTTTTTCTAAAATCTACCTACAAATTCTAACAATGCATCTATATAATTTAAACAACGCAAATTAGGACTAATCATCGCGCAAGGCTAGCAATTGCACGAGCTTTCATCCTAATGCATTGGTCCTAACTTAACTCACTATATTTTCCAGCCTTTAACACCTCTCTCCGACAACAACGCGAGTTTTTCTAGAAAACTCGCCGTACATTCTGGAAAAACTCACCAAAAGTACGAGTTTTTCCAGAATGTACGACGAGTTTTCTCGGCGTACAAATGCCTGGAAAACTCGCCAGCCAAAAAACTCGCCGAGATTTTGGCAAGTGTTGCATCTATGCCTAAACCTACGACTAAAGCACCTAGTGATTACAATCTTGTCGAGCAACCTCAAGTTACTCCGGCTAAGATTTCACTGTGGGACTTGCTTCAGTCTACTCCGGTTTATCAAGGTATACTTCAAGAAGCCTTGCAAAAGATCCTCTTGCCTTCTTCCGCTAGGCTGGCAAATGCTGATGCGTTGTTAGCATATATTCGTGCGGATTCGCCGAATATTACGTTCTATCCTCAAGAACTCCCGCCTTCGGAAGTATGGAAGCAAGCGGATCCTCTAATGATTATAGTTAACATTAATAATATTGGCATTAGACGTACTCTTGTCAATGCTGGTTTGCACTTAATGTATGTGGTATTGATCTATTGCCTAAGATTAATATTGACTCATCTTCTATTAATGCTTCTTTTGTTGACATTCGTGGGTTCGATAATGTCGATCGACAAGCCCTAGGCACAATAGCCTTGCCTTTGAGGTTGGGACTCGTTACCGTACCTACTCTTGTATATGTTATGTCAAAGAAGTTGCCTTATAACCTTCTTCTTGGTAGACCGTGGATTCATGCTATGGGTGTAGTCCCGTCTACCTTACATAATCTGTTAAGTTCATTTGCAATAATAAAGTAATCACAGTCAAGGCTGACCTTGATGCTATGAACCTATGTGAGATGGCAATTGCTGGTCAAGCTTCGGTTGTGCCTACTCTTATTCCTTCAGTGTCTTCCAATGTGTCGATGTTTACTCCAGCAGTATCTACTACAAAGGATACTCTTGAGATAAATGTCCCTAAGGAAGACCTTTCTAAAGCGAGAAATACTAAGTCCATTCCTTCTACCTCTTCTCAAAGGAATGCGTCTCTTGGTGATGATTGGGGTCCTTCAAACTTTACGAATTCCTTCGTTCGGGAATCTAAAGTTGACCTGATCCACTTAGACCCTTCGATAACATCATTCACACCCACTATCAAAGATGATCAATCTTTTGCATCGCTGGATAATGTGAATGCGAATTGTAATGTTCTTAGTGTTGATCCTCCTTTTGAAGAAGATGATTATGCTTATGCTAAGGAGGATAATGCTGACAGTCCTATCAAGAAGGATGATGACGATCCCGTAGAAGAGTATGTTCCTCCTTGCTGGAATAATGCTTTCTATGAGGATCCCCCCTCTTCTCGTGATTTGCAAACACATTATGGCCCCGGCTTTAGGCTCGCCTCTAAGTATGGCTATGAGCGTAAAGGTTGTGGGCGTAATGAACAAGGCATTCAAGTCCCTGTAGAATTTGCCTCTCGCAAGCGTAATCTGGGGCTTGGTTACTTGAATGAACAATCTAAGCAGAAACCACGGTTGAACGTTGACGTAATGTCTGCTCAACCTCATTCTCACAGATTGGTCTATCCTCCTTTGTCTTTTGTCTTCATATCTTCCTCTTGTGAGAAGTCATTTTTTTCACAGCAAGAGAAAGGGTTGCTTCCTGCTCCTCATCCCTTGTCTGAGCAAGAGCGTATTTTGTTGCGGCTTCTTAAAGCCCGCTTAATTACTCTTCCTCCTACATGCAAGAAATTTCACAAACACGATAAAACAAAACATTCTTTTTGCGCATACCATCGATTGCCTGGCCATTCCACTAGCGAATGTTAGGCCTTGAAGGATAAAATACAACAACTTCATGATCCGGGTGCCTGTTGATGCACCTGTCTTTTCTTCTTCACATGACAAGTGATATCGAGGTTTACTTCTGTCCTTCATGCTTAAAGTATCTTGCATGGTTCTCCTCCCCTATATGCTGGGAGCAGTGATAACTTGTTCTGGAGGTCTGTGTCCTTCTTAAGGACCCTCTCTCTCTATGTCTTTTGAATGTAGCGTCCCTTGAGTGGACCTTCTTTCTTTTGAAGGGATCCCAAGGGACTTCTTTGAAAGATTTTCTCTCAAACAAATTCCACGACATCTAGCTTGGGGGCAGCCCGACTAGACCTACTTTACATTCCTTGCTTCTAGCTTGGGGGCAACTTGACTAGACCTATCTACACATCTTTGCGTCTAGCTTGGGGGCAGCCCGACTAGACTTTACTTTTCAAAAAGCACGTCCCTTGAGTGGACCCCTCTTCCTTTTGAAGGGTTCCCGAGCGACCCCTTTGAAAGTCTTCCAACTTAACGATGGTCTGGGTGACTATCTACTCTGTGATACAGGCTCTACTCCGAAGCAGGTTTTGCTTTTATCACTTTTACTTTGTGATACGGGCTCTACTCCGAAGTGGGTTTTGCTTTTATCACTTTTACTTTGTGATACGGGCTCTACTCCAAAGCGAGTTTTGCTTTTATCACTTTTACTCTATGATGCGGGCTCTACTCCAAATCGGGTTTTGCTTTTATCACTTTTACTCGGTGGTATGGGTTTTCCTCCTTGAAAGGGGTTTGCTTTTATCACTTTTACTCAGTGGTACGGGTTTTCCTCCTTGAGTGGGGATTGCTTTTATCACTCTTACTCGATGGTAAGGGTTTTCCTCCTCGAGCGGGGATTGCTTTTGTCACTCTTACTTGGTGGTACGGGTTTTCCTCCTTGAGCAGAGATTGCTTCTATCACTCTTTCATTCTTAAACTCTTGTATATACCGGATCGAAGATCTGCATCTTCTTCATCCTAAGTATATGCCCTTTCTTCCTTCATCTCATAATTCTTCTATGTGTTAGTATCTTTAATTTGGAGACGCATAGTACTGAGACAGCCTTTTACACCGAAGTCTCTTTCACTTTGCTAACTCGAATCCTTTAAATGTTCTAACATTGTTGTCTTGTGCAGGTCTCTCTTACTCTGCTACTTCTTCGATCTACTTTACCGAAGCACTCATCAGTATTCATGCTCGCTACAGTGGGGGCAAAATGTATCAACATGAATTTGCAACCCTAATGCAAATTCCATTTTTGCCCCTTAACACTTTAAAAAACCAAACTCGGAGGCTTAATTCCACACAAGCCCGCTGCTCGCACCACAATTGGTGCCTGCTTTGTGTGTCGGTGGGGGCGTTTCTGTCTAGGACGCCCACGCAGTGCGCAGACATTTGCACGGCACGCTAGCGTCCCTGACGGATTCCCATGTTTGGAGCCTGCAGAGGCGTTACCATTCCCATTGGGAGTCAATTTGTAACGCCTTCTTCGGCCGACCGACCTAAATATGGCCATTTTCTTCCCTCTTTCCTTCATATTCACTATTCATTCCTTCATTTGGCTGGCTCCTATCTCTTGGATCTCTAGATCCTTCACAGACTCTGAGCAGTCTCCTTAGCATTCTACGATCTCTTCACAAGCTCCAAGCAACTTCTTCACTACCTCCATCATCCTCAAGCAACACTTTACACTTCACAGCAGCAACACCAACACTCCATCACTTCAATAGAGCAAGTGTGGAACGAAACACCACGGCAGCAAAGGCTTGAATTCCTCTCATTTTCTCCCCTATTAGCCTTGAGCGCGTTGGGCGGAGGTGGTAAG
Source organism: Sequoiadendron giganteum (assembly GCA_007115665.2). NCBI lineage: Eukaryota > Viridiplantae > Streptophyta > Pinopsida > Cupressales > Cupressaceae > Sequoiadendron > Sequoiadendron giganteum. The sequence continues at coordinate 682,156,746 of CM021102.1, read as the reverse complement.
CTTTCACTAATCTTCTCTATTACTTGGTTGAGTAGCATAACACTATTTTGTAGTGTCTTTGTGTACTTTACTTCATTTCATACCTTTCTCTCTATCTATCTAGCTGTCCATGGAGGTGGGAACACCAAAACGGGGGTTTGACTGAGGCAAACCCCTATACAGCCCCAACACTCTCTCTCTCTCTCTCTCTCTCTCTCTCTCTCTCTCTTGTGTGCAAGTATTGAAGACATTCACATGCTGGAAGCTTCGTCATTCGCACGGTTGTAAGCATTTCCTTTCCCTTCTTCTCCTTATCTTTACCATCTATTTTAGCTTTATCATATTTTGTTACGCTATCACTTTCTAGAAGTTCTCAGTAATCAAATTACCAGTAGTCACTTAGCCATTTTTTGTGATAAACCTGCTTTCTGGTCCGTACGAGACGCCAATGCGCCTCGAGGATGCTAGCACGCCGCGCTGTCATCCGTATTTTGTGCTAACATCCTTTGGCAGAGAGCTTGTCAGTTTGTCTAGAGAATCTCTGTGACCTGCTCTTTTTGGTTCTAGAACTCTCGTCGCTGTTTCTTTGAGGTAGTGTAGGGCAGTTCGCTCCGTGAGGCTCTCTGAGTGAAGAGAACTTGTGAGTAGTGAATCCCCCTTCTCTACAGTACATAGTCCATATTAAGGTGTGGATGCATTCATTAGTATTATATACTAGGAAAAAGGAAGCTTAAAATAGCTTATGAAGTATTTGTTTTCAATTTATTTGAGTAATCCAAACTAGATTGTTCCATGAAAAAAGTAGCTTGTGTTACATTTACTTAGTAGGAATATTATATTCGTAGGTTGTTCCTGGGGTTAAAGATTACCTTAAAAAGGGAATTGCCTACGCATAGTTATTGTAAAAGAAATAGGTTGTTTCTGGGGTTAAAGTTTACGTTAAGAAGAGAATTGCCTATGCATAGTACATGAATGGTCATTAACCAAATCGAGCTAAGATACTGGGTGAAGAGATGACTTTTTATATGAAACTTTAGCCAAAGTAGAGTAAGTAGCCACTATTTACATTGTCAAGGTTCACTGTATCATATATAGACATTTTAGTTTGGGATTTTCATACTCGTAGGTGTAGCTACGGTATGATTAGGTTCTGGATTGTAGGGCACAACACTAAGCTCAAAAAGGCTATTTGTTATGGGGTTTTACCAACCAATCTCTTCGTCAAAGGGTTGGGCCATCTTGCCATATGTGGTAGATGTGCGGGGGACCGCATTTGAGTCTGTGGTTGGCGGAAAAGCGTTTGAGTGATGCTTCTCCCCATCAATTGACGGTTGAGATTTGAAGGGGATTTCTTGGACCGTTTGTTACTGGTGCTAATGAAGCTCAAGGAGCTATGTATGTTTTCTTATATCCATTTCTGTGGAAGTTGTAGTGTAAGAAATGTTATCTTGAGATTTTAAATGTATTGGAAGAATTGTAATATTCAATTATAATGCAAATGGAAAGTTTGTAATATGTGTTATTTCATATGTGCATTTAGTCTTTGAAATAGAAGAATTTTTTTATTGCAATGAGTTTTGAACATAGTTATTTACTTGAGAATAAAATTTAGTGAATTTACTTTCATTGAACAATCGGCATGTTACACCTCATAAGTTGGAATTTCCTCATCTAGATCTGTAGCAGTTACCTCTATTGCTAAGATGTCTTCCTCTATCAGATCTCCTCTCTTTTTTTTTCCAAATTCATGAGCTTCTTGTCTTCTTCTGCCATGATTTCTTCACCTGTAATGGCAGGTCCTTCTTTACCCCTTCCTTGGTTCTCCACCACAGGTGCCAGATCCCTCCTTTCGGGCAATGAGTAGTTTTTGAGTGTTGGATCTTCTAGTGGAGTGGATCCTTCAAAATCTCAGGGTGCAGCCTTGCTCCCTTCTTAGAAATCATTTTTAGTTGTGACAAATGTTCCAAATGGCACTACTAAGAATTGCTTCACTGACTGGACTCATGTTTCAAACAAGAAATTGGCATCAAGGAAAAAGACTTTAAGCCATATGATTCTCCGGTCTCATAGGGAAAGAGGGATGGTTTAGCTTCAAGGTTTAAACTTGTCATGTTGTCCTTGTTGGAATTTTGTTTCCCCTCCTTGGTAGGTTTTTGAGCTAAGTACCACTTTGAAATCTGAAACAAGAATCTTTTTCCTTGATTTCTGCCCTTAGCCAGAAATGGGCAACTATCAACACCACTCAATGTTATCTCCAAAGTATTAAGGTCCTATTTTTCTTGGCGTGAAAGATTAGAAAGACCCAAAGCATCATCACCTTCCTTAGGCATCACAAACTTGACTGTAGGAACCCAAGCACCATCATGCATTATGGACCTATTGTGACCTTTTCACACATCGCCCCATTGCAAATGGGGACCCCCACTGTTTTGGGGGTTTTGCCTTGGCATCGCAACTGCTAATCACCATTTTTCTTACAATGAGGAGTTAGAGTTTTTAGGTGGTCATTTGAGTCAAGTAGGGAATTCGAGCCCATAACAATGCCCAAACGTCATTAAAGTGCTCAGAAGGTCCAGAGGAAGAGGAACACCATTGCTTTGAGTCAATCCTGACATGTTGACAAGTGTTTTATGACCACACCAACACAGAATAAAGTTTCCAACAGTCACTCTATCCTCTCTTGATCAAAATATCCTACATGCTAAGATTGCGAAAGATCATGCATTCAACTCCAAGGTTCCTTCGTGCAGTGGGCATAGACTCAGTTGGCTTTGTTGTACCCAAACCAAATTTTTTGCTTCATTAAGGCATTTTGCTTAAAATAGTCTAAACCTTGTAAAAGTGGGGTCAAAACTCAGTTTTTGGGCAAATCAAGTATGGGCTTTTAGTCAGTGTGATGCCAAGAAGATACTGGCGAAATTTGAAAATTTTGAAAATTAGGGTTTTCGGACTCTGTTTTTAGGTCAAAACCCTAAAAAATAGGAACTTGTCAGAATTGGCTGAAATTAATTTTGCTTGGCTTATTTTGCATCATAATCGCAGTGGTGAAGTTGGTTTCAGTTAAAAGTTAGTTTAAGTCTGGTGGGTAGTTTTCACATTTTCAGGAGAAAAGTTAGGACCTCTGAGGTCGTCAATGGCAATTGGCCAGTACCAGGTGTCAAAATCTAAGCCTAAAACTCAAAGACGAATGTTCTACGATGAATGCTGTTGAAAAATATGCTTTTTGACGGAGGGGTTTTTCAGATTGGCAAAAGTGCTAAAATATTCTAAGTCTGGGAACTTTTCACTATGTAACGTGGGAGACACTTGCGCAATCAACGTGCAAATCAACTTTACAGTGTTCGTACATGTGAGAATGATGAAGTATAGTCATACACTCACCTCGACAGTCGTAGTACTTTGACATGGTCAACCTTAGTAGCTAATGCGGTGTTCACAAAGCACGAAATGATGAAAAATATGAAGTTCAGAGCAAATATGCGCCCTTGTAGTCCAAGGGCGCCCTTCCATTTGAAGGTCAAGATGTAGTTGCCTTGGATTGAGAATACACTCATTCTCTTCTATTTTCAATTAGCTTTCTAACTAGCTATGGAGCAAGTTCATCTGAAATGCAGAACTCTGGCAGACAAGGGCGGAAGCAAAAGTTACAACAAGTGTATACATCATGAAGACAGTCAAAGAATGCAGATTTGCACCCCTGTAGCCCAGGGGCACCCTTCTTTTTGAAGGCCAAGATCTGAATGCATGTGCTTGCTGTTGGTTTCAGTCTCTTCAGGATCAGTTTGGTTTTTCAACGAGCTATCAAGCGAAGGCATACATAGTATAGAACTCTGGTTATCAGTGTCAAACGTTGAGACTGCAGGCATGATGCATGTCACAAGGAATTGCTAGTTGATGGTTTGAGCGCCCCTGTAGCTCAGGGGCGCCCTTGAATATGACTACCCAGATGAATGAGATTGCAGTGGAGGTCTTCTTGAGATCTTTTCCAACTTAGTTCAGCTTTGCAAAGCAGCTGTTCGCGAGATGATCTGACATTCTGAGTAACCGTGACAGGGCTTCTACCGAGCACGTAAAACAGAGGATGGAGAAACGTAGCTACACACAGCTGCACATCTGTAGGCTAGGGGCGCCCAGCCTTTAGGCCTGCCAGATGGGGTTATTTGCTTTCGCAGTCTTCACAAGACTTGTGTGCGATTACTCCAACTATCCAACGAGTCCAACCGTCAAACTCCGGGATTTGGCGAATGCTCGTACATGCGAGGTCAAGATGGTGATTGCTGAAAAGTGAGAGTGATTGAAAACAACCAAGAAATGACTAAGTATGGTGAATACCAATCTCCTTGAAAAAGGCACCCTTCTCTTTGAGGCCTTAGAAGCAGTTTTTTGGCTTCGTCAACTCCAGAGACATCTCTTGTAAGTTCACTCAACTGTGCAAAGAGACAAATGGTGCGTGAATCGGAGCATTCCAGCTCCCGGTATCAAGGATCAAAGTATGGTGTTCAGATGAAAGCCACACTTTTGTCAAAATGGTATTTGTGCTTTCACAGGCTAGGGGCACCCATCCTTTTGGGGTTCCTAATACAGTTTTTAGATACCTTACATACAGTCATTGGATGCAGAGTACTTCCAGTCACGCAATGAATCTACTATCCAATCAACATGGTTCATCATTCGCCGTTAGTGGCAGTTTGGAGCATCAGAAGGCAATACGGAGAAATGACTTAAGTCTGGAATCAGTGCATCAATTTAATCAAAGGCGCCTAATTTTCCAAGGTGTCAGATGTTGATTTTAGCAGTTGCAGCTCCCAGTAGACTTTTCATCCTTGTCATGCAAGCTTCCCAGTGGATATCTCAGATCAGTCGCAGGATCTTTCGATCACCCGAAAATCAGAGCTGAACATGGTCAGATGTAACTTTGCAGTCAGCTATAAAATAGGAGATACTCAAAAAATCTCATAACTCTGGCAAATGGACGCCTAGAAGGTCAAAATTTGGCTTTCCTCGGTAAAACCCATGTGCTAGAATTTTTCAAGAAAATTTGTTCCAAAACATCAGTTCTCGAAGCTTTAATTTTCTCAACCGAAATTCCTTTGCATGGCTGAGTAGAGATCGAATTTTTACATTTTTGATGTTCTGGGTTGTCTTAGGATCACTTTCTGGACAAAACCCATATCTCAGAATTTTCACTTCCGACAAGCTATTTTTAGCCTCAGCAGGCTATTTTTAGTTTTCCAATATAGCCGTGTTCACAGTCAACAAGCGAGTTTTTCAGAATGCAATTCACACAGCTCGATTTCAAGACCAAGTCAGTTTTGACTCATGACTTCATCGGAACAGTTGATTCGAATCTACATAAAGTGCTTCCAGAAGCAGTTTTGGATCCACTCAAGATCAAAGATTCGATAATCAAGAACATTCGGCAATCTGGATTACTTGAGGCCGCTTCCATACCTATCTCAGTTCATTGCGTAGAGTTTGTAATGTCTTGCATTAAGCATTACAATTCTGCTACACGGGAGATACAGTCAGTAGATGGGCGTGTCATATGCAGTCTCAAATCCCTTGACATCGAGCGAAGTTTGGGTATTCCTCAACATCCAGATGGGTTGGTCATTTCCATGAATCAGAGCGAGCAAGCATTCAGTGTTGAATTTGATAAGTGTCAGGGTAAGATGCTGAAGAGGTGGCTAAAACAGAAAAAGACCAAGTTGCCAAACAACGTAGGTCGTGGCGAGTTAAAGGATGAGTATGGTATTTTGATTACACTGCTTAATCGTGTCTCAGGTCATGCAAATGCAAACAAATTTCACCCATGGATGTATTATATCATTGGTCGAATCATCTCTGGGCAAGAGCATTATGACTGGGCATCCTTCATCAGTGATGCTATTCATGAGCAAATCACCGGTTTCCTAGTTGCACACCAGTTTCATATGTGTTCCTACCTTGTGTACTTGATCGCCTATCAGGGTTAGTTTAATGGGTTGAACATGGTGGGCATCCTCAGTGCACAGAAGGTCTATCGATATTACGATCAGCTCGAGTTCACGAAGGCTGAAAGTCATTTCAAACGTGTGCAGGAGGCTTTCTTGACTTATACAGTGAGAAACTTGGACCGGGAGTTGCACATTCATATTTCAACAGTTGCTAGAGCAGCAATGGAAAGTTGGGCAGACTGGTACATTCAGTTCCCTACATACACCTATGTCCGTGTCTATGGATATACAAGAAGTCCAGCTATGTTACCACGTTATCCTTCGGATAAGACAGTGTTCATGGAGTTCCTGAGGCAGCTGTATGAGGACCACAAACGTTTGCGACACAAGCGTAAAAAAGTTGCCAACTTTCCTTTGCAGTTTGGGATATATTGGTGCAAGACAGCAGTTGATGCTAAAGTCGCGGGACAGGAATTAAGAATTGCAAACTCAAGTTCCTAGTTGACGCACACACATATGATCCTTGGGGTCATTACACAGCACGCCTTGGTAGTCGCTCTTATCACAAACCTACATTAGAGGATTACAGGGTGAATTGCAAGGATGACTTCGAGGTACGCAGACGCAACTATAGCAAGTTCTCTCTTCTGCAGATTTTTGTCTTCTTGGTAGAAGATGTGGAAGGATTGTCAGAGGATGAGGGAGATGCACTTCCTCAGTTTTACAGAGAACGGGTTGATGGACAACCACTACCGTTAGTGAATTGGTATGCCAAAGAATTCTCATCGGTGAAGGATAGATCGAGTAGGGTCATCCAAAATAGTATGCTTTATTTAGAAAGCAGAAGGATCAGAAAGGTATCCATGCCTAGAGCAGAGCCGCCACTAGGAGATGTACTACCCTCCTCATCAAAACCCAAGCAAAAGAAAAGGAGTAACCCTCTTAGAAAGAATCCAGCGCCTAGTAACTCAAAGGGAAAAGCACCTGTTGCTATTCCACATATAGAGCCTGTCACAGAAGTTGTTCAGAGTTCACCACAGCCTAAGGTTCAACCACATTTGTCGTCGCCGACACCAGAGCAGCCTCCAGTTCCAATTCACATTGATTTGGACATGGATTCACCTCCTCGCAGTAAACCCCTCTACACATTCACTTTCATCAGATCCTCCTATGACCAGTACAGATAATTCTAGTGGGATTAGTCGGGATTCGTCTTGGCTTGAGAATCAATTGGGAAGAAAAAGGAGACAGCCATCTTATGTACTTGATCATTCAGATTTCGATCATGACCATCAAGATGCGCCTAACAAGAGGATCAAGAAACAGGTCCATATTGAGAGAATCGCAGGTAAGGAGATCATTGTTGAGACTGCTGCACCTCTAGAGATAAGAATCTAGATGAGATGGAAGCTCAAGACTTTGAAGTGATCATAGTCAACTTCAGTAGAAGTACTCGTTAGACGGACATTGACCTCCTACAGGTTGCTACAGATAGCGCAAGGGATAGGATGGTGAAGGATGGAGAAGATAAATCAGCCCTCAAGGCTGAAATACAGCAGCTTTGCCAGTATATTTCTAGCCTGGTACATAGGACAGGGGATGTTGTTACCGCGCTTCCACATATGTTAGAACCCACCAGCAGAACAGGGTCAACTTGATCACTTGGTTGCATATGGCAAGCAGTTAGAGGAGTGGGAGGAGTAGTTTGTTGCTAGAGGTCGCTTTGTACTTTCAGAGCTATTCCAATCGCGGTATAATGCACATGAACATCGTCTTGAACTTCAAGATGAGGAGGGTGACTTGGCTATTAGTAGGCCCAAGGATGAAATCCTGATTGCTAACCTGGGGTTGTCATTTGACTCAATCACAAATGCAGAAGATAAGGAAGATGTCTACGTTTGGAGAACACAGTTAATCTTCAAGACTAAGATAGAAGAAACTATAGCATTTGAATTGGCTAAGAGCAGAGAGCATGTTACCAGTGCACTCCGCTATGTGAGAAACTTTGTGTCTCAATTACCATGCTTGTATCAACGTGTGGATGGTGACTATGTTGAGCTTGCTGACATTCAGTTAGAGCTCCAAGCACTTATGCACAGTATTTTCAATGGTGAGACCATTGTCTGTAAGATGAATCAGCTTACAGTCATGTCAACATTGTTTGATGAGGCAATTAGGAGTAAAGGCGAGTTTCAGTGTCAGATAACTAATGGAGAGGACATGCTGCATAGACATGGGATTCTTCGCCAGAGCTTCAGTTCCCCAGAAGGTGATGCAGTCAATAACCTCGTGGATGGGTTGATTGCTCGAGATCAGGGCCAGTAAACTTCAGTTCAGGGCGTCCACCTTTTCCAAGATAGACATTAGACACAGGAGTTAAGCTCGATGCCTCTTTCCGAGTTAACTCGTTGTTACACATTGCATGCCATGTCTTTCTTGGAAACATCTACATACACTTGGAGTTTCTTTTAGGTTTTTGCGTTAACTAATGATAGTATTCCAGTTAACTTGCTTTCAATAAGGACGTGCATGCTTGCACATTGTCCATTTAGATTAGATGTTTCAATTAACTGATGGTAGTTTGCCAATTAACTATATAGTTTCATTCAATTAGGTTTAGAGAATAAGATCTTGCATGTACTGCAGGACTGTAGTTGACTCAAGGTGATTTTAGGGTTGCCTACACCTTGATGTCTATAAATAAGAGCTTTCAACTCATTTGTAATTAACTTTTGCTTGATAGCATACATGCTGCGCCTACCTTGCTTGTAGTATTGCTATGCAGGAGAGATTAATATATGTTGTGCCCACCTTGCCTGTAATATTGTCTTTTTGTATTTGTTTATGAGCGTTTGTGTTGATAATGAATTGTTATGCTACTCGGGTTCCATGCAATTATTATGGTGAATGTTTGCCTTAGTTAGATATAGTGGCTAGTTTGATCGTAGATTGTACGCGTCTCGCCTATGCAATTTGTTGTCCTAGTTGGCTATCTTTTGTGTTTTGTTATCAATAAGCCTATTCGAATTGAGCAAATAGTTGTGCCCACCTTGCCTTCATGTTGAGAATTTGTACTCAAAGCTTATCGTATGATGTGTGTGATAATAAGCTTATTCAGCCAAGCGAATAGTTGTCCCCACCTTGCCTTCATGTTGCAAATTTGTACCTAGCTTATCGTATAAAACCATTCCTGCTCCATTTCCTCACGCTCTGTTTTCTTGAGGAAACTGGATAGATTTAAAGAAGTTAGCTTAGTTGTAGTTAGATGATCTGTGAAACTAGAAAATCCTTAGCTGCAACGTTCTAGATTTTCTTAACCTTGTGCCTCTACCAGCTGAGAACAAAAAGATAGGATTTAGTTTACTTTTCTTTTCCATGCATTCCAGCACGAGGGAGATTCCCCTCCTAATTTGAAGAGCACTCATTACGTAGTGTGCATAGCTGTCCGTACAAACTTACACTCCAGAGGTGTTAGTTCTTACGCCAACAGGCTTGATGTGATTTGCAGGTATTTCAAGTGGACTTACATGATTGCTTACTCGAAAAGACTTTCAAGCTTCGGAAGATTTATCAATGAAGCTCGAATTTCCTAGACTAACCAAAAAATGCTGAATTTAAATGGATGCAAGGATTAGAAATGCTACTGTCTACTCTAAATGTGGGACACGGAGATCAATTCTTGCAAACTCAAACCAAGCTTTGCTTTGCCTCCCCTTGGACAACTTCCATAGAACCGGTGCAATCTTCAAAGGAGTAACTTGAGGTATTCAGATCATAGCTTAACATGAAGATACCATCACAACGACGCATACCAACATATAAGTTATAATCGAAGTTAAGTACATAATATTCCAGTTGACCACGCAAGGCAAACCCGCCATCAGTGAGCTGCTAGTGGTATGGACTAACGAAGCTTGCTCAATTTGACCACCACATTCCACAACCATCTACGTGCATGAAATAAAATCTATTCTACTCTAAGCCTTACTTTAAAATTCTACGCGAATTAGAAGGACGAAGAAATCTTGCTAGCTACCCACAACAAAAGATGAAACCACAAGCAATGATAACTCTTTTTATTATAGGAGTGTTCACAACAATCTCTTACAAAGCATTCAACTTGAAGACTTTCCTTCCTCTTCAATCTAAGCTATCAATCTCTATATGCTTTACTTCTATGCTATTCTCTCTACTCTCTATATACTCTATCTTCTATCTATATGATACAAATGAGGGGGGATGCCCCTTTTATAGTTGGCCAAATCCAGTGGACGGCTCAGATTGAGCCACATATGCCCTGATCAAGATTCTTCCCTAAAAACTGCCACAAAGAGGAGTGGGGTAATAAATGAGCAAATGATTCTCCACTCCCTCCCAAAACCATGATGAGCAATTAATGTCCACCATCATCTTCCAGAAGGTCATCGTCCAACAAGGCGTTTCCATTCTCCTTGTCTTTGATTGCGAACTCGACGAATCGGGCCAACACTGCCTCAACCTCCTGAACCGAAATAGGTGGAATATGGTTGAGCTGAAATTCAAACACCGTAACTATCTGCCCATGTCAAGTACAAGATTTTCTCCAAGTGACTAAGGCATCCTGGGTGTTCTAAATAATACTAGAGAAAGTTGAAACGTTTTCAAAATCATCTTGAACAAAGGATTTCACATTGGAGAAGAAGGGCTCCGACCTACTCCTCAGGCCATCTGCAATCATCTCCTCTAGAGTCAACCTCCTAGCAAATACGGCCTCAAGCGTGTTCAAGACTCCATCCAGAATATTTCCCATAGCTTTCTTGACTCTAGCGGAATCTGCCTGTGCTGCATCAAAGAAACCTCGGTCCGTGACCACTGAAGAATACCAACTGGTGAAGTCACATCTGTCACCCTCCTGTATCACACCTCCCTCCACCAAAATCTACAAGGGCATGTGCATCAAAGCCTCCAAACGAAGAACGGTCTTAGTTTGATTGATATGGGTCTCGCTCCAAGCTTGATCAATGGTGTCAATGCATGGCAGAATGTCAGACGCCTGCCAATAAGAATGAGCGAGATCTATCATGAACTTTTATGTTTCAGTGTGAACATTGCCAATCCACTTATCTGCTTCCAGGGCCATCTTCCTCAAGTCCTCCAAACCACTAACTAATTCTCTCGGGAGTTCTGCTGGAAGTTCAACTGTAGGGTTCTCTTGCCCACATGGGCGGACCAAGTGTTGCACGTAACCAACCAATGTCCTATGCTCCATCTTCAATTGTTTGTACTTTCCTTCGATTCAGAACAACCTATCCTTGAGTGCCTAATAGGAGCTATAACACTCCTCAATTATCTGAGCCCCTGTAGGGCAGCCTAACTCCATAGTGGTGATCATATAATTTTCGGGGACAGCATCATCTCGATCACACTCAACCCTGGGAATGGCCACATGCAGTGTGCGAGAACCATCTTCATCTATAGAAATCTTTGAGAAATTTTTGGCCTTCTTCTCTGGTGGTGCACTGATTCTACTGAGGAATTCTTCCATCTCAATCGTCGGATCAGTCTCCTCAATAGGATCCCTTCTCATTCTATCCCTTAGCCAATTTGGCACTACCTGTTGCGAGTTACTAACAACAAGTGGTTGTTCTCCTCTTGCTTCTTCTTCATGCACTTCTTCTCTATTAACATTCTAACAAGGCTCATCAACCTCTGTTTGCTGGGTACCTTCCCCTTAAGTGGTCTCATCCTCTAAAGCTGCCTCAATCTCATACTGGAAGCGAGTATCCATGGTTGTTTCTTCCTCTCCCTCCTGTTGGTTGTCTCTTCTAGGCATATTGACACTTTGACCAACTGACTCCCTACGGGGTGGCTGATTTGCTTCCTATAACTCTTGTTCTTCATTCAATCTATCTCTTTGATCTGCAAATAATGAGACTTCCTGTACACTTAAGAGAGCGAGCCTATGATGGTGTGGATGATGCTTCCTCAACTCTTTGAGGCATCGACTGAACCCGTTCCTCCCTCTGTGGTTTTGGGGCTTGGGAGACCTACTTCTTTTGGACTGTTGGTGGCCTCTGGTCACCCATCAAGTTGTAAGTGAGAGGAATTGACCTACTCTTAAACCTGTTTACATGCCTTTCCACCCAATTTCTTGTAAATGTCAACATTGATATGCATAGTGTATCCAAATTTGTAATCTCTGGCTCCGACCAATTAAGAAGAGGGATTGTTGTATTTCTCGCTGTCTCATAATCAGACTGCATAGCATTCACGTCCTCATCTACTTGGTTTGGGACTAGAATAATCTCGCACTCTCTAATCATGCTCAAAGGTATCTTGGAAAACATCCTTCTCCTAATCTCAGTCTCATCAGTTGCATTAGCCCATAAATCCTCGATATGTGCTTTATGTCTAAATTCCTCAATCAACACCATTCTGATATTCTTGTAGGGGTCAAAATCCTACCTGCTAATGTGGTACGAGAGGTGGAAGAACTGCAACTCATCCTCGGCTTCCTTGGCTGCTTGCAAGGTGGGACAAACTTCATCTGAATTTCCCATGACGATGGGAAAGTCCAATCCTCCTTTCTTTTTCTTTTTTTGAATTCTATCATAGGCAATGAGTTGCCTAGATATCTCTAGCATCAATATTTTGTTCATGGGGTATCTTAGCAATCTGAAAGGATATGATGCGAACCCCTACAACCTTATATATAAAAATTTCAGAAATTGGATGAACCAACATCCATACCTCTCAATCAGCTCCTGAGCTTCCTTTGATATTCTCTAATGAGTTCTCCGCTGAAGAGTTCTAGTTATGTACATAGTGAAGGCATCATTAACTCTTTTGCAGTGAGAGGTGCTGTCTAGGTGCAACTGCGGGCAAGCCTCATGAATTTTAAATTCCTCACCACCACACCCAATTGGCTCCTTATAGGATATTCCCCTGTATTTTGTCATTCGGGCCAACATATAAATCACATAGGAACTCATATAGAAGGTCTTTGTTCTTCTCAAATTTCTAAATTGTTTGTGTATATTATCACTTATCATCCTCGCCCAATCTACACGATCCTTGCCTTCTCGCACGATGCCGATGAAATAGAACATCCAAGGCTCGAAAATATAGGATTGGGGACTTCCATTCACCCTACTGAGCATCATAATCAAGTCACAATATTCCTACTTTACATCATCTGAAATTATCTGTTTATGCAACTTGGTGCGAGTAGGCCTAGGCTTCTGCATCCAAACTGAATTTATCAATCCTGCACATCTCTCAAAAGAAGAAGCATACATCTTTTCAGCCCTTTCTCTTGTTTTGTAAATCATCCCTTCAGAAGCAAGAATTCCAAATGCCTCCCTAATGGCTTCAGGCATGAGATTGGCAAATAACTTGCCATCAGGCGAAACAATTGTTCTTTGCCCTGGTTTGTAGCAATTGGCGCACTCCATAATCAGCTTCGGACATCGAATGGCTGGCTTAAAACCAGCAGCTGCATAAAGACCACTCTTCACAATGTTGTGCGCTGTGACTGACAGAAGATAATCACCTATCCCATGCATTTGACTTATGAGTGCTCCCAAATTGAATGAGCCAAGATTTGTGGCACTCAGCTCTCCCAACTTCAAAGTAAATTTTGACTCCGAAAGAAAAGGCTTGCTCAACTTCTTGATTACTGCCTGCCTAGATATACTACCCTTGCTGGACTCAACATTTGCAGCCTTGTTTCCTCTTGCAGTCGCTCCTCTATTCACTTCAGCCATCTTGCAAAAATAAAAGTTCATTAGAAACTTAACTTAGAAAATTTAATTAACCTCGTAATGCCTAGCACATGGAGCGAACTTTGAAAATGAAGAGCTCCAACACTAAAATTCTGACTTCAAACCTCAACACTCTGCAGCAATATCAATATCTTTTCCGGCACTTAGAAATTTTCCTGCTCTTTCAGCAACTTCTCTACTTCGATTTTCTCTTCACCCACGGAGTCTCAAATTCGCACTTGCAGTTGGTGAGGAGAAATGAAAATTTTCATAGCTCTTATAACTGAGTTTGAGAAAATTTCGACTTCTAGAAGGAGGCTTATTTTAGCAGATGCATTTAATTTATTTTCCACTACTCTGCAGAAGTTCGAATTTTCCCTCCTCTGGCAATTTGCAACAATTGTCATTATATTTTTTAATTTGAAAATTTCACCCCATTGATGTTAAAATATAATCATCCTCCAGGCATAGGTGTACTTTACCATGTAAGAATTTTAAAATCACTGCTTAGAAAATATTAAATCATGTGCCTTGAAAATTTTATTTTATTCACCTACCTCAAGAATTTTTCATTTGAGCCTTAGACAATTTTATTTGCTTTAGAAATTTCATCACTTGCAAGCCAGGCGTCCATTTAAAATCATAAGCCACTTTTAATTCATTTCCTCCTTAGAAAATATTCAAGACCCTCTGACCTTTCAAAAAAAAAACATATCTCCCCTTTAGAAAATACTCAAGACCCTCTTACAAAATATTTTCCAACTTTATTATTCAACCTTTTCCACCTTCGACGCACTTGAAGGGGTCTACTTCATTTTAATGCCTTGGAAAAAAAATTCTCATCAACTTCTCCACTTAGGCGCATTTTACCCGTTAGAAAAATTTCCATCTTCACACCTTAGAAAAAATTTCAAACACCTCCTTTTCCCTTCTCAACTTGGGCGCATTTTGAGGGGGTATGCTTTTATATTCTCAACGCCTTAGAATATTTCCACATCACTTCTTCACTTGGGCGCATTTAGACCCTTATGCTTTCATCTTCCATGCCTTAGAAAATTTTGATGGTCCCTAAATCCTTTAGGGCGCATTTGAGAGCTTGAGCTTTCATTTTTACCTTAGACAAATCTTCACCTAGGCCTCTCCTTCCTTGGGCGCATTTGATGGGTTGAGCTTATGTTTCCATGCCTTAGAAAAAATTCTTAACACCTCCCCTTCACCATGGGCGCATATGGGAGGGTCTCCTTCCATTTTTGACTTAGCACTTATCAAACACCTTCACTTCAAGTCAAGGGCGCATATGGGAGGTCAAGCTTCCATTTTTGACTTAGAAAATTTTCTCCTCCCCCTTACTTCTTGTCAAGGGCGCATTTTACTCCTTGTACTTCCATTTTCAATGCCTTAGGCATTTTTCAAACTCAAGCTTCCTTGGGCGCATATGGAGGGGTCTACTTCCATTTTGCATGACTTAGAAATTTTTTAAGTCTCATTCATCTCTTTAGGGCGCATTCAAGGGGGTGTGCTGCAATTTCATCTTTCGTGCCTTAGACACTTTTCAAGCTCCCTCCTCTTCTAGGGCGCATATGAAGGGGGGTCAGGCAATTTTGTGCCTTAGGAAATTTCTCACCAACTTGCTTCTAACTTGGGTGCATTTCCACTCCAAAGCTCTGAAAACTCATGCCTTAGACAAATTTGTGCTTTCCTGTCTCCCACCTTGGCGTATCTGAACACTTAGCTTATTTTCAACCTGCTCGCCCTCATTTTCTATTTATAGTAACCCCTTGATTCTCAAACCTCCACAACTCCTCTTGACTTGAAATTTTCCCAACATGATCCTTGTGAGTTAATTGCCCTGTTCATACTTGCCTTTTGCATGAGCCTGCTATTTTTAGCTCCGTTCTAGAAGTGACTTACTATAAATAGTAAGTATGTAGATTACGCTCAAATTTTACTAGTAGATTCCTTGAAAGATGCTGATCGTAATGGGATACACCCGTTTTTCATTTTTCTCGAATTTTGCCCCTCATTTTAGGCACCAAAGTTGGAAACCCTAATTTCACTTGCATGTGCCTCAATTGACCTTTGTTCAACTCCGCTTCTGTTCTGAATTGTTGTGCTCCTGAAACTGAAGATCTGGGACTGTTGGAGTGAACCTGCTAAAAATAGTAAGTGCTTGAAAAAGTGGTCAACTGACTGTTAGACTTGGTTGCATGTCATATTGCCTAAGAGATCTCAAAAAACCCAGAAAACTGGTATGCATGCAAGCACTTGCTAAAAATGGTAAATCATCATTTTGACTTGCATGTTATATCATCGCGAAGCTCTCGAAAAACCCAAAAAAACTATCCTAACATGCATTGAAAAATCATACATGCAAACCCTAAAAACTACCTCCGAAGCCAGAACTGCTAAAAATAAAAAGTTGTCAGAATTTGCTCAAATTTTGCGTGCAAGCACTTTGAAGTGCTCTAAACGTGGTGAAGCAGTCAAAATTCCAAAATCCTGAGGAAAAGATCCCAAATTAAATACTTACTAAAAATAGTAAGTTCTCAAAATTCAGTGAAATTTAAATGGTATCCTACCTGAAGCCTCCAGATTGCAAACCCAAGCTCAGATTTCAATTTGCCAACTTGATTTGACCTCAAACCAGTTTGAAGAATGAAAACCCTAATTCATTAAAATGCAATTCAGACTCAGCCAAAATTTCCAATTAGGTCAAAGATAGAGACATCCTCGGAAGGACAGAAGGGACATAGAGAGAGATGCAAAACAACCCAAAAGACCAAAATGGAGCAAAAATTAGGGGGTACCCATTTTGAATGGGGTGATGTGTGAAAAGGTCACAACATGACACTTCCTATTTTTTAGGGATTCTACTTTTTTGCTTTTTTGCTTTTTTGCTTTTTGGCATTTTGGGACCAATCCGGGAAGCAACTTTTTGGGCCTGCTTTTTGCTTTTTGCTTTATTACTTTTTCTGCTTTATTGAAAGTTGACCTAGAATTGGGTCCTTCATGTCATGGCTATAATGTTCATATCTTTAGAATCAAAAATTTATGTCTTCGAGTATAAAAAGCAAGGGAAAATGCACATGTCTAGCCAAGGTCAAAGTCCGCCAAGCACTTGTCCAAGCACATGATGAAGTCCGCCAAAGGAAGAGAAAAATGTCCAAGCAGGCTCCAAGTACGCCCTAGCTTGAGGAAATATGGCAAACACATGATGAAGTCCACCCAAGGAAGAGAAAAATGTTCGGCTAGCTCCAAAGTCCACCCACCAAAGAAAAACGACACAAGAAACATAAAGTCCGCCCTTGGCAAGGAGGTCACAAAGTCTACCCAAGAAGGGAAAATGTCCAAGCAAGCATGAAGTCCGCCCAAGAGAAAAGGTGAGGATGGCAAGACCAAGGCCAAGTCTGCCCAACAAGCAAAAATGTCTAAGCCAAGGCAAAGTCCGCCATACACTTGGCTAGCAAGCATGAAGTCCGCCCTCCAAGAAAGAACGTGACAAAAGGTATGTAAACTCCGCCGAAGAAGGATGCAAGCTAAGCATGAAGTCCGCCCAACAGTTGGGAAAATTTGGCATGACAATCACCAACTCCGCCTTAGCAAATGAGCAAAGTGGCACAACAACTATGAAGTCCGCCAAGGAAAACTCAGAAAATTGCCTAAGTGTTGATACCTTGGGGAGAAAAACTCAGAAAATTGCCTAAGTGTTGATACCTTGGAGAATAAAATTTCAAAATTTGGTTAAGTGTCAAGGAAATTCCCTAAGCAATGAGCAACTCTGCCCAACATGGCTAGCCAATCATGAAGTTTGCCAAGGCTAAATTGAAGATGTCCAAGACATAGCCAAGTCCGCTAAGGAGAAATGAAGGAAGATGTCTTTCCAAGTTCAAAGTCCGCCCAAGAATGGCCTACTGATCATGAAGTCTACCCAGCTAGCAAGGAAAGTGGCTTGCCAATGATGAAATCCTCCTAGGTCAAAAATAACAGTGCCCAAGACACAATGAACTCCGCCATGAAATGGCATGGAAAATGTTAAGTCCACCATGCTATAAATTCAAAACGTCCAAACAATAGTGAGCTCTGCCTTGACACTTGGGAAAATGTCCAAGATCATTCAAAGTCCGCCCATGATAAAAGCAAATTGTCCAACCAATAGCCAAGTCCACCTAAGGAATAAAAAAAAGAATTGGCTTGCCAATGAGGAAGTCCGCTCAAGCATAATAGAAAAATGGCATGACATGTGCCAAAGTATGCCAAGGTTAGAAACAAACATGGTAAAATTTGCCAAGAGGAAACAAAAAATGGCTAAGTGTGGAATTTTCCTACAACAAAAGAATCAAATTTTGACTAAGTGTTGGAAAGAAAATAGGAAGAATGAAGAGGAATAAAGAGGAAATGAATAAAATCCTTGTCCAAGGATGGAGTCTGCCCTACTTAGCACAAGCCAAATTTAGAATTGAAGGCAAATCCACAGGTAAAATTCATTCAAGCATAGAGATGGCCAAAATCTTGGCTAAGTGTTGAATTGTCGACATGAAGGTGTTACAAAATGAAATTGAATAGCCAAAATTTGGCTAAGTATGGGAAATACTTCACAGAGAAAGTTCCAATTCCCTCCATTGTGGCGAAAGCACAAGGGAGTTCTTCCCCAAATTCAAGGCACTTGAAGGAATTTCAAAGCAATCGGGAAAGAAAAGTTTAATAACTTTAAGTCTAGACATCTGCTCCAAGGGGAGGCTTTCGGACCTCAAAGATTCAAAATGCAAGTGAGAAGAAGAAATCAAAATCTCAAAGGAAATCCAAGATCAAAACTAGGAAGAAACAAGCACAAAGGACAAAGTCGTTGGCAAAGAAAGATATTCTAAGGCAAGTGCATGGAAAAAGAACAAGGTGACCAAGGAGGACACCCAACACGCTGAGGTGGCGCCTCGTCATCTTCCAGCCAATCGAATTGTCCCAAGTCAACATGTCTAGGTTCAATGAACCTGACTTATCCATAGAATTGGTTTATATTTAGCAAAAGGACAAGTGTCCCCAAATGTAATTTTCTCATTAGTCGAGAGGTAGTTAGTTGTGACAAGCCCTAATTAGGGTTTTACTTTGTAATCTCGATCGTTGATTCGAAATCAACCTTGGCCATTGAATTGTAATTGAAGAGCCTATAAATTGAGCTCGCCCTTCATTTGTAAAACATGGGAGCATGTTGCAAAACATGTTGAGATAAGCAAATTGTTGCTTAAGACTGCCAAAGTAACAAGTAATGCATTGTTCGAATTGATGGTGATTACTTCCCTTATTTTGGAGTTTGCATGGTTCTTATCCCTCATCATAGTTTAGATTTTATTTCATGTATGTTAAACGAATACAAGATCTAATATTGATTTATGGTGAAACTCTTGCTGATACTTTCTTTGGATAAATGATTTTTGTTCAATGCATAAAGTTAGCCTGAGCTTATATTGTGGATGCTTAACTTCTGTTTGGATAAATATTGTTTGATTTGATGGTAGTTATTCATGACATGAAAATCATAAGCACACCCCTTGAAGATTGCACCCACTTTGTGTAGTTGTCCTAGCGTGGCGAAGCAAAGCGTGGTAATTGGTTTCACCTAGTCTCTACCGTCTCTTGAGCTCTTAGGAGTAGCATAGAGCTTCTAAACCCTTATCCTTTTGCACTTTTTTGAAACCCGAAAACCGAAAATAATAAAAGAACATTTACTGTTAAAATCACCTAAGTCTTAGCTTGTGAATGATTTGTCAAGCGTAAGTCCCTCTGTGTACTACCAACATATCACAATGCCCATTGAGCTTATCCACACATCAAGACCTGACAAAAGAAGCCTTGGAATCGCCATATGATCTTCTCGCAAATCTTAGCATATGCGGTGATTTTGTTCAAGAGAGGATAGAGTGTCTTTAGACATTTTATTCTATGTTCAGTGGGTAATAAAACACACACCAACAGGACCCTCCATCATCATATTGCACGATGTAAGTTTTATCAAACTACCCCCACATTTTCCCTTGTATACTATCAAAACCACATAGTATAATGGGTTTGACCTCTTCAGGGCTCTTTGTAACATCATATTGCACGATGTAAGTTTTATCAAACTACCCCCACATTTTCCCTTGTATACTATCAAAACCACACAATATAATGGTTTTGACCTCTTCAGGGTTCTTTGTGACCTGTCTAGACACTTGCAAGGACACCAAATGGATGATGACTTCTCTTGAGAAGCCAGTGAAAACCCATTCAACATTTTCAAAAAATTCCTTGTTCCTTGCATTTCAAAGGAACCATAAGACTTCAATACATTAAATTACCCAAACTTTTGATTGAAATTTGGAAATTTTCAAAGTACAAGACAAATTTTGAAAATCAAACCAAACAATGTCTCTTTTTTTTGTATAAAGTATAAACTGACCCATATGGGAAGAAAACATTCCCAAACACATTTGGCATAAGGGAGTAGATAAAATTAACCAGAATCTTGATTGAAATATGCAAAATTTCATAATGCGAGACATATTTCCAAAAAGAATATCAAACCAAACAATCTTTTCTTTTTTGGATAAACTGACCCATACAGGAAGTAAACATTCCCAAACACATAAAAAAGACATGACTGACAGACTAATTCATACCCCAATGCAAACATTTATTAACATTAAGAATGATAGCCAGTTTTTGAAGCAGCAATAACCATCTAAAAAAAGGGTTTTTGGGCTCCAAACATGAGGACCAGAAAGTCTTTGAATGTTTTAGCCCAACAGCCAGCCCACAAAATCTGATAATCCCTATAAGGTATTAAGCTTATCCATCAAATCTTCAGTATAAGTAACCAATGAATATATATATTTGGCTGTGGCTGCAAGGAATTTACAGCCCCCCAACCAATGAATATTTTATCACTTATCTGACCCATCATAAACCCTTAAGCTGAAAGACATGTTTCCAAAGCATTCTGAACCATAGTAAATTCCTTTTTATGAGTGCAAGCAGATTGTACATAACCCTCAGCTGCTCCCATGGGATGAGACCATCTTTGTTCACAATGTTAATCAAAATATTAATCCCCCTAGAAGCCTGCTCCTTGGCAAAGCGCATAGTAATCAAGACCAGAAGTTTATCTTTGTGTAATAGGTTCCACCAAATAGATTTGCCTTCATAAACAACCTTCTCAGAAATAGACATGCCCTTAGTTCCTTTGACATAACTCTTGACACACCCCCATGAACTCCATAAAGACCACAAAATAGGGGAACCTCCAGGTTTGATTTTAATAGGAGCAGATAATATGTCCATCAAGGATAATAGAAGCAGGTTTGATTTTACTGGTAAATAAAAGCATAACAACCTCCTTTCCACTTTCTAATCACCCAAATCCCAAAATGGGCAAGGTGAGAGCATACGGTGTCAAGATTACAATTGAGCTAGAACACAACTGCTGAAAAGAAGCATCAGGTGACAAGCCAGCCAAACCACTTATTCAGTGGGATGCAAAAACTATATAGGAAAGAAATCATCCACTTATTCAGCGGGAATTACAATGGCACTTCCACTTTTCAGTGGGAAATCTTATACAATATTTGAATACATTTAAACATGCTTCTTCCACTTTCCAGTGGTGACCAATTACAATTAACCACTTATTCAAAGATATAAGTATCAACAAATAACAATAGAAGCTCATTGGCGGTACTACTATCCAGCTTTACAATAATAAAGCTTAGAAAATTGAAGCTTTCAGCAGTATAAGCAAAATAAGAGGATTACCTGTAGAAACACCCCACAATAGTGCCAAATAATATGTACCCAATAACACAGCTATGAAATAACAATGTGATACCTTGCATGGATGAATTGGAAGGTTGGTACAAGACTGTCCTGCTGTTGCAATCTGGACAGCAATGTAATGAATCAGAAATCATAAAGAATGCATACCTGGTTCATCAAAGGACAGTATGGATTGTTGTAAGTAGTTCCCAATGCAATTCCCTTCATCCAACAACACCAAAAAACCAAGTAAAAGACATTGCAGGTCTGAAAATCACTTGATAGACTGATATTTGTGTAGTGTCAAGTCTGTTATGACAAGAAACGTTGTTGCAGGGTCTGTTTGATATTCAATTGTTGTAGGTAAAAACAGATATGATGACTCACCAAGCTCCCTCCAAACCACCAAAGATCACCTCCTAATCATGTCCATCATAAACATCCACCCCAAATACCACCTAACAGCCTCAAAAAGGAAAGAATGTGTCAATTTTTAGGTTTGATATACTTCCCAATCATACCCAGCACTGGCAAAGCAATTGTAACAGGAACAGCCAGCTCATAAAAATTCCAAACTCTTCACAAACTCGCTTGTTCTACCTGAAAATGCCTACAAATGATGCCTTTGAGCTGGGGCGCCATAAATAATGATGATTAAGCTCTCAAATCCTAGGCGTTTCATCCTAGAAAGTGTCACGTCAATCCTCTAGGTGCCTTTCAACAACTCCTGCAAGCTTAATGAGCATAGTATGGCCAGCTAGGGCATGTGAGCAATCATCCAATTTGTATGGCTAGCCAGCACAAGTCAGAAAATTGCAATGAAACCACTCCAAAATCTCTGCAAACATTCACCAAAACACAAATTCCAAAACTTCAAAATATATCAGCAAACCTCTGAGTCTCTACAGAAAGCAACAAACTCCTTTGAAGCTCCAATGTGATTTCTGACGTGAAACCACCATAAACTAGTTAGGGAGGATCTCTCACGCCAAAACCAAGAAACTCAAGAGGGTTTTCATCCTCGAAGGTTTTTTGAGAACACAAATTCTGTCTAGAATTTAGAAGCAAAATCAAATTCATCAACAACCCCAACAATGAGCCCTCAACCTCCTTTTATAACTTTTTGACGCAATAATTTTTATTTTTTTTCCTTATTGACTCCAAAACTCTTTTTATAAAATAAATAATTAACTTTATGGAGCACTTTTCACCTTTTTGAGGAATAATAATGTTTTCTCATGAATAAAATCTGTTTTTTCCAAGGCATCCATTAGAAACAACTTTCCAACATCTTTAAAATGAGCTACTACACTTAGTTGTCCCCTTTAATATTTCAACATTGGACAACTTAAGCAAAATATTAATTAACTCAACAATATATCCAAGTTGTGGAAAGAACCCAAATGATATAATTCTGCAATTTTGCTCATACCAAAGTGATATTGAAGACTAGGGACGATGATTGGAGGCAACCGGGTGACTTTCTAAAAATAGTCTGCTTCTCCAAGAAGTTTAGAGAACACCCAAAAGGTTAAAAATCGATTCTAAAAGCAGCAAGGGCTCCAACTGACCAACTGAACTCAAACCCAAGAACAATTGCTATGTAAGACTAATCAAATGCTTCTCCAAGAAAGTTGGATTTCTCCCTAACTAACCAATAAGCCTTTGAAAGACTTGGAAACTAGCTAATTGTGCACGAATTGGGAAAGTGCCAAAAGGGGACATTACAATGAAATAGCATGTTAGAACAGATTCTTGAGCCCCATACTACAAAACCTTTTTGGGCTTACGACAAATCCTAGGATACTACACACCTCTTTTTGGCACCTCTTCCATCAGACCATAAAATGCATATGATTAACTTTCCAAGTTGATTGACCTAAGCAAGACAAACCACCCAACAAGAAGAATGTATACTATATATGAGGAAAATATCTTCTTGTATACTTGAAACCACCCAGCAAGAGAAAGGAGTCGGCATTGCCATTTAGTTAGATATCTTATTCAAAATCTTGTTCATAACCCAGCCCCACATTTCTTTGAAAGAGGGCTTCAAAGCAAAAAGATTGCCCAAATATCTAATGTACTGATTAGAAGCACTCTATGTCCACCGTTTATGTTTTATCCACTTTGGAGGAGATTCGGACCTAAAAAGGATGTTTGATTTTTGAACACAAATTTAGGACCTTGATGCAAGGCAAAGCTTCTAAACCAAATTTTCAAAGTTTTCATCTTCAAGGACAAGTAATAAGGAGGTATCATCAGCAAATTGTAACTCAATGAGCATGTCATTATTAGGAAACAAAAACCCTTTAATAGGACCTAGGGAACAATCTCTAAGGATGAAGTGAATAGACACAACAAAGGTAACACACACGGCAAGACCAAGGGGCCAACCCTATCTAATAGATCTTTGCAAGGGGATGTAATGTCCTGTTCTAAAATTTCCTTATTTTGCCTTAGATAAATAACCCTAACTCACAATAATAATTGCATTGTTGATTATAAATATTAATATCCTAAAAACTATAATTTTGATTATATAATTTGGATTTAAAGCTTATGATATATCTTGGAAAAATATAGAATTTGTCCTTCTGATGTGTATGGCAGATTGTAGGGAATGTAAGATGAAGTTTTTAAACTATAAGATCATGAGCAGACTGCAACAAAAAACAGAAATTTCAAATAAATGATTCAACCTGCATCAATGAGTCCTCATATAAATTGCAACCTCCAAACACTGTTACATCCCTTTTTTTCAGTAGAAAACCTCCCTTTTTGGTAGCAATCCGACTTAAGAAGGATTCATCATTGTAGCTGAGTGATCAACTAGGAATTCTGAAACTGTGTGGCATGATTTCCTTTGAGACTTGAGCAGCCAGCAAGGTGATAAGAGGTTATGCAGCCAATAGACAATGAATTGCCCTTTTCAAATAATATGGACAAGGCAGATTGGTGTGACTTAAGCTTTCCAAAGGAAACCAACACTAGAATAAAATCGATCGCTCAAATATATAAACCAATCTCTCGGTCTTTTCAAAATAATTAGACAAATCTCACACCAAACCAAAATCATATCTTCACAGTGGTGATTTCCATGTGAAATCACTCTTGAGAAGTTGTGGATTCCCGTCCTTCAATTTCTGCCATGAAGGGTTTCATCCTCAAGTTAAACGAACTGTCGTTCCATGCTCCAAAGGAAAAATTATCAAATAATAAAAGATGTATTCTTCATATGGTGCCTACTTCTCCTTGTTTGGTGTCTCTTATATATCTTTTTCCTTCAATAGTCATGATTCTTCACATGCCCCTTGACCTTTGATAAAATTGAACTTTAATTTTATATTTTATATTTTTAATTTATTATTATTACTATCCTATTTCAAAAAAATAGGATAGTAATCCTTCCCAAAATTGTTTGTCCTCAAGCAATCACAAACTAGGATACTCTTAGAATTTCTTTTTCACTTGACTGAATCTTTTTGAAGATATTGGGATCCTAAATCAATCTTGAAACTATTATGAATCTCTCTAATGACGCAGTGTATTTCGTTAACTACCTATCCATTGTTAAGTCTTGTTGAACAACTTTGTCTTTCTTGTCTTCAAACAATTTTGCTTGATGATTCATATTGTCTTCCAAAGCTTCCCTTATTTTTTGTAATAGAACCCTTATATCCGTGAGTACTTTTCTTTGTGTTTCTAAACAGATCTGAAACTCATTATTTTCCAGATGCCCTTGCATACTTTTAGACTTGTCATTTTTCCATTCTATAGAATTGGAACATTGCCAACTTTCTTGATCCAATTTAGAAAGGTTTTGGTTGATGGTTTCGTTTGAATCTTTAATGCCTTTATCCACTTTGATCCTCAAGAGATCACTTGGACTCCCACATGCTAAAATAGTTTGGAACTTGAAACAAAGAGTCCACATGCCCTATACTGCAAGTTGTATACCTTACTCAGTCACCCCCCGTTGCATATTTTCCATGGTGACAAGAGTTTTATAATGGCATAGGAAGCACCGAGTCTGAAATATTGTCATACCTTAGGCTGTGAACAAAATGCTCCTCCTCATTTGCTGAAAAAATGTTTGCTGAGATGTCCTCAACTTCGTTTTTGTAACTCAAAACATTTGAACTTGAGCTAATCAAAATGTCCTTCTCATCCTCAATGCTCTTCTGAAAATCAATCAATGACTGACCATGTGGAAGTTTGAAAGATGGTGCATGATTTGGTGCATCTTCCTACAACTTGAACACTTCTCATTCAAAAAGTGGAACCACTTCTACCTTCCCTTCATCGATATTTTGGTGTCACATGCCGCCATTAGAAACCAATAAAACATCTTCTCCTACCAAGGAATCCTTATCTTCAACTTGCCTTTTAGGTTCCTCTTGTTCTTGCTCCATGATGTCTTGTGGCTCTAAATTCAATTGTTCCTCTTGCTTCTTGATTACTTCCTCAACCTCTCCTTGCGATTTTGATTCTTTCTTCATTAATTCCTTCCTCCTTTCTCTTTTGAATATCTCCAAGTATTCCTCATAAGTCACATAGGATACATAAATAGTAGACTTTTGATCCTATTTACAGAAGGCAATAAGTTTGCACTCATCCCTTTCCAACCGATCTTCTACTGCCCTTTGAACAGTATCATCTTGTCTTCTGCTAAGTGAATTTAGAGTTCTTTGGCTGCTAAAAAAGTGCTCCAAAGTTGGTTTTTAAAATCTTGACTCTTTGTCTACACTTCTTGGATAAGATCTGTCTTTTTTTTTGGGTAAAAACTTAGGTCATCAATCCATGTTCTTTCTCCTAAGTTCCCTTTACTCATGTGTCCATTGTAGATTTGTACTTAGATGTTAGTCTCCTACCCTATAGGCTGGCAAGATCAATGGCTTAGATACCAATTATAATGTCTTGTTCTAAAATTTCATTATTTTGCCTTAGCTAAATAACCCTAACTCATAACAATAATTGCATATTTGATTATAGTTATTAATTTATCTTAAAAATTATAATTTTGATTATATAATTTGGATTTAAAGCTTATGATGTATCTAGGAAAAATATAGAACTTGTCCTTCTGATAGTGTATGGCAGATTGTAGGGAATGTAAGATGAAGATTTTAAACTGTAAGACCATAAGCAGACTGCAACAATAAACAGAAATCTCAAGTAAATCATTCAGCCTGCATCAATGATTCCTCATATAAATTGCAACCTCCAAACACACTGTTATGTCCCTTTACTTCAATAGAAAATCTCTGTTTTTGGTAGCGATCAGACTCAAGAAGGATTGATCATTGTAGCTGAGCAGTCAACTAGGAATTCTGAAACTGTGCGGCATGATTTCCTTTAAGACTTGTGCAACCAGCAAGGTGATAAGAGATTACACAGCCAATAAACAATGAATTGCCCTTTTCAAATAATATGGACAAGGCAGATTGGTATGACTTATGCTTTCCAAAGGAAACCAATGCTAGAAGAAAATCGATTACTCAAATATATAAACCAATCTTTCATTCTTTTCAAAATAGTTAGATAAATCTCACACCAAACCAAAATCATATCTGCACAATGGTGATTTCCATGTGAAACCACTCTTGAGAAATTGTCGGTTTCTGTCCTTCAGCCATGAGAGGTTTTGTCCTCAAGTTAAATGAACTGCTGCTCCATGCTCCAAAGGAGTAATTATCAGATAATAAAAGATGTATTCTTCATATGGTGCCTACTTCTCCTTGTTTGGTGTCTCTTATATATATTTTTCCTTCAATAGTCATGATTCTTCACATGCCTCTCGACCTTTGATAAAATTATTGGGACATTACAGGGGAAGGGGTTAGACAAGTTCACCATTAATGCAAACATGTCTAAATGCATCAACAAAAATCATTTGTGCATATCTACAAAATCTTTCTCCAAATCCAAGTGCCTTCAACTTCATCAGTGCCAATCCCCATTCAATCCTATCATAGGCTTTTTCAAATTCAACAAGGGTCATGTCAACTTGCCAATATTCTATTTAGACTTCTTAGGCCACCGCATTCCCTACCAGCTCGAAATCAAGCTTTCCAAGATAAAGCTCCCCTTCACAAAACATGTTTGGCAAGAAGGTACAATTATGGGTAAAATATTCTTCAATCTTAAAGCCAGAACTTTATTAAAGAATTTATAAGAGAATTTTTTTCTTTTAGACAGCAGGAATCGGTCAGGTATCCGTCCCCCTATAAACTACAGTGTGCCTGGTAAACTTTTTTCACGTGACCGGTGGCGCTGGCATGACACACCCTCCAATACCACGGGGACGGTGGGGAGACTAGACCTCGTGACCTCTTGCCTACAACGGGATGCTTTAGCCAATCGAGCTAAGCCCACTGCCAATTTATAAGAGACATTAAGTAATGTGATTGATCTCCAATTTTTTAATTGGGTGACATCCCCATCCTTGAAAATTAATTTGATAACCCCTTGATCGATATTTTTGCCCCAAAGTACCAGCAGAACAACTTCTTTATAAACAATTAAAAAAAATAGAGCTTATCCATTCCATTTTCTTTTTATAAAATTCAACAAATATACCATCAAATTCAGATGCTTTTTCATTGTTAAGGAATCTGATTACCTTACAGATCCCCTCAATCAGTTCCATGATCCTCATAAAAGAAGAGACTGCAGAAGAATTCTCAAAAGGCTGACCTAATTTGATCCTCCTCTTTCACCAGCTTCCCTTAAACTTCAATGACAGTAATCTTTTCCTTCACATACTTCAATTTCAGAATTAAAAAAGTAGCGAGTGCCCTTATCACCAAGCTTAAATCAAGTAAGTCTAGACCTAAGCCTAGCTTCCCTCCCTTTAGTCACACCTCAGCTGATGCTTGGTATACAAAGCCCTTTTTCATGTTACTTCATGATGTGGGAACCTCTGCATTTGCTTCTCAATGTGAATAAGATCTCTTGTATGCATCTATTGCTCTGAGTTCTCACCCTTGCCTTGTTTCATCTCAAGAACAACTGTTTAGCTTCTACTTCACTTTCACAATTACTGATTTTTGAGCCTGGGCTGCCTATGGTAGTAGAGAATTTCTAGATGTTATTTGTACCATTAAACAAGCCTAATCCTTCAAATGTGTGACAACCATTTTGAAAAACCCTTTAAAAAATTGGTGTGGCTTACATACAGTAGACCAGAAAAAATTCATTTCAATGGGATGATGGTTAGATACAGAGCTAAGTCACTGCATTCGCCGAATTTTATGCTTGAAATTCAAAATTCGGCAAATGTGTAAACAGAACCTAAAATTCGTTTAAATTCGTACGACGATTTGATAAAGCATTTGTTAGGGTTTTCATGAGAATTTTTTTTATAAAAACCTGCCACAACTTGCAAAAATCAAATATTTTTGAAACGCGACTTTCTCAATCGCGATCTTAAGGAGATTGAAGGTCGATGGGAGTGCTGAAAGAAGCGGTTTGAGGCAGTTTATCAGTTGAATTTGAGACCACCATCACCAATCATTTTTGTGCAGTTTATCAGTCGAACTCAAACCTCCGTTGCCATGAATTTTTGGGGCCATGAATTTTTATTTTTTTCCTAAGACCTTTGATTTTCATTTTTTTCTGAAACCTTCAATTTTGTTCATGGCGCCCAATTTTAACTTCATTTATTGATTTTCTACTGTTTAATAAACTTATCGTATGGTAATATTATATAGCGATATTTTTAGAGTTTTAATATTATATTGTTTTATTGCATTAGGTTTTCTTTGCCTGTCATTTTTATTATTTTAATACTGTGTGAAAGATTAAATTTTTTTTTTTTTTATTTGTATTAAATTTATATTAATAAATTAATATTTAATAAACATAAATTTAGTATTATCTTAATTTTAGTATTCTGAGTTTTAAAAATAAACTTAAAAATGGAGTAATTTTTATTCTATATTTAAAAATAAAAATAAAAATTTAATATATATTTATTTTATATTTTAAGTTTTAAGAATTAAAATTAAAAACTACTATATTTGTTATTTTATGTTTTAAAATATAGTGTTTTATCTATCAATGTTAAACTATTTATATGGATATATTATACATAAGGCGAATTTAGTCCGAATTTTATACTTTTCGAATTTTTTCCTTGTCAAATTTCATCCGAATTTCAATGTTGCCGAACTCGAATTCGAATTCGAACCTAGTGACTTAGATACAGAGTATGGAAGGACTGGACCAAACTATTGTTCTCAATAAACAAAACACCAAAGAAGCTCTTGTCCAAATAGAATCTATCCAACCTAGAGAAAAGCCTTTTGGGTCCTTTTTGAAAGTTGCTCCATGTCAACCAGCCACCTTTACTATTAGATTTACAACCATACAATGGCTCCAAATTTCTTTCCTCTTAAATTTAGACCAAAAGAATAGGCCATTGTGTTTCCAGTCAAATCTACAATCACTTAGCTTATCTTCCTTATTTCTATCATGCTAAAATCACCTCCAAAGATCCAAGGAGAATCCAGAAAATGACAAGCCAGCTAATTCCATAGTTCAAACCTTTCCCTATAGTCATTGGCTGCATGTATAGAACATATTCCTAAATCCTTTCCCTCTATGGATAGAAGGATCCCATATGGCCCTATTACAAGGACAACAACCAAAACTCTAAATGGAGTTGGCCCATTTAGAGTGCACTAAAACGGAGGAGCCACATCTTCCTTTAGAATGGTTGGTGAAGAAAAACCTAGTGTCAGGCCAAATATATTTACATACACATTCAAAACTAATGCCAACAGATTTTACTTCCTAGAGCAGCATAAAATTCATTCCAAGCCCGGTGTTACAAAAATTTCTAACCACAAACCTCCTGTTATTAGCTTCCAACCCTCTCACATTCCAACTAATAATCTTAATCAAAAAAGTGAGAGGAAGATTATTGAAGGGAATTGCATAGGTTTTCAATACAACATAAAAGACAAGACCCAGATTCCTTCCTTTTACCCGGGTCTTTAGGATTATATGTACCCAACCTTGGTTGCCTTGTCATTCCCAAATTTTTTAACCAATTTCAAGTTTTCACTCTCCATAGGAAAAGGACCACCTTGGTCCATAGTCAATTTCTGCCTTTAAACAAACAAGGGATTTCTGGGCAAATTGAACCAAGAAAAAACCAGCACACAACAATGGAGGATGACTTTTCATCTCCCTAGCCAGAGCCCTTCTTGCCTGCAATATGGAGTTTTGACTTCTTGCTCTCTCAGGATAGATAGAGAATTAACTGGTGTTTATAAGAGGACCTGAATCTTGTTAAAAAATGTATGACACCACAAATTCGATAGATCTGTGTTGTTTGATTGTATCTCAGAACTCAGACAAAATGTTATCTGTGACATTGTTAAGCAAACCACTGTTTGAACCCTAATTATAACAGATTGACAGAGGATGTAATCTTCTGTAGGATTGACAAACTGTACCTTCTCACAGAGCTACCTTTTTATCACACTTGCAGACTTCCTTAGGAGTAAGAGAATGGCTAAAACTGTTCATCTTTCTTGCAGAATCCCATGTTTAACTTATCTACACTCTTGACAAAGACTGTCTCAGGCTAAGTAAGCCATTCTATTTCTTCAGCAATGGGATTGTTGGCGTCGTGATGATATTCAACTCCCTATGTAAATTGACAACTTCAAATAAGTTAGTACATCACAATTAAGACATATTCTGACTCCTGGAACAGTAATAATGTCTGAAGGTTTTTGGTTATATTGATTTAATATCTTTGCCTACCTTTCCATCTAATTGATAATGAACAATGACAGTCATAGCATATCAAATCTGACCTAAAGCTAACTAACATAATCTGAATCAAAGTTGAAAAGAAATTGGCAGTCAAGATCTCCATGTATTAGCTATGATCGTATTGGATAGAATACAGAATTGCATTTTTACAGTAATAAGAATCCATAGGGATGAATTCTTCTTCCAAGCAGTTAATAACTTAACATAGTAGAGGTAATTTTGTGTTAGGTAAAAGATGAAAAATGAAAGGACCCAATGTCATTGTATATTTGAATTACATATGTAGTTCTTTTTTGAAAGGCAAGGGTCTCTTATTTGGTAATATATCTCTTGTGATTACTTATACTTTTGAATATCCAAAAAGGTTTTAGGGACATTCAAATGATATAGAGTAAATTGATCAACAGAGTATAAAGAAAATAGAAGTCAATTAGGCGAATTGTTTAACCTTGATTTAAAGAAGAATTGATCTTTGACTTAGAGCTGCCTGAATTAATAGGCTTAAACATTTCTAATAGATCATAGTTATATATGATTTGAGGGAATCTTCAACTACGACTGACTTATTCTTGGAAGGATTCTTTTTTAAACCATTCTAAAACCTGGTATGAATATATATAGAGAAATAATCCTCAGAAATTGTTAATCTGTGATATTAAAAAACATAGCAAGGCTGATGTTGACAATGTCCAAACTCCAAACATCTTGATAAATTCCTTCATAAGTGGATGTCAACAATGTTGGCTTTTGAATGAGTTTTAACTCTTCGCAACCTATGTCAGACAGAAGGTCAATTTAGTTGAGCCCAACATCAAAGATTTAGTCTAAGAACCATTATGAAAGGGATTAGTAGCCAATAACTTATAAACAAATTTTAATGTTGATCTAGATTCTAGACAATACTAATATGCTAGAGCAAGAGGACGTTAATTAATTGAATAAAGTAATTGATGACTCCGTAGAAAGTTTCATTTCTTGAATATTATAGAAAAAAAAATTATGACCTTTTAGGGGGGCATATCAAATCAAGTCCTGAAAACAACTTCAACAATCATCTTGCACATAAGAACTTCATATGAAAATGGGAAATTGGTTGGCATACCCCTTACCTAAGTCCTGCAGAATTTAAACAACTTCAACAAGCATCATACATGAAAAGAAAATGGCAATCTAATATTCACCACAATTAAGAGTCACAGTTGACAACATGTTACATCACTTGGAGCCATTCTCCTACTCTCTCTTTATGTTGTGATTCTCCACCACTATATGCAAAGCTCTACATACTTGACCTATCTATTTAAAAGATGTAACTATTTGACTCTCTAGAGACTAGAAGTTTCCCTTCCATAAATATGGAGGATGAGACATTACAGGCCTCACAGCCACATAAGCCAATACTCTTTGTTGCAGGGGTGATCCACAGCTTATGCTAAGACAAGACAATTAAGACTTATGGTATCATAACAATAGTGCATACTATAATAGAGCACAAACTAAATTTTATATTAGTTGAAACACCATGATATTCCCACATCATAGAGATGAAAATTTGGTTTGTACTTGAACAACTAATTGGATTTAAATAATATGAGACTTTGGTGGTTATAAAACATTGAAAGTGATGAGAAAAGAACAAAAAAATATTTGAATCAATACTTAGCTTCGTAGAACTGTCCAAATGTCATGTGTGCATGATATAGCGAGTCATTGCATTCATTGTCATATCAGTAATACCTGAGGGCTGGTACAATACATAGGAGGAAGCCAGCTAACTTTAATGAGAACTGTCCTTCGATCCAAGAATATCAGGATTTAGCCTTCAAGAGCCACCCACATCTATTTCTGCCAAAGAGATAGAAAGCTGGTTGTATCAGAAAGACAGAAATTCATTTCTTGAGCATTTCTCCTTCAATTTTCCTTTGAATATATAGCTCCAATGTTACTACAAAAGGATTCGATTTTCTTTTCTTCCAAATAATGTTAGCATTAACTATGATAAGAACACAATCCATCTATCAAAGGTTCGAATCATTTGCATCATCTTATTGATTCTTGCCTAACAACCTTGTAAATGACTTGACTGGCAATGTGACGGGCACCACATGTAAATATATTCTTGTGGTGCTGAGAGGTGCCTTTTGCCATTATGTGCTAGGTCAAGATATAGTAATGCTCCTCACAATAACCACACCATGTTTTCCTTTCTGCTACTCTTCATTGTACAGAAGAAAAATTGTTTCAGGCATATAACCACTCCATATCTCCCACATGGAATGCATGTATCTGATTTTTCACCTCTATTCTGGACCATCCAGGATTTTTTTGCAATCCATGCTCTCTCATTTTTTTTCTTACCTTTGCCTGGTCATCCCATCGACCAGCTGCACCATATATGTTAGACATCAGCACATAATATCCAGGATTTTCAGGTTTCAGATTAAAAATACATTCTGCCACACGTTCTCCAAGTTCAATAGCTGAATGAATTCTGCACGCTCCAAGCAAGGTGGCCCACACAGCAACATTAGGTTGTATTGGCATTTTCTTTATGAATTCTTCTGCTTCATCTAAGCAGCCTGCTCGACCAAGTAGGTCAACCATGCATGCATAATGTTCCATCCTCGGAACGATTCCATAGTGTTCTCTCATCATATCAAAGTATTTCCGACCTTCCATCACCAGCCCAGAATGACTGCATGCAGATAGAATGGCAAGAAAGGCAACATCATCTGGTTTCATGCCAGATATTAGCATCTGAGAGAAGAGTACGACAGCGTCCTCACCTTTACCCTGCATCCCATAACCTGCAATCATGGCTGTCCATGAGAATACATCTCTTTTGGGCATTCGATCGAATACTTGGCGAGCAAGTCTAATACTCCCACATTTGTTATACATGTCTACGAGGGCATTCATTACTATAACAAATGACTCAAATCCAATTCTTAGTATGAAAACATGGATTTCCTTCCCCTGTTGCAAATTTGACAGGCGGGAAATTACTGGAAGAACACTTGCAAGTGTAACATTGTTGGGTTTCATGGCTGCCAGTTGCATCTGTCGAAAGAAATCTAAACTTTCCTCATAATATCCACTCTGTGCATAACCTGCAATCATGGCATTCCATGAGACCACTGTTTTATCAGCCACTGTGTGGAACATATGATAGGCATTATCTGAACTTCCACATTTGGCGTACACATCAATAAGGGCATTTTGCACAATAACATTTGACTCTAAACCATTACGTATGGCATAACCATGGATTTCCTTGCCATGTTGCAGAGTTAATAACTGGGCACATGCTGGAAGAATGCTTGCAGCCGTAACTGAATTGGGTTTGAAATCTGCCAATAGCATCTTCCTCAAGAGCTTCAGAGCTCCACTAGCATTGTTATTTTGGGTATGTCCTGCAATAACAGCATTCCATGTAACCAAATCTGGTGCAACACCCATCACCTGCATTTTCTCAAATAGCCTCATCGCCTCCTCGCAATGCCCGTTCTGAGCATAACCTCCAATCATCGCATTCCAAGAAACCACATCTCCTTTAGACATTTTGTCAAACACTTGACGCGCTTCTCCCAACCTTCCGCATTTCGCATACATGTCAACAAGAGCATTTTCCACGAAATCATTGACCTCAAGTTTATTCCTGGTAATATAATCGTGAATCTCCATACCCTCCTGCAATGCAGTCAATTGGGCA
Source organism: Sequoiadendron giganteum (assembly GCA_007115665.2). Lineage (NCBI taxonomy): Eukaryota > Viridiplantae > Streptophyta > Pinopsida > Cupressales > Cupressaceae > Sequoiadendron > Sequoiadendron giganteum. The sequence goes on along the minus strand of CM021102.1, from coordinate 682,121,800 downwards.
CACGCCTTGAGAACAGGGGGAATCGTATAATTATTAGGCTTCAAGCCTGCCCTTTGCATTTCGTGGTACAACCAAATGGCTTCATCAAAACGGCCGTGTAAAACATACTGTGCAATAATGAGGTTCCATAAGAAAAGGTTTGGCTGAGGCAATTTGTCAAACACTTTGCGTGCATCCACCAGTCTTCCACAGTTGGCATACATAGCTACAAGTCTTGTTTGTATATACACATCAAATTCATTTCCAGTTAATATCAGGTGTGCATGTATTTTCTTGCCTTGTTGATGGTCTTTCATGTTGGCGCATGTCTGCAGCAGAGAGAAATAATTGTACGAGTTCATCGAAGATGAGGGACTGAGACCACCATGAATGAATCTGAGAAATAAGGATTTGGCACTCTTCTGATAGACTATCATTGAACACAATGCAAAATTTGCGAAATACAGTTTTAATTATAAGAAGCTCGATAACGTCACCCTGTGTTTGTTCCCAATCGACCACCCATGGCGGGGTGATTTTCTGCAAGTACAAAAATGTTGTAGTTAGTTCGAAAAATTCGAAAGCTTTGTAAAGTTACCCTTTCCTTGTTCCACTCGACCATATATGCGACCATATATGAGTAGTACATTTTTTAAATTTCGATATTTTTTATTAACTTTTTGCGGAGTAAATTTTGTAGATGTGTAATTTTCAAAAATGATTTAATATACTTATATAAGAAGAGATGCATTGCGTTGGTTACTCTCATCAAATTTATAATATGTTATGAATTGGTAATATGTTAATTAAAGGAGAGTTGATGGTTGTTTATAAAACTAGCATACATATATTAAATATTAATATATATAAAATACGTCGAGAGTTATCATTATTGAGGTGTCTATTGCACTAAAAAAATGATGAAAATAGGCACCTCGAGAACCCTAACACTAACCCTTATCCCAATTGAACCCTAACCTTAACCATAATCTTAATTGAATCCTACCCCTAATTGAACCCTAATCCTAACCTTCACCCTAATTAGACCCTAATCGTAATCTTAATTGAACCCTACCCCTAATCGTAACCATCTGTAGCTCCAATTGTAACACTAAGGTTATTATTAACCCTAATTTATAACTCTGATTCTAATCCTACCGACAACCTTAAACTTTTTATGACCCTGACACTAACCCTAACTGTAAACATAACTCTCCCTCTAACATTAACTGTAGTTATAACTATAATTCTAGCTCTACTTCTTACCCTAATTTCTAATCCTAACCATAACCTTCACCCTATCCCTAATATAACTCTAATGATATTATAATTATAAGAATCAGTGTTAAAATTATAATAATTATTATTATAAAATTAACACTATAATTAATTATTTCAATTATATCCCTAAAATTATTAATTATAACTCTATCCTTAATTTATATAATCATGAAATTAAAATATTTAAAATAAGTGCTTAATAGGGTTAAATTTTAATATAATTTGATCATCTCTCTTATCTAAATTTGAGTTGACTTTTTTTCCTTTATTTTCAATAGCATATATTTTTTGTTTATTAGATCTTATTTTATGAATGTATGCAAATATACTTTTACTTCTACATTCATTATGCCTAATTTTTCATGATATTTTAACATTCATTTTTACCTAAATATTAGATCAATCTCACATAAATATGAAGCCTCAAAATTTTAAAATAATATTCAAAATGTTTTAACCACTTCACTTTATCATTTATGCTATTTGAGTTAATACATTTTAAATCACACTCTTTACTCATTCTAAAAAAGAAAAACAAATTGATATATATTTTTTTATTAAATACATTTCAACTTATTTTCTTGGATTGTATAAATACCCTTTTTTTATAATTTTCATTATTTAATTAATCTATCTAAATGTTCTTAAAATTTACATTTAATTTAAAAATACATATATTTTATAAAATATTCACTTCAACATACATGGTTGAATCACTTATAAAGTTCCTCTAAACAAATTATTAAATAACATATGAGAAAATTATTTAGAGACTTTGTTTCATTTTCAATTTTCACTTAGAGAATATTCTCTTTTGAATATTTTAAATTAAAATGCTCTACTTTCAATCTTCATGGTTTACAAAAACTATTCAATTTTTCTGCCTATAATTTTGTGAATAACTTAATGAACAAAAAATTAATAAATTTTAAGAATTTAATTTTTTTGGATGCTGCTCCTATTCTTCAAATTTTAATAGTGTATTCCCCAAAAGAATTTTGTAAGAACTACAAACTACCAAAATACAATATACTGTATTAAATCCATAGAAAAAACATAAAATGAATTGATTGAGTGCCTATTTAAATAGAGAAAAAAATACATTTGATTTTTTTTATTATAAGAATTATTTGAAAGATCTTTTATTACCCATTAAAGTAGTCTTTAGGGGGAATGTGACATTAATCCTTGACTGTAAATGTTGATCTTTATTCCAGTAAACACCATCTTTGTGGAGATGTATATATTAATTTGATTGTTTGCCAATAAATATTGTTTCTGAAAAATACACATTCACATATTTCTATATAAAATAATAATTAAAATAATACAATAATAAAAATAAAAAAATATATTAAAAATCATTTTTTATTACTAAAATTATATCATTAAATTTATAATGAATTCTCCAAAAAAAAAATTAAAAATAATTATTAATTAAAATTTCATTTTAACAAAATAAAATGTTTCCAAATTACTCTTGCTTTTCAATTAATTATTATACAAATTAAAATAATAATAATAAATCATCCATCTCCGTGCATTTTACAAAATTGATTTCACTTTTCAATTAGAATTTTATCTGCATGCATTTTATACATTCTAGATTATTCATCGTGGGCGTACTATCATACAACATCTCTTCCTAAAAGATTTTCTCAACATCAAGTAGAACCTTTTTTTGACAAATGCAAATGACAAGGCTATCGATCCCTATTTTGTGGTATCCCTTTTTTTCGACACTCATTGCATGTAAGGTAGATTAATGGAGGCTAATTTCATTGCAATGGAGCTTCATTGGTTGCATGCATGTTAGATCGATTGGTGTTATTATGCATGCCCGATTCTAAGGTATTTTGCAGGTGCTTCGCCATTTCTAGCCAGTACTCATCCCCTGATCTCATACATCCATTTAACTTGCCCAATGAAGGGTCCAGACTCTATATCATCTGTTCTTTGTCCTGACAGCTAATTTCTTATTGTGCTTTGTTGTTTTAAATTCTTTGTGTACTTTATGATGTGTTATATGGTGTATGCTTTGTTAATGTTGAAGCAATACCTATCAAAATCAGTTTTGATCTCACAGCATGTATCAAATTAGAAATCATTATCTTATTTACATCGAAAAAATACATTAGTAAAATGGTCTTTCAATTTAAAAAACATGATATTTAAAGAGATCATTTAATTCAATATTTTTAAATCATTAAACAGTAAACAAAGGACCCTGTACAAATTTATTAAAAAAATACAAAAGTACCTTTTCACTAGATAGAAGAGTGAAACGATGAATGAATCTTATTCTAATCATCGCTCTTACTAGTCCAAAGCTTTATCATATACAAGAGCTTCAAAATGAAACATTCAGCTTATGTTGAAACCATTAGTTCCAGATTTCCCTGTTTATTCATTCTCATTAACCCACTTTGATGTGTGGACAAGTTGAGTTTTCAAGGATAAAGGTGACTTAACCTTATGTCTAAGCCTACGAACAAACTCTTCATAATTGGCACGCCAAAGGATTTCTTTCTCATTGACCACAGTTGACATCCACGCATCTTCCTTTAGGCATTCATACTTGCGCTGAAGAAAAAGAACTCAACAACATTAGCAATTAAATACAAATAAGCCTACAATATTTTTAAAGTCAAGAAACAGAGAATTGATTCAAAAAGACACGGCATGAAAGAAACAAAAAAAAATCTTCAAACATTATTTGTAAGAAAGGACCAACTCCCAAGAGCAGTCATCTTCATTGCATACCATGATAGCCTTGTAAAACAAGCAGGCGAAATAACAAATTAAGAAAACAAACGATGACTGCAATGCTCTGGATAAGTGTCTGTATGTTATAGTTTTTACTTTGAATAGTTGATATTCTTAATTCGCCAACTTGACCATTAACCCATGCACAAGCTGTATCCTGATTCCTCATTTATTAAACCAAACATTTCCTCACATACAGATGGAACATACAAAGAACCTCGAAAAATGCGACCCATGATGCTGCATTTTCTCAGAGTGTACAGTTATAACTAGTTTTGAAATTATAAGAAGCCAAAACTAGAAAACAAAATCAGGAGGCTTGTCTCTTCCACACAACATATGGGAATTTGATATTTATTGACCAAATAAATAGAAAACAAAATCCACTTTTTAATGACTTCTCAAACCTTTTCGCCAATTTTACTGTTTGGCATGCTATCATCATTTCCTTTGTCTATTGGCATGTCAACAAATGAAGGAAGAAGGAACCATTCTCCTTCCAAGGGAGCTGCATAGCAATTATTCGTTGTTCCTCTGTCTCTTGTTCTGTATCTTTTGCTGCTTTTCTACTATGCGCAGAACCACGCAAAGGAAAATTTAGCAATGAAGGGAGAACATGAAGGGAAACGAAGAATAGAAAAAATAATAAGACCAAACACAACACAATGCAATCTAGTGTACATAAACTTCAATTATTTAACTTAACTCAAACTAATGAAGGAATCTAAAATTAGAAAGAGGAGCAATTGGCAGTCCAACAAGGCATCAAACAATGCCAAATGAGAGATCATCTTGGCGTAGTGAAACTAAACTTGCAGTCAATGGTGAACTGGGAATAATGTAAGCCGAAGGAAAGCGAACTGGTGCTCAGAATCGTCCTCCACCCTTCTTTGGCATACTGCGCAAGCGCCACTTTGACCACGTCCAGTACCATTGTGTCTGTAGGCAGCACCAAACGCAGGCTCATTTTTGTCACCGCCTCTACCTGTGCCTGCACATTTTCTCCCCCATTGAATTAGATTTTCTTTCATCTCTTGAAACCTATAATATTCTTGATCATGCCAGTTGATTTAATAGAGAAATTTAACCACACAATTTGAAGAAATTAACGGGTTTGATGTTCTGCTCGGTCATTCTGATGACAATGCCAATAATAAGGGGCATGCCAATGGTTGTTACTGCAAAATCAGTTACAAGGCAGCAGACCGTCTACATCGACGCATTAACTTTACTCATCTCAGGCCACACGAATATAGCACCAAGGCATTGCAAGTTTCTTTCCACCAGGCGGATATGAAATTTAAATAACCTTGCATTTTCTTCTTGGTTTTATTATTATTCTTGAGTAGCAGACAATCAGACGCCTTAATGTATTGATGGCGACTACCACCACCGATGAAACCATGTAACGCCTTACCCTATCGCCTTCAGCATTTAACCATTTTTATTTTTGCAGGCTTCTTGCAGACTTGTGTGTGTCGGTTACATTATTGTTTTAAATAGATTTTATGAATTTTTATGCCGCCTTCAACATTTAACTATTTAGCAGAAGTCACACATAATGAGTAACAGTCAGACACTTTCGAATATTGCCACCATGGCTGTCAAAAAAATATGAAAAAGACAGCCTCACTGGCTATCAAAAAAATTGAAAAAGGGTTAATGTTTACCGAGAAACATTCTTCCTTCTACAACTGAATACGCCTCTCGGCGTAAAGATTACAATTTTAAACAAGTAGATAATGGTTGAAGGGTTTTTTTTAGTTCCTATCGAGAACTATTGCGGAGCCTTTGAACCATAAATGATGATTAATGCATTCTTTTAGTGGTCAATCAAGATTCAGACTTTTTCATGTTTTATTGAGCAATACATAGTCAGGGATCCAAATGTGCTCGCTACTTAACTAGTTTGAAATTTGGTTAGCTCTTATTAGCTTGCATTAACAATGGCAACATGTCAGTGCAGAGTTCTAGTTTCACAAGGCAAGAGAGCGCATGATTTTTGAAGTAGGCTCTGACGGCTCATACAATTGGTGATTAAGGTAGAGTGCATTCATGCAAAGAGACACATGGTTTCTTCTATCGTTGATGCTACTAACAAAAACAATGCAGAAATTTGTTTGTTGTCGAGCAGGTTTTCTCCTATTATGGACTCGACTTCCGTTGCTCTGAGCTACAAAAAGTTCAACTCTGATCTCAACACAAGCCTACTTAATTTTTCGTCATCTTTGTCCATGGAAAAAATCAAATCCTCTCCCGTGCTCTTCAAAATGATGGCTCATGAACAAGAACTACAACCCAAGTAGCAACTTGTCGCCAATGGCAATGTGACTTTACAACACTCTCAGTCAACTAATGCGAAACTAATGTTGAGTCCCAAGGACAAAATTTTTGGCACCAAATAGGGTTTTTTTTTCATATTTATTCATTTTGCAACACTTTTTGAAATACTTGAACAATTATTTTATCATCCCTAGCCTTTGCTCATACTCACCGCACTTTTGCTTTACTTTGACATGAGATTGCATAACATAATAGGTTTGTTTTCCAACATGCAATAATTCTTTATGGTTGGTGTTGGGTAAATATTAGTGTGGCCAATCGATGCAAGTTACCTCTCATATTTGGAAATTGGAAAACATTAGCATTCAACACTAGAGGTGCCTATCAAATTTCACCACATCTTCGTTGGCATTCCTGTACCCATTCTCATTCAATGTTTTAGTGTATTTTACTGATCTAATATATCTAGATAGCTTTTGGCTCTCAAGCTTGACTATCATCTTGCAGGAACTTGAATTTGAGATGCTTGCATTGAGAGTGCAAACAAAGTAGAAGAGAACCCATAAACCATTTTTACAGAGCCCTAGTTAGGACCCATTCGCCATAGGGCGAATGAGTCCTCAGTTAGCTTTGAAAAATCATTGTTGGTGATTGGTACACATCATTTTCCCTTTCTCAAATCTGCATTTTGATTTTTGATTCCATTAGTATTGAGTTTAATCTTCCAAATTCAAGTTTTAGGTTGCATTTTGGAGTTAGTTTGCTATTGTTAATCTTTCTCCTCAAAGTGTTGTTTAATCAGGACCCCCGTCTTTGCAAAAAAAGGAAATTAGCAAATTCACACTTTGACTTGACTCACCTTTTGGTTGGAAGTCCTTTGATTGTGTGGATCTCATTTTCTAATGAAATAAAGGAAGATAGGTCCATCAAACCCTATTATTCATTCATTCCCATTTGGTAGCACACACATTTTTTTTCTTTGTTTTAGTGAAAACTTGATTATAAATACTTCTCTTGTCTTGTTCACACTATAAATGTTAGGTTCTCATAAATGTTTTCATCAATGGCCTCATATTTTTTCATCTTCCTCTCTTTCCCAATATGAAATCAACATAATGACATATTTACAGTTTACTGGTTTGTATAGGCTTTGGTGTGTGTCCTTTTAGGGTTTCCATTAGTCTTTTGTAAAGTTAGGAAAGAAGTATTTTTAAAGTTAAGAGCACTACTGCACATTGAGATGTGTAGGCTTTGTCAAGATGGCAACAAACCCATTTTGTGCATATCCTACAATGACAACATTCCATGAGATTGAATCTCTTTGGGGCATTTTTTCAAATAGTTCATGTGCCTTGTGTCAAGTTAAGAGCTCTGGAAAAAGCTATGGAGATACATCAAAAGACAATGGATTAGGCCAAAATTTAAGCAGAGTATCACCCCTTAAAGGATCCAACAAGAAAATAATAATACATTATCACAATTTGTGTACTTTCAGAATTTGTTTTTTTGCAAAAGAAGCAGTAAGAGGAAATTATAAGCAAAACAATACAAGGAAATGGAAACCTGTTAATGTTGATATAGATTCAATCTAAGGACATGTCTTAAAAAAAAATTAGCATGACAGAATAATAATGTGAAGCTTCACATTTACTATAGGTCCACATATAGTTTGATTTTTTTTCATATGAATAATATTAGCTGATAATCAAATTGCTTTGAGGCAAAGCGATCTTGGCATTTATTCTAGAATACATGCATTAATATAGGAATGACTGATGAAGGCATTTTGTTTAGATCGCTGCCAAGTGAGACACCAAGTCAATGTATCAGACCTCATTATGCTAACATTCCACATCTCAATTGTTTCTCCATTTACCTTATATTTTTGTTTAATGTGTAAAACTCGACCACCTACTGGATTCAAACATGTGACCTCCACTATAGTGTACAAATGCCCTCCTATTAGCCTAACTCAGGCTGTATATGTGGTGATTGGCAAGATAGTCTCTCTAAAATGATAAGTGCATGCTATACAGTTTGGAAACTAAATAGAGAGAAAGCAAGGTGTCTATTTAGTTTGAGTTTGAGTTTGTTTTTTGCTTTTTAATCATGCATGTAGTTTAGAGATTTCACAAAATGGCACATGGATTCTAGTTTGTCTTAGTGTTTTTAAATTTTAAATGAATGAATAAAAAACTGCTTGATTTAGTGCGTAAAGACAAATTTACAATAGGATCTTTAATTATAATGATGGAAGTTTCAATTAATCTTCAGTTAGAAACATGTAAGCTCTGATATTTCTCTGGTAACATTATGGAAGATCCTAAAATTTTGCAAGTAGATATTGCATGATATACGCTTTAGGGGTGATAAGCCTTGAAAGTTCTATTTTGGTTGATTTGTTTTTCTATGTTTACTATTTTTATTTTATTTACTATATGTATTCTATGTTTCCTTGCTACTTACATGTTTGGAATTTCTTTCCAGAGTTCTTTACATGCACTTCCAATTATGTCTTCATCCATATACACGTTCAATCAATGTAGTTTATATATTGAAGTTCATAGGCTAGAAGAGCTAAATTTTTGGACAAATATGCTTACTTCTTTAAATGTTGAATGAACAATACCAAATATCTGTTATGACACTTTTACTAAGTGCACTTTATGTTTCTTGGAATATGGTTTTTATTGTCCATTAATTGTTTTGTTACCTCTCATTATATCTCTTTGAAATGTTCTAATAGTGCTAGAACATATTTTTCTTTATGCGTGTTATATTATGTTAATCTTGTAAATATGATATGGTTTCATTGTCATCAATGTTCACAATTTTCAACACAAGAACTTGTATGAAATTTTATATAAAATAATCACCTTAACTATAGCATACAATTCCTACTGTATAATAATTAATACTGTGCATATTATAACTTATAAGCAACTGCTAAAGTGTATTAAAAATTTTGACTACAAAAATGGAAAAATGTAAACTCTTGCTAGAAACTCACTTTAACATATTATGTCAAGAGACTCATGCTTCAAAAATCCTCTATATGATTGTATTTGGCCATTTTTCATTTTTTGAATCTAAAAGCATAATAAAGATACTTCTGAATGATGCATGGCATAATTGTGAATGCTAATATATCCTTTATTAGAAAATTTTATCAAATCAAATGCTTTTCTAAGCCCTATTTTTAATTGTACTTTTGTTCATAAAAGAGCTAGGAACCATGTGTGGAAGGAAATGATTTTAAAATTATATATGGTACCATACGTGTGTTCCACTTTGAATGCTTATAGAATAGAGTTCTAAGGACAAATTATTCTTTTTGTGTTTCTACTTTGTTGTTATATCATATTTAGAACATTTTTTCATGAGCATAATTTTCCCTCTTATAATTTGTATTATACTCTAACGATGTTTATTAGAGCTTGTGATATATGGCTTTATTGTTGATTTCTATTTAGGATAATACTGGATTTAAGATTAATGTTTATTGGGCAAAGATTGCATTGTGGTCAATGTAGGATTTTTAAAGAAATCATTTGCTACTCCTGGATATGTTTGTATCATCTAGAGATTGATCGTGGAATGAGTTTCTTTATTGTTGTTTACATGCATATAATTTGGAAACTTGTCTATCTCAAAATAGAACCTTGAGAGTTGGTTTGTCTGGAGCAAAGCATCCAAAATAGGTGAAGATTGCCTTGTTGTAACAAATATTTTTGAGGAACCTACCATTCTATAATCTGGCTATTGTAATATATTAATCATAATGTGTGGCTATGCCTTATTCTACAATGCTAAAGTTCTTCTATTATATTTGGGCATATAATTGTAGTAATGGATTTATGCCTCATGGTAAACATTTGATGCAATGTAGTTATAGTTTTATGTGTAATAGTAATGAGTTATGCATTATAGTGAGCACATACAATGTATTAGATCTTTATATATGATTATAAAAAAGTTAGTTGTTTATGTGAGGGGACCAATAGTAATTGTAGAAAAACATTTGGTGTTTAAGTCTTTCAAACTTTATTTTTGACTTCTTTTCATGCTCTTTGCAACCCCATTTATTTGAGACTTGATTAATCAATCACATTAAACACAACCAGATTGTAACTTCCACCTATATATGGATATGTTTCATTTTTTTCCAGTAGAAGACTTTTATCATTGGTGTTTCTTGTTCTTCACATGATGAATTATGAGATGCAGTGTTACTTGTGTTTGTAAACAAGCAGGATCTTCCCAATGTAATGAATGTTGCATAAATCGGTGATAAACTTGGGCCGCATTCTCTTAGGCAGCAACACTAGTGAGTGTTACATTCTTTATGTGATTTTCTAGTATTAATCATTCTAAAACTAATCATTCATTACAGTCCATTGTTTTTTCTCTTCGTGTGGTGTATCATCAACTCTATTAAACAAACAATAACCTAGAATATAAGTGTTGCTAATGAAACTTTACTATGCCCTCAAGTATATCCAAAGCACCTATGCAACTTTTGGCAAGGACCTGGATTGACTTTCAAACAACATTGCAAACAAGGCATTGTCTACACTTACATAATAGTATAGTTGGCTTTGTTAGAAATAAATCCTTTTATTTTAGATCTTATGGTTTTTGTTTTATTTTGTAGACTTGAAGGATGATGGTGTAATGGGATTCGAGAATTTTTTATTACAAAAATTTCTTGTATCTTTATTTATAGGGACAGTTTGAGGAGATAAAAAATTAACCTATGCAGTCAAACTGACTCAGGAGGGTGGCTGCTATATTCACCTGTAATTTGACTTATTACATTTGTTTGATTATTTTTATGGATTTTATTGTGTCAATTGCACTAATTTATATAGCTTACTGAAATTAAAATGATAGTGTTAATAGTTATATGTCATTTTGAAAATTAATTTTAAAAGTTGCTTTTTGTGTGCATAATATTGCTTTGTTGTTACATAGTTGAGTAGATTTAAAACTAAAGTAATAAAAGATTGCACCATATTGTTTGTGTTGATTGGCCACATTTTTCTCCTTTTTACTACAATATTTATTATTCTTTCATTGTTATATATTCTACAAAAAATTTGGTTATCGATATAAGGTCATCTTAACCTTAATATGCAAAGAAGCACATCTTCTCTACCAACATTATATTATCCCTTAAGAAGCAATCAACCTCCTAGCACTCAAAGCTTCCCTTTTCCTTAGTTTCAATGTTCCTTTACATTCCCAACTATGCATGGTTATTCCTAATTTATACCTATGCATGTTTCTAATGCACCTATAGATACTAATATACCTCTATAACAATATGATTTGTCAAAGATATTATATTGCAACATTTGATTTTCAGTGATAAACGTTGGTTACATTGTAATAGGTAAAGGATATCTATGGTTTTATGTTAATAGTAAGTCCTTGGAGTAGTGTGCATCCATCTGATTGTAGAGGCTCCACAATATTCCAATATAGCTCCTAATTATGTATCTATAACACTTAGACTTCTATATAGTGCCCAAGTTATTACACTTTACCTTTGAATTTGTGATCCAATGTTTAGAATTTATTGAATACCTAACATAATACATCAAGATCAATCATCAAGCCATCTACTTGTCCATGTAGAAACTTTGTGTATGTCTCTTTGGGTGGAGATTACTATGATGTTTTCTGCAACTGTTATTATAGTGAATTGATCAATGAATCTTGTTGGAAATCAAATTGCAATTAGCAACAAAAATAATTTGTGCTTATTGATACACCTTGACTTGCACAAGTTGTACCTTAGTCAAGTCTGTTGGTTGTAGAAGTGCATTGAAATGTCTTGCCAACATTTTTCTTGGATTTAACCAATGGCATGCAAGTGACTTTATGGTGTTTCTTCATTTTTTCTAACCAAAACATAATGGTGAAAAGTGAAAAGCTAAGAGCTAAGTTGAAAATTTTCCAAAAACTTTCACATTAAGAGAAATTTAAATATATTGTTGTTGCGAGATGGGTAAGCAACTCTTGAGATTGTATATCTTTCTATAGTGAATCAATTGTGCATTTCATAACATGCAGTGTTTCTTAGTGTATAGGTGATAGGTTTAGCTAGAGCTTTGAAACAAGGCATTGACATTCATCATACAATAATCTTAATTCAATTTCTGGACACTATCTTTCAAGCTCCTCCAATCCACAGTTTCTCAAAATTACCTTGCCAACACCAGGCAGGAACTACGTTGCACTACAACTCTTGTTAATTTTGTAAAGTAGTTAATATTATTGTTAAATATTAATGTGTTAGTGAGTTTATGATCATTATCTTATGCATGCAATTGGAAAGAAATACATCACAAAATTCTTGGTAGAAGTTATACAACCATGTAATCTAATCTCATATATATATATTGGCATGTTCATTATGATTTCAAACAAATATCCTCACCATATGGTCATATTTGAGGTTGAAGACCTCATCATTTTCTATAAGGCCTTCTAATATTCTTGTCATCTTGTCTTTAAGTAGATAGGAGGCCTAGAGTTCTATGATTTTGATGAACATGTGTTGTAGAAGTAGATGGTGATAGTTTAAAATTCATATTCTTTATTTTGATACATGTTTGTCTAGTGTAATCATGGATGGAGGGTCCAAAAAGGATTGTCCAGCCATGCAGCCTAGAGTTCAACACAATGAAAATAACACAAGAAATTCTCAACAAACATGAATTATCATGGATTCAACAACTTGCAATCTTAAATGCATCATATGCCTCATATGTGGAACAACTAGGACTCACAAGCCTGTTGTAAGGGCATTACAAGATATTACAATTGGCAAAAGGCCTTATTATAGTCCAACAACTTGGACAACTAGAGTTATTCATTCTTCTAGCTACTTAGAACTACTTAATTGACTATATACCTTCTAATGGATTACAAATGATATTTAATATGAATATCTAGCTCTAATTATGATCTGCTTCGACCTCAAGGGCTTAAAAACCCTAATGTAAGATCAAACATGTAGATCAACCAACAACATGAAAAGATAACCCATTAAGAAATGGAAATATATTGTAGATCTCCAAGAAAGTGTCCTTGGACCTAAAACACCTTGTATGATGTTCCATTAAGCTCTGCACATTCTAGAAAAGGTTCACACAACCAATCTGAGCCAGACATGCCCTGAATGCTCTATCGGAGAATTGACCATGAATTTTTAAGAGTGATAACTTTTTTCAAGCAAATGCAAGTCACCTAAAATATTGATATGTCAAAGATGACCTTTTATATAAACAATATCTTACTCTATGAGCTAAGAAATGATAATGTGGTAATATGAAATAAACTATTGAGATAGCTATAGATTGAATTGAAAGAAAATAAATGTGCTTGGTTGATATAGGACTACTTTACAACCAAGGATTCTCCTACATCAGACACCCAAGGTTGGAAAGAAAAGTGAGTCCCTTGTTTAATGAGAAAGACAGTCCCTTGTTTAATGAGAAAGACAATTGAGAGGGGGGTGAATCAGTTGTATCTTATCATAACATCAAAACCCTCATTAACATTCAAATTTGTATGCATTCATTAAACCCTTAATCTGTTATGATGAATTAGCATGAAAAGCAAAAAACAAGACTTAAACAACTTAAACACCATGCATAAGATAACGCAAAATTTATATGGAAAACCCAAAGAGGGAAAAACCATGATGAGGATTAGCTCACAATGTAAGTAATTGCAAAACCAGTACAAAGGCTCATTGCCAAAATAAGACACACTATCCAGAAAGGCTCACTGCCAGAATACAAAAAGAAGATAGAGAAGAAATGTTACACAAAGAACATGATCTCAATACAACAAAAAGTCCACCACAATAGGTCCAACACCTTCACAGTCTATTTGAATGATTAAAACACCTTCTGTTCACTGCATCTAACAATCCAACACTTGAAAGTTCACACTACTATGTTTAATTTTGTATCCTTCACATCATATGATGCGAGTGTTCCAAGGCTTGCTTGCACTGCAACTAAGAGACCCAACTTGTCTCTTCTAGGAACCTAATCTCCTCTAGGTCCTGATTGGCTTAGATGATTAACTAAGTCCAATCCTAACTCTGTTCTAAGAGTTCTATCCCTTGTGCTTCACCTTGGAGGACTAACACCATTTGACAAGTTCAATTCCTCTTCCTCACTTAGAAAATTCTAAGTGCTATCTTCTTCACAAACATCATTCTTCATTGCAGGGGTGTCCATCCTATTGAGAAAATTCATAACCTTGCATAATTGAACCATTTTAGAAGGTTATTCAACCCTATCCTTACCGGGTTCAAGGATTCACCACTTGAGACCTTAAATAGGCCTTTTTCTTATATTCTTTACCAGTCTTGTTTTGTCAATTTTTGCAAAACTTTCCCAAAGACCCTACAAATCTAAAGGCAGATTCAGATACCCTTTTGGAAGTTTTAAAAGTTTCAATGGGGCTTCTAGCCTGACAACTTCCGTACACTAGCTTCCTACAACTTAGGACAATAGGGCAATTAGGCCTAATTACTAGGACTAACTATATTCTTGTTTGTAACTTGCTCAAATCATAAACCAAATGATTGACATGACTTCAATCCACCTAGAATGTTGAGCTAAGGTGAAACCCTACTTGAACCTGTACTTGTTCTGTATAGTACCTCCTTACCCTGCAAGAAATCTTCAATGACATTCCTAGACCTCTAACCAGGCTCTGTCTGCTTGCCTAGAGACTAGTGATTAAAAGAGCTCTCCACTCTTTCATGCTTCCTAAACCTACAACTATGTACACTAATGACTCCCCTAACATTCCCACCTATCCTTAGGTGTTTCCCAAGGCTAGACTTCATGGGGGAGCCATGAAAGCACCGAATGGTCAAGACTGAACCAGTAAGAACTTAAGACCAAAACAATTTAACTAACACAAAATATCTACTCTAAACAACTTTCCTATCAAATGAAAAAGTCTAAGATAATACTAAAGAACACTAAACAAACACTAAACTCAGTCTATCAATCCATTAAGCATCTCTGTCATCACAAAACTCGAGTTGTTCTTGAAAAACACTGTTGCAGAGCTCTGTATTTCACTTCAAAACTAATTACCAATTACATAACTCATAATCAACATGAGATTCGAGTCTTGGGTCATAATAGATGCCATCCCCATGATTCTAGGGCCTGTTGGCCGATCTCCCACTTCCTATTCTCAAGGGAATCCAAAGGTAACCGAGTTGCATGCCCATGCTAACTTCTTTACCACATTTGGCATCTTTCTCTATGCCTTGATCCTATTTCTTAGGACCACCATTCCCTCTAGATTCTGAGGAACCAACTCATTTAATGGCCTTAAGGAATCTTTACAACAACCACTAAGTGTTTAGAACATCTTTAAGTCTCTAATCTCCCATAGACAACTAACATTAATAAAACATACACTACTAACAATGGCTAAAAGTGTGACCTTAGTCCTAATGACTAACTCACCTAGCCCACAAAAGCAATGACCTTCTAAGGTCTGAAAGCAAACAAACTTCCTGACTTGGCTAGAGTCAAGTACAAGCCAAAATAACAAAAATGGAGGTTAGCCAAGGTGTGCTCCTACACCAGCCTCCCCAAAATAGAAAGTTCAATCCACCCTTGGATTGAGGATTCTTGGATCAATCCCCATCTTCTTGAACTCTGCTTCCTTTATCCATACTGCATCAGCATCAGCTTGACCATGTTTCTTGATCAAGTGTTCCTTGTAGGCTTTGGTTCTAGTCTGTTTGTAGACCCTTGTGTCCAATATGCTATCAGCTCCTGTGACTATAGTAGTAGGTAAGTGTAGGTCTTCCACATCTTTGATCACTTCATGAAGGTTTTGATCCATGTCTTGTTGTGGTTCTTTATAATGAACTAAGTCTACAATGTTGAAGATAGGGGACAGTCCACTATCATCCGGTAGCTCAACTTTGAAAGCATTATCACCATACTTAGCTAAGATAGGGCAGGGACCTATCCTCTTCATCTGCAGCTTGTGAGGGACTCCCTTTTGAAGTCTTGATTATTTAAGATGCACCATAACCAAGTCACCCACATTGAACTGTACTATTCTTCTATGCTCATCCACCTTGGTTTTATGTTTGATGGTGTTCTCTGTCAAAGTCTTCCTCATTGTATCATGTATCTCCTGCATAGCATAAGCAAAGTCATCAGCATATCCACTTCCCTTCACTCCATCCTTCAAATCTCTCAACTCATAAACTCCTCTAGGATGTAGTCCATAGACTATTTCAAAGGGACTCTTCCCTATGGATCTGTTTATAGTATCATTGTAGGCATATTCAGCTTGCCCAATCACCTGATCCCATTGTTGGCCATACTCCTTGGTCAAACACCTCAGTATATTTCCAAGGCTTCTATTAACAACCTCGGTCTGACCATCAGTTTGGGGATGGTAGGCCGATCCAAAGGACAAGTTAGTGCCTAACCTTTGCCAAAGAGTCTTCCAAAAATGACTCATGAATTTAGTGTCTCTATCATACACAATGCTGATAGGTAACCCATGGATTCTTACTATCTCTTTGAAGAAGAGAGAGGCTATTTGACTAGCATCATGTGTGGTCTTACATGGTATGAAGTGAGCCATCTTGCTAAACCTGTCCAGCCCCACATAAACACTATCCATGCCTTGCCTTGTCTTGGGTAACCCAACTACAAAATCCATACTCAAACACTCCCATGGCCTAGTAGGAATAGGTAGTGGTTGGTAAAGGCCTACATTTGAAGAAGTTCCCTTTGCCTTTTGACATACTACACAACTTTCCACATACCTCCTAACATCAAGATTCATCTTAGGCCAATAATAGAACCTTTGAACAAGTTCTTGAGTTTTAGTGATCCCAAAGTGACCACTCAAAGCACCATTATGCTTTTCTTGTATCAAGTTCTCCCTAATGGAGCCTCTAGGAACACATAATTGATTCCCTTTAAACAATAGACCACTTTGCAAAGTATACTCAACATATTTACTATGAAAATGGTTCTTGTATTCAACACATACCTTATAAATGTCTACAAAATCTTCATCATCAGCATATAGATCCTTGAAGTGATCTATTCCTATGCTCTTCAACTGTATTTCCTGAATTGTGAGAGCTCTTCTTGATAATGCATTTGCTACTTTATTGAGGACACCTTTCGTATGCTTGATATTGAAGGTGTAAGCTTGTAGATACTCAACCCACTTCATATGCTTGTGGCTCAACTTTTCTTGTGAATTCAGGAAACTAAGTGCTTGATTGTCTGAATATACAATGAATTCCTTGGGAAGCAAGTAGTGCCTCAACTTCCTTAGAGCTTGAACCAATGCATACAACTCAAGGTCATAAGAAGAGTACTTCTTTTTGGCTTCACTTAACTTTTCTAAATGAAAAGCCACCGGTCCACCCTCTTGGCTTAGAACAACCCCAATTGCCACATTGCTAGCATCACACTCAATGGTGAAAAGCTTCTCAAAGCTTGGTAGCACCAAAATAGGCTGGGCAGATATCCTTTCCTTCAACAACTCAAAGCTCTTTTTAGCATGCTCATTCCATACAAATTTGGTTTTCATGCCTCCCTTAATAGTATCCAACATAGGAGCACAAATTGCACTAAAATGCCTTATAAATTTCCTATAATATTGTGGAAGGCCATGAAAAATCCTTACCTCTGTTGTTGTCCTTGGAGTAGGCCAATTCATGATAGCCTCCACTTTGCTTTGGTCCATTTTCAGATTGCCATGTGATAGGACAAATCCAAGGTACACTAGCTCTGTTTTGATGAACTCACACTTCTCCAAGTTGATCATCAACTTCTCCTCATGTAGCTTCTTGAAAACAATCTCAAGATGTTCTAGATGCTCACTCCTTGTCTTGCTAAAAATCAGTATATCATCTAGATATACTACCACAAATTTGCCTATGTAGTCTTTGAGAACTTCATTCATGAGCCTCATGAATGTGGAGGGGGCATTAGATAATCCAAAGGGCATGGCAAGCCACTCATATAGACCCTCATTAGTTTTGAAGGTTGTTTTCCACTCATCTCCCTCATGTATCCTAATTTGGTGATAGCCACTCTTCAAGTCTATCTTACTATAGTACTTAGCTTCACCTAGACAATCCATTAGGTCTTCAATTCTGGGGATAGGGAACCTATACCTTATAGTTATCCTATTGATAGCCCTTGAATCAATACAAAGCCTCCAAGTTCCTCCTTTCTTAGGTGCTAGGACAGTGGGTACAACACATGGACTAATACTCTTTCTAATGAATTCTTGGTTTAGGAGTTCTTGTACTTGCCTAGCAATTTCCTCATTTTGTTGAGGGGTCATTTTGTAAGCTGCTTTATTGGGGAGGGTAGCTCCTAGGATAAGGTCTATCCTATGACTTATGGCTCTTTTAGGGGGTAAGGTTGATGGTTGTCCATCACTCACTATACCTTGGTAAGTCTGCAGCATGCTTTGAATCTCCTTTGGTAACTCTGTCTTCTTGGTCACCTTGCCTTCATCTCCCTCTCTTGGTCTTAGCACCAATGCATAACCAACTCCTTCATTCTCTTGCATGGATTGTAAGAACTCTTTTTCACCCACCATAAGAACATTTGGACTTGCTGTCTTCACCTCAGCATCTTCCAACAGTGACTATATTTTGAAGGTCACATTGTCTTTCTTGAAAGAATAAGAATTCTTTCCTCCATCATGTATGACTTGACGGTCAAATTGCCATGGTCTACCTAGGAGAAAATGGCATGCATCCATAGGTAGCACATAACACAAGACTTTGTCTTTATACCTTCCAATTGAGAACTCCACCCATGCTTGTTCATTCACTAACACATGTTGTCCTTTATTGAGCCAAGTGACCTTGTAAGGATTGGTGTGGGGTATCCTTGTCAACTTTAGTTTGCTAACTGCTTCCTCTGACACAATGTTATTAGTAGAACCTGAGTCAATAATGACTCTACATACTTTTCCCATCATCTTGCACTTTATCCTAAATAAAGACCTCCTTTGGCTTGGCTCCTCTTTCACCGGCTCCTTCATCAAAGTTCTCCTCATCATGAGGTTCTCACCTTCCTTAGAATTTGATGGAACCTCAGATTGCTTCTCTGTTGCATTTGATTCCTCATGAACTAGGTTAGTTCTCTTGTCACCTCCATGTGAAGAACTACCTTTCTCTGGACATCTATAAGTAGGGTGTCCCATTTGATTGCAATGATAGCATTTCATATTGGCAAAGTAGTTGCCTCTTCCTCCTTGTCCACCATTTCTTCCTCTAGAGCTAGAGTTAGAACTCCTTCCTCTACCACCTCTACTTGAGCTTCCTTCTTGTTGCTCACTGGATTTTATGTCTCCTTGAGTTTTTGTTTTAGAACTTCTTCCACCATAGCCACCTCTTTGTCCTCTACTATCCTTGCTTTTACCTTTACCTTTAGAGGTTTGGTCTTGCTTTCTCTTGCTTTTCTCTTCTATCTTCAAGGCCATTTGATAGCATTGGAAAATGGTTTTGAAGTTTACTAGACTCATTTCTTCTTGAATAGACCATTTGAGGCCATTCAAGTACCTTGCAAGCTTAATGCTTTCATCTTCTACTACTTTGGATCTCAAACATAGCTTTTGAAACTCCTCAGTGTAGGCTTGGACATCTAAATCTTTTTGTCTTAGATTGTGTCTCCTTCTATGCAACTGAACTTCATAGTCATCAGGTAGGTAGGTCTACTTCACTTTGTTTACCATGCCCTTCCAAGTAACTATAGGACCTTTTCCATCCTTTTCTCTTTCGTTTTACACAAAATTCCACCAAGTAAGAGCTGAACCTCTTAGTCTAGACTTGGCCACCATAACTTTTTATGCCTTTGAGATACCATCACACTCAAAATGGTTCTCAATGTTGTCTATCCAATCCACAACTGAATTTGGATCCATTTGTCCACTAAATAGTGGCACACCTTCCAAAGCTTTTCCACTCAATGCCTTTAGTGCCTTTAAGAATGGCTCTTCAGGAAGAACAGGGTCAGGTGTTGGTGCTTCCTCCTCCAACTCTAATTCCTTTTCCCTTGCTTCTTCCTCTTCCTTTTGATCAATTTTTTCCTTTACCTTGTTTTCCTTTTCTTGGACTTCATCGAAGAGTTGTTCCATTCAAGCCAATCTTTCTCTCAGCGACTTGTTGTCTTCTTCTTGTTCTTCTACCTTCTTGGATAACTCAGAATTAGTCACCATGGTTGTGTCTTCCTCTGGTGTATTCTCTCCCACTGATTCAGTAGGCTGCAACATCCACCACAAGCCTGATCAAAACAGGCTCTGATACCAATATGATGTGAGTGTTCCAAGGCTTGCTTGCACTGCAACTAAGAGACCCAACTTGTCTCTTCTAGGAACCTAATCTCCTCTAGGTCCTGATTGGCTTAGATGATTAACTAAGTTCAATCCTAACTCTGTTCTAAGAGTTCTATCCCTTGTGCTTCACCTTGGAGGACTAACACCATTTGACAAGTTCAATTCCTCTTCCTCACTTAGAAAATTCTAAGTGCTATCTTCTTCACAAACATCATTCTTCATTGCAGGGGTGTCCATCCTATTGAGAAAATTCATAACCTTGCATAATTGAACCATTTTAGAAGGTTCTTCAACCCTATCCTTACTGGCTTCAAGGATTCACCACTTGAGACCTTAAATAGGCCTTTTTCTTATATTCTTTACCAGTCCTGTTTTATCAATTTTTGCAAAACTTTCCCAAAGACCCTACAAATCTAAAGGCAGATTCAGGTACCCTTTTGGAAGTTTTAAAAGTTTCAATGGGGCTTCTAGCCTAAGAACTTCCGTACACTAGCTTCCTACAACTTAGGACAATAGGGCAATTAGGCCTAATTACTAGGACCGACTATATTCTTGTTTGTAACTTGCTCAAATCATAAACTAAATGATTGACATGACTTCAATCCACCTAGAATGTTGAGCTAAGGTGAAACCCTACTTGAACCTATACCTGTTCCGTACAGTACCTCCTTACCCTGCAAGAAATCTTCAATGACATTCCTAGACCTCTAATCGGGCTCTGTTTGCTCGCCTAGAGACTAGTGATTAAAAGAGCTCTCTACTCTTTCATGCTTCCTAAACCTACAACTATGTACACTAATGACTCCCCTAACATTCCCACCTATCCTTAGGTGTTTCCCAAGGCTAGACTTCATGGGGGAGCCATGAAAGCACCGACTGGTCAAGACTGAACCAGTAAGAACTTAAGACCAAAACAATTTAACTAACACAAAATATCTACTCTAAACAACTTGCCTATCAAATGAAAAAGTCTAAGATAATACTAAAGAACACTAAATAAACACTAAACTCAGTCTATCAATCCATTAAGCATCTCTGTCATCACAAAACTCGAGTTGTTCTTGAAAAACACTGTTGCAGAGCTCTGTATTTCACTTCAAAACTAATTACCAATTACATAACTCATAATCAACATGAGATTCGAGTCTTGGGTCATAATAGATTCCATCCCCATGATTCTAGGGCCTATTGGCCGATCTCCCACTTCCTATTCTCAAGGGAATCCAAAGGTAATCGAGTTGCATGCCCATGCTAACTTCTTTACCACATTTGGCATCTTTCTCTATGCCTTGATCCTATTTCTTAGGACCACCATTCCCTCTATATTTCGAGGAACCAACTCATTTAATGGCCTTAAGGCATCTTTACAACAACCACTAAGTGTTTAGAACATCTTTAAGACTCTAATCTCCCATAGATAACTAACATTAATAAAACATACACTACTAACAATGGCTAAAAGTGTGACCTTAGCCCTAATGACTAACTCACCTAGCCCACAAAAGCAATGACCTTCTAAGGTCTAAAAGCAAACAAACTTCCTGACTAGTTAGTTATCATCATAGTCTGCATAGTTAGATTCATCACCAGAAATACCAAAATCTTCTCTAACATAATATCTTTTCTTGATCATCTTATCGTTGTTTTCCTTATTCTTATTGTTCATACTTCTGTTAGGACATCTTGAAGCACAATAACCTATTTTTCCACAACTGAAACATTTGAAAGGTAATTTAGCTTTGTACTTACCGATGCCCTTTTTCATCCTTCTCACAAAGTTAGATTCTACATCATCAAGGTCACCCTGATCTGAATCTTTAGTCTTCTTTGATTTTCCATCCTTAAAAGCAGTCTCCACTTTCACACCAGTATTTAGACCAAACTCTCTCATTTCAAATGCAGATAGTGTACCATACAACTGATCTCTAGTGTAAGTATTGAAACTTGCAATTTCCTCAATTGAAAAGCTTTATGATTGTAATATTTAGGAAGATCTTTGAGAATTTTTATTACCACTTTAGGTTCTTTGACCTTTCCTCCAAGACCTTTGATTGCACTGATAATTTCATCAACTCTTTCCATGTATCTTGTGATATTTTCTTCTTTAGACATTTGTTAGTTCTCAAATTATGTCTTTAGATTCTACATCTTAGCTTGCTTAACCTTATCATCTACTTCATAAATACTTTCTAGCTTATCCCAAATTTCTTTAGTAGTTTTCAAATCCATAACTTTCAATAATTCATAATTTTCAAGACTACTCAAGGGAACAAACCTTGCTTTACCATTTATTTCATAGGCCTTGATCTCATCACTTATACTCTGTCCATTTCCAAATATAGTGTAATAAGTCTTCACTTACTGCTAGCCATCATATCCAAGGTAAACCAAATATCCTTCCATCTTCACTTTCTAGAATGCATAGTCTGTGCCATCAAACATATAAGGATCTCCTTCTTGTTTGCCATCCCAGATCTACCTCAAGTTGTTAAGCTTTTCTCAAAGGAACCTTACTTTGATACCAATTGTTGAATGAACTTGAGGCAATTGAGAGGGGGGTGAATTAGTTGTATCTTATCATAACATCAAAACCCTTATTAACATTCAGATCCACATGCATTCATTAAACCCTTAATCTATTATGATGAATTTGCATGAAAGGAAAATAACAAAAACTTAAACAACTTAAACACCATGCATAAGACAAAAATAGATTTATGTGGGAAACCCAAAGAGGGAAAAACCACAGTGAGTATTAGCTCACAATATAAGTAATTGCAAAACCAGTACAAAGGCTCATTGCTAGAATATGACACACTATCCAAAAAGGCTCACAACCAAGGCTCACTGCCAGAATATAGAAAGAAGGTAGAGAAGAAATATTACACAAAGAACATGATCTCAGTGCAATAGAAAGTTCACCACAATAGCTCCAACACCTTTGTAGTCTATTTGAATGATTGCAGACACCTTCTCACTGCATCTAGCAATCCAACACTTGGAAGTTCACACTTCTTTGTTTAATTTTGCATCCTTCGCATCATACACTTCACACATTCATCTATCTTGTATCTATCTTGAACTTCTCCAACAATTCAACTCATACTTATAGCATCCTCAACCTTGAAAGCCTCTCTAAGGTCGAAAATGCACCTCAAACATGCAAATTCAAATTAGGTCAATACCAAAACACTTATGTGGTGGGTAGAAGTGAATATAGACCACATCAAAACTTAATTGGGACCCAAATCAACAACACCACTTAAGTAGTGTAAACACTAGGTCGATCGTTACCTGTGCAAACTGTTAAACACCTAGAATATTGAAAGGGGGGTAAATCAGTATTTCCTTAAACCATTTAATCATAATACATCCAATTAAAAAATATATATCTAACTGTAATAAGGAATGAAATCATGAAATAATCCCAAGATCACATGACACATGAACACTAGTA
Source organism: Sequoiadendron giganteum (assembly GCA_007115665.2). Taxonomy (NCBI): domain Eukaryota; kingdom Viridiplantae; phylum Streptophyta; class Pinopsida; order Cupressales; family Cupressaceae; genus Sequoiadendron; species Sequoiadendron giganteum. The sequence goes on along the minus strand of CM021102.1, from coordinate 682,097,643 downwards.
TTTTTACATGGAAAACCCAGAAAGGGAAAAACCATAGTGAGGATTAGATCACAATATATTATAACCGATTATTTAAGATATTACAAAGGCTCACAACCACAAAAAGATATAAAACATAAATGGCCAGAAAAATGGGATGTGAATTGATACAAAATGCACCTTCCTTGTGCTAAATTCAGTTCCTTCAAGAAGTTCTAAATACTGACTATATGCACTATATCAGATACAAAATACAAAACACTGCTCTACTTTACATTCGCTCAATATTCATATGTCTGCTATAGATCAAATCATGTACATACAAAATTTGCATATTTGCATCATATCACACATTTATCATCATCCTATAACCTCAAAATGTCTTACATATATACCCAATACATCCGTATACATCAATTAGGTCGGCCTAATTAGATGTAGCCCAAAATTAAATCAAAACTGCCTTGTTGGCTCCACACTTGAATAAAAAAAACCTTCGCACTTAAACCGAATGTGAAATACTTGATTAAGGTTGGAATGGACCTAAAATAGATCTTACCAACATCCAAAATACATATTTAATAATCACAACACATGCCAAATATTAGGTCAGCCAAGAACTAGACCTAATCACAAAATATGCTAATTGATCAATCACCAACGATCAATCTGATCATATAAACACATGCCATATGGAATATACAATGTACTAACACCTGTAAGCAATCTTCCAAAATTACAAATTCTGACTCTTAACATCAGAGGAATGTGAACCATATTACTCATACCCAAATGCATTATATATAGCCAAAATTGTATGTCAAACTATTGTCGCTTGCAACTTTCAAATTATACATCCAAACCAACTGAAATCTTGAACATCGATGCACATAATGATCTAAAATAAAATTTTATCACTGCATAAGTAGATCTTATCATATGAGCAAATATGGACCAAAATACCAGATTAGGATATCTTCATTATGTTCACCGGATTAGAGTGAATGTCAACATCCAATGTTGACATCAATGACAACACATTAAGGAGTTTCATCTTCATTGTTTTAATGATCTCCCCATTTGTCATTGATGGCAACATGTGCTAAAAATGAACCTCCAAGAACTGAAAACATACACCATCTCCCCACTTCATATCCAAAAGCTCAAACACCAAACTTCTCCAAAATATTCAGACATACACCATCTCTCCCTTTGACATCAAGGACAAAAGGTGTATCGGTAACACACATATGAACTCCAAACTTGATGCATATGCATAGGTGAACAACTGGATTAAATTTACTGATTCCCCCTTAGGGAGTTAACCCAAAAAAATTGATCCATCCACATGTATAATGAAAAGTTGGAAAGCAACTAAAATAATGATAGAATATAGAGGTGAAAAGATGTTTAACTGGAGGAGGAGGCACCTTCAAGCTCCTTGAGAGTTGCTTTCCAAGAATACTTCCCTTCATTCCAAATTTTCTTGGAGTTGCTACAAGCGATTTGTACAATGACTCTAGCTCTACTATACTCTCCTCTCCCTCATCTGGAGTACCAGTATTTGGATTTATCTTTGTAAGCTTCTCTATATCAGCTAGGGCACTTGATAATAGTATATGCTTGGTCTTCACCAAGTCCTCAAGCTATCCAAACCACCTTATGATGTCTTCTTTTTTCCTTTACAATGTGAAGAATCTGTTTTGTAGGCCTATGATGATAGTCTATGTGGTATGATCTCTATCCTTAGCCAGATTAAAGACATTGGAGGCATTAGTTATTTGTGACTCAATTGATTCCATTAAGTCCTTAATGCCTTGAGTGACATCCGACCACCTCATGCAGTACAAATATAAAGTCTTTGCCTCATTCTCACATTCTTGAACTTCCTTTATGCTTTTCTCCACTTGATTATGTGTTGATGCACATCTCTCTTGTAACTCCAACAACCTCTTCTCTATAATCCTTATTTCAACTTCCTTTTCAGTGTGTTCTTTGAGATTAGACACATACTCCTTAAGAGTTTCAACCAAAAACTTGAGATTTTCCACCGAAGTTAAGGAATTATCAATTGAAGTACTGAGAGTAGCATCCTACAAAGTCTTATAGCTTCATTTATCAATTTTGTTTCCTTCTGATGAGTTTAAATTATCTCTTTTCTTCCATAAGCATGAAAGACATCTCCAAGCTCCAATTTTTGAATTAGTGAGATCTTCTCTAGATCAACACTTCCTTGATACATTAGGAGCTACAATAATTGAGGAATAGTCGATTGGAACCTTATTTGTTTGGACAAAAGACCCTTAAGAGGATTACTAGAAGATTCTTTGGAGGGCTTGGGTGGCTCCATGGTATTTTGTGTATCTTCTTCATTATTTCCATACTCAGATTCTTATTCATTCTCTTCTTTCTCCTCTTCACCGGAGGCATTCTCCTTTTGCTTATCTTTATCTTCATCCTTGTCATCACCATCTTTCTTATTTCCCTTTTCTTTCTCTCCTTATTCTTATTCACCATTTATATTTTGATTATCTTCATTTCCTTTACTTGCATCTTCATTTTGTTTATTAGTGTGGTCCTTAGTACCATCTGCATCATTCTTTTCTTTTACTTGCTCAACACTTTGGTTTTCATCAACACTAGTGGGCTTGTCAATATCTTTCAGAGGAGTAGAATTCTTCGGGGAAGGATGTATTTCATTTACTATTGGTGGTGAGAAAACCTCATTCTTTATAACATCAAACAATGGTGTTTCTTCTACAGTGTGATCATCTATTTCCATCTCTTCCATGACCTCTTTGAATACTGGAAAATTTGTATCAAGAGGAAGATTTTCCTCTACATCAATAACCTTTTCTTTAACATTCTCCTTTTCTTGAGTTGTAGCAGATGTGAAGCATTTATCATTCCAAAATTCTCAGCAATGTCCTTGATAGTCTTTATGGTTTCATGCTTTAGTTTGTCCACTTGATCCTTTTCTTTCCCCATAAGAATAGTAACCCTTTGTTTGACTCTGAATTCTTTGGTATATACCTCTAAAAAGGTAGCTTTATCATACTCAAATAATGAGGATCTAATTTCTTCCAAGGCATCAAATTTTATTTTATCTTCTTCTTCAATAGCTTCACGTCTTCTTCCTACCAAGGCATTCCACACAACTCTAGGAACCTTCTTCTTGATGTTACTCATGTTAGCTTCTAAAATAATAATGTATTGGATAACATCTTCAATAATTTTATTTCTATCTATTTCATCCACTTCTCCATACAAATTCATTGTAGCTTCTAACATATCATCATATTATAACATATTTCTAACCAAAACATCTAACTTCATAAGAGTACTAGTTCTTACTAGAGGAGTATTTTTCTCCTTTTTTTTTCTTTTGCTTCGAAGGGCCTTCCTCCATCTTCTTTTCCTTCTTATTCTCAGGCTTCTTATGAATGTGTATAGTGAATACTTCTTTTTCTCTTTCTCTTTCTTCTTCTTCTGATATGTCAACAATATCAACTTTTTCGATTTTTAGCTAGATGGTTCTTGCCTCTTGTGAAGCACCTTCGCCACTTTTAGTTGCACTACTTCTTTTTCTTATCAATTGTTCTTCATGTTCTAAACCAAGCTCAATCTCTTCTTCAACAACTACACTTAGATTCTTTTCTCTGAAGCCTTTTGCTTCTTTCTCCTTGTGGAGGTAGCAAGAGTTTCTACCAGAGGCACATTCTTCTTCTTGCTTGTCCTTGTGCTAGGTCCAGTGGGTGCAATGAATTATTCAATTACCAGAGAACTAGGCTCCACCTTCTTTCCTTTTCCAATGATAGTTGCCACAGTTTCAAAGGACTTAGGTAATGTTGAGGTAGGGGAAGAAGATGTTCTTCTAATTCTCCTTGGTTCAGAGGTCTCACCTACCATGCTCGCTTCTCTTGCTCTGGCCTCCTTGATTTGTTATTATGTATAAGCTTCTTTTCTTGTACATTCCTCTATAGTTTTCCTTGCATTCCTCTTGATTTCCGGTTTCTTCAACTCCAAATGTACTTCTATTGATTTTTATTCATATGTCCTATGTCTTGCTTGTGAGGGGTCCTTAGGAATTTTGAGCAATATATCTACATATCCATCAACCTCATTCTCAGAAAATTCATATCCAAGAGGTGAAATCCATACCAACCTTGGTTCAATAGCCTCAATGATACACTAATTAGTTGTAACAAGAAAAGTAATTTCCTTAGCATATTTTTCTACAAGTTTGTAGGAACTTCTCTCCCTTTCATGCATAATTTTTTGAAAAACTACAAAGAATGCAATCAAAGCATCATCCTAAGCTTTCAATTTTCCTAAGTTGTGCATATAATCCAAAATTTGATGTGCTACTAGTCTACTCCTATCTTATACAACATTTTTCTTTCTAGGAAGCTCTTTCAATAAGTAAAATAATAAACATACAACTAGATTACCAAACTTAAATTCATATTTCTTTTCCCTTGTTAGCTTCAGATTCTCAAGATGTGCTGCCAGAGCAACTCACACAAGTCAAAATACTTTCCATTAACCACCATTTCACGTGCAACATAGATAGCTATGGCCGAAACAAAATTTTCCCTATTTGTAAAGTAGATCTTGTGACCTATCATCATAGAAGCATATTTCACAACAAGATTCTAGATAGTTTTAGTTGTCAAATCCCTCTTGTCATAGGTGGCACCACCGATGAGTTCCATAACAACTTTTTTCTTTACTGACTTAAGTACCAGTACAGGTTCGGTATCAAACAATCTTGTAACAATCTTGATCACTTCCTTGATTATGAGTCTAGGCATGTTGGTCAATAGAAATTTTTCATGTAGCCTACTCAGTGCTAGCCTTCCATGCTTGGCATCAACATCACTACTATAATTAGGGAACCAATTCCAAACATCTAGTTTTTTCCACACTAGGTTAATATATTCTGGTTTCACTAGGTGATTATCTCTAGTAAGCTCATTGGTCCAAAGTTATATGATTCTTAGGTGATTATACTCTTCCAATTCCCCATGTATGTATACCCTAGTATCTTCTATAGGTAAAACCCTATATGAAATCTTGGAGAAGGCATTGTCAAATATTTTCATTGGATACCTCTTAAATTTTGGTCTATGCCTCTCCGTAATGTTAACAACAGCTGGGGTAGCCATTTTAACTTTGATTTGAACTCAAATGCTTATGAAGTCAATTTTATTTCAAACCCACAAAGCATAGAAAGTCGTAAATACCTTTTATGCACACAACAAGATCTAGGGTTTGAGTACTCTCTACACCAAACTTGCTTTGAATTGACTTCAAATCTCCTTCAAATCGCTCTACTTTCTTTGAGTATGAAAATATGATTAAAATTGACATAGAAACTCACTTTATATCTTTTTGATTTACCCTAATTTTGTATTAAATGCTTAAATTCCATAAAGCTGATAAACCCTTCACTGATAGATTGTAAACCCTAAAATGCTGCACATTTCTTTAGATTTTCATATTTTATGTTGGTTTCTTTTTCAAAAGCTTAAGCATGTCATTTTATATCACATATCTTTGTGTCACTCCTTGACACCTCATATTTCTAGGGGGTTGTTTTATTTTTCTATTATTTTTCCTCCTAAGCCCTTGCCTAGGTTTAATTTTCAAGAGAATTATCTGCACCAGAGGGAGGTACATATAAATTTGATTATTCTTTGTTCTTAGGTTCTTCTTTCTTTCTCCAAATCTTCTCCATTTCCTTCTTTACTTCAATAGGATCAATTTTATTTATAGGTTCATTTCTCTTTCTCGGATTAGTCTATCATCCATTCTTACTTTTGCAAAATTTTGAAATGTTTCTAGGTTTGTTGCAACTATAGCATACAACATTTTTTTGACCAATTTGACCTTTATTCAATCTTGATCTGCACTGGTTAGATTTGTGTACAAATACACTGCATGTATAATAGTAAGCATTGAAATATTAAACCATTCTACCAACATTATATCTATTCATCATTTGATTTTTGCACTCAATAAATCTATGTCCAAATTTCTTGCATGTAAAACATTATCCAAAGAAGGATCCAACATTCTAATTCATTGTACTTCTACATTCTATTGCCTTATGTCCAAATTTATTGCATGAAAAACACATACCATTAAAATATGGGTACCTTTAAGCATTTAGTTGTTTGATAGGGGGTCTTCTAGCATTGCTTCTTTGATTCCTAATATGTATGTCATTGCCTTGATTTTTCTCTTGATTATCAACCTTGTTATGGGTCTAATTAGCCTTTGAGCTTTCTCCTCCTTCAAGTCCCAAACACCCTTTATTTTTAGATGGTTTTTATCCTGCAATTAGCTCATCAAGCATTGCAGAACTTGTTTTGAATTTTTCCTCGTGAACTCATGTTTTTTTCCAAATATGATCTCAAAGTTACCACTTCTTGTTCAAGTCTTATGCATTCATCAGTTTTTCTTTTTACCATTGCATTCATACATTCCTCAATTCTTTTATTTTCTTTCACTTGTACTTTCAGTCTGGTGATGTCTTCATTTTCGTGCTTCAATTGTTCATTGACTTCTCTATGTCTTTCTCTAAATTTTTTGATCCATTCATTTACTTCCTTGATATTCTCCTTCAAATATTTGTTTTCACCTTCAACTCCATCAAGATATTCAAGAGAAACTTTGAGTTCTTCTTTGTGAGTCATACAATCACTTTTAGTAGTAGGATTTGAAAAATCTTTATCAACCATGTGTTCAATCTCCAAGATCTTCCTCAAGTTGTTAGGCTTCTTAAAAGGAACCAAGCTATGATACCAATTGTTGAACACCTAGAATACTGAGAGGTGTGAATCAATATTCCCTTAAACAATTTAATCATAACCCATCCAATTAACAAAACATATCTAGATATAACAAGGAATGAAAGCATGAAACAATCTCAAGATCACATGACAAATGAACACCAATATTTTTATGTGGAAAACCTAGAAAGGAAAAAACCACAGTGAGGATTAGCTCACAATATATTATAACCAATTATAAGATATTACAAAGGCTCACTACCAGGACACATTGTCCAATAGGGATCACAACCACAAAAAAGATACAAAATAGAAATGGCCACACAACCAGGATGTGAACTAATAAAAAATGAACCTTCCTCATGCTGAATCAATTCCTTTGAAGCTTATAATATTGACTCTATGCAATATATCAAATACAAAATAGAAAACATTGCTCTGCTTTAAATTCACTCAATATTCACAACATCTCTGCTATAGATTTGATCATGTACATACAAAATTTTCATATTCACATTATATCACACATATATCATCATCCAAAAAGATCAAAATGTCTTACATATATACCTAATCCACCCACATACATCAATTAGGTTTGCCTAATTAGATGTACCCCAAAATTAAATCAAAATTGTCTTGTCGGCTCCACACTTGAATCAAAACCAAACATGAAATACTTGATTGAGGTTGACATGGACCTAAAATAGATCTTATTAACATCTGCAATACATATTTAATCATTGCAACACATGCCAAGTATTAGGTCAGCCAAGAACTAGACCTAATCACAAAATATGCTAACTGATCAATCACCAACGATCAATCTAATCATATAGCCATGTGCCATCTAGAATATAAAATGTACTAAAACTTGTAAGAAATCTCCCAAAATTGCAAAGTCTGACTCTTAACACTAGAGGAATGTGGACCAGATTACTCATACCCAAAAAATGCACTATATATAGACAAAACTGTATGTTGAACTACTTTCGCTTGTAACTTTCAAACTACACATTCAAATCAACTGAAATCTTGAACATAGATGCACATAATGATCCAAAATAACATATTATCACTACATAAGTAGATCTTATCATATGAGAAAATACAGACCAAAATACTAGATTAGGATATCTTCATTCTATTCATTGAATTAGAGTAAATATTAACAACCAACGTTGACATCAATGACAACACATTAAGGAGTTCCTTCTTCATTCTTTCAACACAAACATCGTTGATAAATTAATTACATGCTTCACCAAAATTAAGATGACTTGCAAACCACACACCATGCTTGAACATGATCCTCAAATACCTTGAAATACATCAAACTCCTTTGCAACAACTTCCACCTAAAGAATGTACAAAACCAATACACTCAAACAACTCTGCCAAACATTGTTACTTGAAAACTTATCTTCTAAAGCACCAAACCTAAAATCCTCTTGATTGAGGTAAACTACCAGCACCATAAATAAACCTTCAGAATTGTAAGACATGAAGCATAATTATAGAGAAATACAGAGCAAAAAAATTTCTCCTAGACACCTTTGCAATGCACAACCACACATTGGTGAACACAAATTCTATTGTACTACGATGCAACACACCATCTCTTGAATATAACATATCTGAACACCTCTCACCAACATATTTGAATCACATAGGCAAATATTCAACCTAGAAGAAATGTGGAACACCACCAAAACACCTCTTCGTAACCCAAAAGAGCACTGCAACACACCGTTTCCTCTTTTTATCAAATTTTATCAAAAGAACTTGGAAACCAAGCACTAGAGACACATCCACAATATCTTTAGCACAACAACCACATAAAAATCTTATCAAAGTAGCAAAATAGGTTAACACTAGTAGCTTAACTGATGACAACATAATGCAATAAATCAAAGCATAAACAACATCAAATGTTCATATCCAATATTTCTCAACATCAATGCCAACACAAGCTTGTTGAAATCAATGACAACACAAATATGCACATACTTACAACATCTCTCACTTTTCAGGGGCTAGAGGAAAACCAAAGTGGTCCACCTTAGCTTGAGAAATCAATGATGAATCCTCCACTGGTCCACCTTTCCACTTTACTAGGTACTCCTTGTTCCTAGTGCTCCTTCCATTTTCGATGTCCAATATTTTCTTAATTTGCTTTAGTGGTTGACATGGTAACTACTCCTTTAGGTCAACCTCTTTGTTTTTGAAAAGTTAAACAACATTTACGGGGCGTTGTACCCCTCACAACGAGCCACTAGGGCCAAAAAGGAACGAAACAACAATAACAAAAATTAACAGAAAAAAACCACAAAGACAGCCCAGGGACAACACACAGATAGCCAAAAAATAGCCGATAGACCACCAACAAGCGCAACTAACTGGCCTCATCCCAATTCTTGATCAGGAGGTCCACTGCCTCATCGCCCACCCATTCTTTGTTTTCCTGGCTATTATTCCCCTCCAGTTCCTCTTTTATGACATTTGACAGCGCACTAGTAACAAAGTGGCTTAGTTTCATAGTAAAGTGGGTCAAGCCCTAAATCTTTTGTCCACGGTGTTCAGTCTCTTCGCCACCATATCTGAATCTTCCCCAGTATCCCTAGTCTCTTGCATCTCATCAGGCTCAGTCACCAATGGAGTGTGCGAGTCAGAGCCATGGTAAAGAGTCTTGCTGTCCATCGGAATAGGCAGGGGTTTCTCCCCCAAATCATCAGTCTCCTCGTTAGACTCTTCCTCCTTATAACCCTTACTGTCTGACTGCTCCACCTCTAAGTCCTCAATAATCAGTCTCTTTTTGCTGTTCTTGGCTAGCCTTCCCGATCTCCTCCTACCACTTTCCCCACGAGTTAGCTCTGTGGTCCCAACAACTGTTTCCCCTCCGGAGTCAATCCCAAACACATTCCTGCCCTTTCCCTTGCCTTCCTTAGCAATCGTAGCCTGCAAACCTTTCTCCTTTCCCATCTTCAGCTTAGTGACATTAGCAGCCATGTCAACCTGGGTGGCCTTTAACTCGCAGAGCCCTTCCGCCGCCCTAGCATGAGCCAAGCCTAACCCACCCTTGAGCTTCTTATTGGCCACATTGGTTTTGGTACTCCCCATATTATCAGCAACAGGCTTCCGAGGAGGGATCATGGACTCGACCGGGGAGATGTGAATCAAAGAAATGGGATCAATATTCTCAACATGGACAAAGATGACTTTAGGTGGGCAGAGGGCGAGATGAAAGTGGTATAGGTGAAAGATAAGCCCCTGATGGAGCGGGAGAGGCGGGAGATCACCAGGATTACGACAGGCCGCCACATTACATTTATCCATCGAGCTCTTTAGGTCCATAAGAAGGAAAAACATAAAGCTAAGCAACATTTTATGTCTAAGATGGTTAAGCAGAGGGAAGTGATAGAAAAAACAAGTTTTGTACCTACCTTCCAGCATCACATATTTCATTAGAGCCATGCAGACCATATCCCACAGCTTAGGGAGCTCAACTCTTTCGAACCCCGCATGACTCCTGACTGGAGTCTCCTCTCCTTTGAAGAAAGCCTTAAGGCTCTCGTGGTCTAGCTTTTTGGTGTGCTTAGGGTATTTTTTCCCTTCGCAGCTTAGGCCTATGGCCTGCGCAATGACCTCCTCGCTAACTTCAAACAAAATCCCCCCAAAAGAAACCCTTCTATCCTTGCAAGAACATGCAAATTGTCCCGAAAGGATGGGATCATGGCTGACCAGACATTCCATGAGTGGGGCAATACCTCCCTCAACGTAGATATGCCAGACCAGAGGGTTATTCCAAAATTCATCACAACTATCCAGTTCCGTCCATACCCGATCTCCACCCATACTGTCAGGAAGAACAGGATAAACACTGAAATGCAAAAAAAACCAGAGCCAAAGGTTGCACACAAAAATTGAACAAGGATGTTTAATGCAGGGCTTACAACAATTAATCCCTTCAAGCCATTTACACGCGCGGAGGGGAACTAAGCAACAAGGAGGTCAACCTCTTTGTTAAGTTTTCCACTTGACTGTCTTTCATGATACTCATAAATGTCTACAACATTGAAAATAGGTGATATACCAAGTGTCTCCAGAACTCCACTTCATAGGCATTTCCCGAATCAAACTTCCTAAGAATATTACATGGTCCAATATTACTCATCTTTAGCTTATTATAAGTTCCTACTAGAAATATTTCCTTACTAATATATATCATAACTTCATCTCTAAAAAAAAATTCCTTATGCCTCCTCTTCTCATATGCCTTCTCCTTGTACTTGTTATTCATGTCCTCCAAGTGTTTCTAGACCTGACTATGCAATGTTTCCATGATTCTATCTACTTATTCTACTTTTGGACTCCTTCTATCCTTCATACTAATGTTTTTGAGCTCTGTAACTCCTTTGGGATGCGTCCCTATCACAATCTCAAATGGTTTCTTCCCTGTACTCTAATTTACTAAATTATTGTATGTAAACTTTGCTTGCGATAAAACTATGTCCCAATTTCTTGTGTTATCTCCAACCAAACATCTCAATAAGTTACCCAAATTCATGTTCACTACCTCTATTTTTCCATCTATTTGTGGGTGATATGCTAAACTAAACTTCAGGTTTGTCTTCATCTCTCCATAATTTCCTCCAAAAGTATCCAATGAACTTGGTGTCCCTATCTAAGACTATACTCTTTTCCAATCCATGCAATCTTACAATATCCTTGAAAAATAGGTTAGCAACATTCACATCATCATTAGTCTTCTTGCAAGGAATGAAATGTGTCATATTAGAAAATATGTCTACTACTGCTATCATAGAATCATGTCCTCTCTATGTTCTTGGTAATCCCACTATGAAATCTATGCTTATATCTTCCCAAGGTCTCTTTGATATTGTCAAAGGTTTATACAATCCAGTATTCTGAATACTCCCTTAAATTCTACTTGACGAATTCTACAACTTTGAACATACTTCTTGACATCCTTATATATCTACAACCAAAAATAAAGTTTACTCACCAAAGCTATTGTCTTATCTACCCCAAAATGTCCTGCTAGTCCTCCACTATGCTTCTCCTTAAAAAAATTCTCCCTCATTGAACTCCTTGGAATACATAATTGATTTCCCTTGAAAAAAATATCTTCCTAAATGAAATTATTCAGCCATTGACTTCTATATGTCACTACTACTTCCTTGCATACATGGAAGGATTCAAAAAAATCTAGATCATCCTCATACATATGTTTCAGTTCCTCAAAACCTAATACTTCTATCTTCATCCTTGTCAACAAATTCCTTCTCCTACTCAATACATATACAAATTTGTTTGACTTCCCACTCCTATGCTTCGACACAAATGTATTTAAATTGGCAAGAACTCAACCCATCTCATATGTCTCTGGTTCAACTTACGCTAAATACTGTAAGTCTTTATGATTAGTGTACAACACAAACTCCCTAGGAAACAAATAATGTCTCCACTTCTTCAAGGCTTGAATTAGGGCATAAAACTCTTGACCATAAACTAAATATCTTCTTTTGGCATCATTCAAATTCTCACTAAAATAATCTATGGTTCTTCCTTCTTGAATCAACACTGCTCCTATTGCATTTATACTAGCATCACAAACAACTTGAAATACTTTATCAAAATCAAGCAATGCTAACACTAGTTTCTCTGCCACCTTTTGCTTCAACAATTCTAAACTTATTTGTGCTTCGGATGTCCACTTAAATTATTTCCTATCTCCTCTCATTGTTTCTATCATGGGTGTGTAAATGATACTAAAGTTCCTTATGAATTTTTAGTAGAAACTTGCCAATCAATGAAATGATATTACTTCTCCAATGTTCACAAGTGTAGGCCACTCAATAATTTCTCTAACCTTCTCAGGGTCCATCTTCAATCCTTCAGTAGAAATGACAAAACCCAAGTACACCAACTTTTTCTTCATAAAGATACACTTCTTGATGTTTATCAACAACTTTTCATCCCTTAGTCTTTGTAATACTTGTCTAATGTGACACAATTTTTTTTCTTTACTCTTACTAAATATTAGAATATCATCCAAATAAACAATAAAAAACTTACCCAAGAATTTCTTTAGTACATCATGAAAGTGCTAGGTGCATTGGTTGGTTTGAAAGGCATCACTAACCACTTATACACTCCTTCATTGGTATTAAATGTGGTTTTCCATTCATCTCCTTCCTTGATTTTGATTTGATGATATCCAGTCTTTAGGTCAATCTTGGTGAAATACTTTGCTCCACTCAAACTGTCCATAATGCCATCCATCCTCAACAATGGGAATCTATACTTGAGTGTGATCCTATTGATTGCTCTTGATTCTATACACATCCTCCATTCTCTATCTTTCTTTGGTGCTAGTACAATAGGTACCACACATGGGCTTAAACTCTCTCTGATCAATCCCTTCTTCAACAATTCTTGTATTTGTATGTTCAAATCCACATTTTTTGCAGGTTTCATCCTATGTGCCACTTTGTTTTGAAAAATTTGCTCTCGATATTAGATCTATATGATGATTGATTCTCCAGACCGGTGGTAATTTATCTAGTACATTATTTGATATGATCTATCCTCATACTTTTCCAATAGTTCTGCTACTTTAGTCTACAGTGGATCTTCTCCCTTTGCGGTAGAATTTTCTACCTCCTGATTATTGCACTTCTTTGGAATCAATAGAAAACACATGTTCTCATGCCTCAATCCTTCTAGAAACTTCCTTCCATCTACCAAATATAGTCTGGAAGTACTGCAAAATTCCTTCTTGTTCTCTTCTCCCAAAGGTATCAACATATGTCTCTTGCCATTTGAGGTCATAGTATAGGTATTCTTCTTTCTATTATGCATTTATTTCCTATCACATTTCCATAGTCTTTGTTGGCCCCCTCTAATGATTCAACAACTAAGCTCTTAAAGCTGCAACTCAAAGACTGGACATCTATACTGAATAGCTATCTTTCTCATCATGGAGGTTCATTTAATTATCAACCCAGGGATGTGAAATTGAAATGGGTCAGCACTATATGTGCACTAGGTTTCTATTATAGCCATATTCATTCTATAACTAGGAAAGTCATGATGCTGAAAGTAAATTGCTTGAAAGGAAGTAACATAAACACTAAGTATAAACAAAAAAAAATTACTAAACTGAAATGTATGACAAAAATAGTATTCTTAGCAAACAAACAGGAAACTACTTTGTCTACTTTGGTTGCAGGAATAGTCACAAAATGAAATTCTAGTGGCTGCAGGAACATATAGTTGCCAGAATTGTAACTATTACTGAACATAAAAGTGATGACTGGGCTAACAGATGGAATCCTCACCAAGTGGCCCCCCTTGGGCGAGTTTCGCTTGAAACTAACTTAGATGCAACAAAATTATAATATCATTTTATTCATTGAAAGTGTGATTACAATGGAACAACAACATATCTGTATTTATTAAAAAAAACTAGGAATGCAAGTACAACATCAGAACAACCAGCCTTTTGGGAAGGAGCATCTGATTATTATTTATAGGAATAAAACTAGGAACTAACAACCTAGGTAGTCAACTCCAACAAATTAGGAGGACATTGGACTTTATTGAAAGCATAGAAAGAGGAAACGAGGTTATGCATGCACAGGATTTGGTCAAGGTTGCCTGAACGTAGATTTAGCATAACAACACCTCCTATATTCACTCAACAAACAAATATGATCATTAAAAAGATAGTTACAATCTTCATTTGACTAGGAATTTCCCTCCATTGACCTTTTAATAATCATCCTTTTGACTTCATTGGTAATTGACCAGCTGGCAAGAAATTCTTCTACTTTGTAGGCTTCATTCATATCAGCATCTTAATTGTGAACCTGCATAATAACATTAACACGCACAAACAATTGCATATCCATAATTATCTTAAAACAACATCCATTCATCCACATGTAAAATCAACATAGATTAATCCATATAACACATTAATATTATCAAAATTCATAAGGATAAACCTATGCCCAAGGTTCTCAAATCTAGGGAAATAACATAAAGGATGGCAATAACCAAGTGCCAAAGTCTAAAGTATTATCAACAAATGTATGATAATCCCTATCAAAATTGAGCCATTAATTGGACTCATCAGTCTTCCTAACAATAAATGGCACACATCCATGGGCATAATATCACACAACACTTCATCATTATATGATCCTATATGAAATTTAACCAAACACTACTCACTTACCAAGATATTATGTTCATCCTAAATGCATGCTATCTTATATAGCACTTTAGATGTTTCAATCTCCTGAAATTCAACTTGGTTACCATCTCTTCTAAAACTAAATTAGTGAGACTACCACTATAAATGATAACTTTATATACCTTTCCTCCGGATTTACATCTTGTTTTGAACAAATTCTTCATTTGTGGTGATTCCTAAGCCACTTCTTCATGTATCAAAGCTCTTCTCATTACTAATGACTCGTCTCTCTCCAATTTCTCAACTAAACTAGGGGATCCAATAGGTTCTTCATCCACATAAGTTGTTCTTCCAGTGTTCTCAATCCTTTTGTTGGTACTTCCTTGATGAAATTTAAATGCTCTATGTCCTTCACCTCCACACTTGAAACAATTTCCTTTGAATGGTCTCTTCTTAGATCTTCCTTCATCTCTCCTATATCCTTCATTGTGGTAGGAATTATGACCTCCTTTATCACTATGATATGAATTTTTGTCCTCTCTTCCTTTACAGTATGAATTGTTGTCCTTCTCTTCACTACGGTAGGGTTTTCCATCCTTGTTTTTCTCCACATATGGTCTTATCTCTTTGGATTGTGATCCACTTCTTTGGAATCTTCCTCTTATACTTGTTTGTCTTTGTTCAAACTTCTTATTCATCTTTTCTTCTACCTTCAACACAAATTGGTATGCTTCTTCAACTATTTTGATCTTTACTTGGATCAACTCTTCTTGGATGTTTATTCTTAGTCCATTGATGTACCACAAAAAATTCTCCTTGCTTGCTTCAGCGTGTCCAACCCTGATGATCATCTTTTAAAATACTTTAGTATATTCCTTCACAAACTTCTCCTTTTTCCTTAGGTTTTGCAATCTTTTCAACAATTCAAGCTCATAATTAGTTGGTATAAATTGATTCTTCAACTTTGTCATCGTCCTATCCCACTTTGTTATTTTATCCTTTCCCCTTCTATTCCTATCTAATTGAACTTCTTTCCACCATATAGAATCATGTCCTTTTAACCTAGTTTTTACAAATCTCACTCTTTTTATATCTTCAATTTCTTCATACTCAAAGTATTCTTCCTTATCATTGACCCAATCAATCAATTCCTCAAGGTTTAAGTTTCCTGCATAATTTTGAATTTCAATTATAAGTTTCTTACCAATATTGGAAATAGATTTTAACATCTTTACTTGATTTTAATCTTCTTCTTCTAGGTTTTGTTCATTTTGATTTGCAACATGATCTAGTTTGTTACCACTTTCATCTGCATGTCTAGGGTTTAGACCTCTCCTTATATCTTCTTCTATAACATCCAATCAAACTCTTATTTCTCTCATCATTTCTAACATTTCATCCATTTGTCCCACCAAATTTTTGATAATAGCTGCTCTTCTTGGCAACATCTCTTCCCTTAGATTGAGTGCAACTACCTCAATTCAAAGATCTCACTACACGGTATCAATCGCCTCATCGTTGGTGCTCAATTAAAAACACTTGCAAGCTACCTTAGGTTGGTAATTTGTTCACCACAAGAAATTCCTTCTCAAGACTCAAAAAATTGCTCTAATACCACTTGGTGCTATCATAGATTGAGGGTGTAGAAAGGACTCTCCAACCATGTATCCTAGAGTTCAACACTGTGGAAAGAACACAAGAAAGGCTCAACACACATGAATTAGCATTGATTCAACAACTCACAATCTTACATGCATCATATGCCTCATATGTGGAACAACTAGGGTTCATAGGCCTACCGCAAGGGCATTACAAGATATTGCAATTGGAACAAGGCCTTATTATAATTCAACAACTTGGAAAACTCCAAATTTATTATATTCTTCTAATTACTAACTACTTAATTGACTATCTACCTTCTAATGGATTAAAAATGATCTTAAATATGAATCTCTAGATCCAATTATGATTTGCATCAGCCTCAAGGGCTTACAAACCCCAATACAAGATCAAACATGTAGGTCGACCAACAACATGAAAAGATAACCCATTGGGAAATTAAAATGTACTAAGGATCTCCAAGAAAGTTCCCATAGACCTAAAATGCCTTGTATGATCCATTAAGCTCCACATGTTTTGAAAAAGGTCCACACAACCAATCTAAGCCAAATAATCCTTGAATGCTCTATTAGAGAATTGCCAATGAATTTATGAGAGTGATAACTTTCTACAAACAAATGCAAATCACCTAAAATTTAGATATGTCGAAGATGACCTCTTGTAAAACCAATATCCTACGCCATGAACTGAGAAATGATAATGCGATAAAATTTGGAAGGAACTGTTGAGACAACTACAAACTGAATTAAAAGAAAAAAAATGTTTTTGGTTGATACAGGATTGCTTTACAATCAAGAATGCTCATGCACCATTGTCACTTTTCAAGAATGCTCTTATTTTGTAGCATACATCATAGACAAAATAATTTTTAAGATACTATGATTGTTATTGCAATAGCATTGATGTTGCAACATCGACTAAAGTTTATTCGTACACGACTTATCTAAAGTCATATTAAATATAAATTCTACTAATATCTAAGAGACTTTGTAATTTTGTTACAATTCAATATGATTTTATTTGTAAATTGTAATAAATGTCTTATCTTGATATACATTCATGTAAAAATATTTTTAGCAATTGTATTATTTCTTTATCTCATTACTCGTACAGACCAAATGTACATACCTTATGAAATATCTAAAAATTAAAATAATAGAGACAATATCATTATATTAACTAATTAAAAAATATAAATAACAAGAAAGTTGAATCCAACTACATAAACTAAATAGAAAATACAAAGGTGAAAGACTATTAAAGTGTAAAGAAAATATGAAATAGTAAAATTAATGCCCTAGTATTTACAAATGAGACAAATGCGTGTAAAGAAAATGTAAATAATAATTCAAATATCATAAAGCAAAGCTAGTCCATTATATTAAAGTTGGTTCTTGTGCAAGCATTCTTAATATTACTAAAATTTGAGATGTTTAAATACTAATATATACTTATTTTCTACATTGTTTACAATTATTTTATATAACAATACAATATGTATAAGTAAACATGGTTATAGTTAATAGTGTTAATAGTAATAATTTGATTACCTAAATTATAGTTATCTATAGGCAGTTAGTTATGTATCACCTTGTCTAAGGAAAATTTAGGAGAAATCAAGGATGTGATAGTGTAATTGATGAAGATGTCAAATACTATCAAAATATAGTGAAAGCAAAGTTCATAATTTCTAACATGTAATGTTAATAATTTTCGTGCATCATGAATTATTTGATTTCGTTTCATTTTTGTCATCACCACTCAAAATTTTGACCAAAATTATACTATTAATGATCAATATTATGCTTTGTTGATGATGGTGATATCTTTCCATAGTCATTGTTATAAAGGATAATCTAGGCTTTAACTAACACATTTACTTTGATTGCATACAAACTTGGGATTCTAAATTTTGCATGTAGAAGTCTAAAGGATGGTATGGCATCAATTGTCTTAAAATCATATTGAACCCAAACTAGAGAATACATGGAATCCATTATTTTATAGAGACCATTTGATTATCATGTTCTTGTTCTCCCTTTAGAAATTGCATGAAGCACATACTAAGCTGACAATTCAAAGTAAGCCTATCATGTGAATTATTTGTCTAATTGTGATCTTCCAAATATATTTAGCAATGTAGAATTCATGAATTTCTTAGTACAGAGCATTTGGCTATGTAGAAGAATATTTGATTTATATTTCAAGGTTCAAAATTTCTTCAAGGCTCATCCACACCTTCAATTGATATTGAAAGTTAAACCAATTTGCATAGTTTTAAATATCTCTCATAATTTTTTGGAGCATGTGTATGTATTCAATCAACCATTTCTTTCTTATGTTTATAGGGAATACTTAGATCTTGCACACAAAGGGCAACATTGTAAGGAAGTTGACAATGATATCTACACAACCAACTATAAACAAACTCATTTGTATCCTATAACATTTGTATTTTGTATCCTACGTGAAAGAAAAATAAATATGAAATAAATAGATATCATTTTGTATATTATTAAAAAATATCATTTTCTATATTGTAAAAAAATTCTATGGTCTAAATAGCAAAAGAAAAGTTACGAAGGTAGAAAGTTTTTTTTTAGTTCAAGTTTAAGTAGATATTGAAGCCAATTATCTAACATGTAAACAATGTGCAATCAAAATTATATAAGCTTCTAATTAAAGATTATAAGGATATTATATGGTTGTTTAATTAATCAAAAATTAAAATCATAAGAAAGTTCAATTGTAACCATACCAATTGTTATGAAACATTTTCCCAAAGTGAAAATAAAGTTATGAAATCATTAAAAGGAGATAGAAAAATAAAAGATAATATGGTTAAAATGGAGATAGATGAAGAATATTTGTACGAAAATGATTTTAAAAGAGAAATAATTATATTTATTAAATACTAATTAAAGACAACCTTTTGTGAAAGGGTATCATGTGGTTTGAAAAGAAACCCTTAAGGATTATAAATTATTTATGTGAGACTTGGAAAAGGTCATGGAGATCACTCAAGAAAGAAGAAGATGGTTTGATGGGTTATGGGCATGGGAGAAGGGGCACATGAGATGTGTCCAACTCAAGATATGTGATACACTTGAGATTGTCCTAGCTAAGGCTAATGTTTGAGAAGCATGTGTGTTGGTTATAAATAAGAATTGGTTCCTCCTAGAGTGTGATATAGTCATAAATTCCAAGGCCATTGAAATCTTCCTAGGGTGAGATTGGCCTTTCCAAGTAATCTAATTCAGATAAGTATTGAACTTTTTTTATTCAATGGTATTCAAAATTAAATATGAATAATATGGAGTTATTTTAATTCTATAAAACATGTTATTTTTTCCATTAAGATCTTGTTCATATCGTTGAATGTTAACAAACATATTAATATTGTTGATCTTAGTGTTCTAAAGTCTTAAGCTACTTAATGATGATAAATAAGCATTTTGGTGTATTTATATTTAAATTTTAAAGATATACTTTATTATCTTCAAAATTAGATAATAACAATAATAAATCCATCTCCATATAAAATAAACTTTGATATTGAATATATTCAATTTTATATGATGGAGAAAATTAGCATTACACCAATCACATAGCTAAATGAAAGTGTTGTATTAGACAATAAAAATTATTGGTGTTGATATCTACAAGAACATCTATAAGTAAAGCAATTATTTATATAACAATGAATTAAATTTTAACATCAACTAACATAGTATAATATTTGGTAGCATTATTATAGTCAACTTATATAACTTGAAACATGTCAATATAAATTAGCTTTCAAGTTAATACAAGTGATTTCGTTCAAGTATAAGCACTAATAATTTGTGGCTATCAAGTTTTATATATTAGGATTTGATAATTTAGATGTGGTAATATTAGTGTTGCATGTGGAAGTAGTAGCAATAGTCATATATGGAAGGACAATGTCATAGTCAATGTGGCCACTAATTTTATTATTTTTGTTAGGGCCTACATGAATGGAACCTGAAGTTGTAGATTATCTAATCCATTAAACTTGTATCAAAATAACTATTGTTTGTAACAATATTTTTATTTTGGAGCTCGATCTATTTGATAAAAAACAAGTCATAAATATCAATTGAGACTATACAAATATGCTTTTCTAAAATTGAAGAAGACGATGATTTCCAACTTGGTTTGGAAAGTAGGTGTAGTAGGGTGGGAAATAGGGATTGTATTGGTGGTGTTGGCTCTAGTAGAAGAATCTTGATCAATAATATTAAATGAGGGATGGTAGCATAAAAATGGGCATGAACTATCGAAATTGTCCACTACTATTTTTATAATAGATTTTAGATTTGGAAAATTTGGTTGGGAATGAAGAGGAGATATGGAGCTAGACCCAAATTAGAGAAGGGGAATATAGATTTATTGGAGAAGAAATTGTATGGATTTGAATTGAAGTAGTCAAAAAAAATTATTGTATTTATGCCTCTTATGGATCTTGTATTTATATCATAAGCATATAAGTAATCTCTTATGTTGTATCAAATATGTCAAGACATCAATGTTGTTTGGATTTAGGGTCACTAATTTCTACAACATAATGACCCCATGACATTTCCTAACACATTTAAATCTTCTTTCCTCTGTAAAATATTTAAGATTATTAGTAGTCAAGTTTAGGTGTTGAGTTCCTCGATTTTTTCCCCAGAGTCTTGAAAATTTGACTACTTTAGCAATTTCTCTATTTTCTCTTTTGGCTTCTCTAGTCCAAGATCATAATTTTATTAGGACATATTTCCACTAGTATTAGTAACAATTGTGTGAATCCTAATTTTCTTAGTACTGGTTATTGGGATTTTATTTAACCACTCAGATTGATAACAAAACAAATATTATCATTACCCATTTTATTTTTATTATTTATTTCTAAATATTTTTGGTAACCCTTGAATCTTTTGATCTTTATTTTTATGATATTTTAGGAAAAGAGAGAGAAATTGAATAAAACATATATCTATTGAAGCAAAATATTAACATGTAGTTTTTTTATCATAAAGTGAAATCTATTATTTTTTATTACATGCATTGAATATATTTTCTAGAAAACCTAACAATCAGAACCCCTTGTTGAAACACCATCAACCACTTACTTGCCTATCACTGTCAAGACCTAACTCAAAAGGAACATTAAAGTAGATTATTATACTTTTCAAGATGAGAAATAACCCATTATTGCTTAGCAAGTTGGATGTGTTAAAACTACCCTCAACAACAAAAATTTAGAATCTCTAAACTTTTACGAAAAAGTGGATGTGCAATCTTCTATGAGGAAATAAAGGCTATTGAACTTTGTGGGAATTCAAGGTATGCAAGATTTTTAGATGCTCTTTCAATCACAAATTTTTGGAGTTTTTGAGACTTTTACATACACCCTCCGCTGCAAGTTTTTGAAAACAAAGCAACCTTGAACAAATATTTGCAAATTTACTTTCCACAAACCTTTATATTGGCTCTCAAAACTTTCTCTTGACTCTCAAAATGCAACTTAAAATCCCAAACCAAAAAATGTAAGCAACCTAAAGAAACTAATTTGACACGACCAAACCCAAAAAAGAAGAGGGGGTACTACTTTTCAACAGGGTGTGTGTGCAAGGCACAACATGATTCATAGTATTTGTATTTATTGCAAAAAAATCTATTGGTGTAAGACTAAGGATGATGGGAATAAGATAACATACCCAATAAGAAAGTAAATACATGTGATAATTCCCCAACTTAAGTACTAGTTTAGAACTCTATTGAACAAAAGAGGTTAAATATTTTGCGTAATCTACAATAAAATAAAATTATAATGAAAGAAGTTAAATGTTGCATGTAAATCATTTTTTCTTTCTATCAAAGAAAATATAATCTATCTTTATCTATTGCATTTGTGTATAATTTGTTTAGTCTTGTTAAAGTATCATAACATTTATGCTCACTATAGGTAGTAATAGATTTGATGTAATTTGGTGTGAAGATTAATACAATTTTTTTAACATTTGATATCTTAGATTTTATCAACAACATTTGGTATTATTAATCATTTATATTCATAGAGAATGAAAATTTGCGTGCTATACAAATAATTTACAAATATTGGAAGGAAATTATGTAAAATAATAAACATAACTAGACTAGTTTAATGGGATTCTATATATTAGATTTAAGGGTACACTAGAAAATGATAATATTCACTATTGCATGAACATTGATTTTGTGAGTGAAAATTAATTTTATATTGTTTGGTAGGTGAACCCTCAAGCAACTCAAATCTTAGGAAATGTTTGTTGTGTCAACATCTATCTAGACATAACAAAATTTCTTTGTTGATTTAAACTACTTTATCCACTCATTTGAGAACCGAAATAAAAAAGAAAAAAATTAATATCATATCTAAGTATAAAAATGAGTTACATCTACCTTTAAAAATCACCTTGTCCATTGCAATTCATTGAGAAAAAAATAATTAAATGTTTTATTTTGAAGCTTTAGAAAGTCTAAGACTAATTTATATTACAATTTCATATTTTAGCTATAAGACAAGGTACATTTTAATGAATGGTTAAATCAATTCAACTTCAAGGTTTATTATAAGTTCGTTGCATGAGAGAAGGTGAATTGTAATGGAATTGAGTTAGAATTAACTACAACCTTGTCCATTGAGTATAAGTCAACAAAGAAATTATAATTATAAAAAACTAAAATAAAGAACATCAATTTTGACGCTTTCTCTTGTTTGGGGGAATCATGGGAATAGCCCCCATTCCTATTATTAGTGTACACACTGTAATATAGTCTAAAATTAGACTAAATTGAATCCTTTTGCTATTGTTTAAAGTAATAAAATGTGCAAGTTAGGGACTAAAACATTAAAGATTAGGTATATATATCAAAAATTATAATTTTGAATTATTTGATGACTTTATCTATTTGTACCTTATTATTGTCATCAATTAAGAATAAAAAAAATACTTATACACATTCATTTATCATATTTATACAAGCTTCACAAGAACAAGGTTAAATTAGGGAGATTTATGCAAATTCAATAGTTTATAGTAGCTTGGATTTTGTTTGATATCAAGATTAAGTTTGACTTAAGTGTAATATTTTCCTTTTCTTATTAGAATTTTAATTTTTTTTTTTGCAAATAACAAAAAACATAAACTCTTGTGTGTCAAACAAAGTGCTCAAGCATCACCAAGTATTACAACTTACACATGCATTTTCTTACATACTATAGTAGTTCATCTACTTGCTAGCATGCATAGTGTCTTGACTTTGGATTTGGTCAGTTACTACTACTTAAATATATATTCATTATTTTTTTATCCTTAAATATCTATCATGTTGTTTATGATCCTTAAAAAAATATATTTGGTAATTTCTATAAATATTATACAAGCATTTATAGATGTTGGAAGGGGAATTTTGGAAAACAACACACATAACTAGAATATTTTAATGAGATTTATATTGTAGGTTTAGGACTATGATGTAAAAGGATCAAATTCCCTATTATTTGCATATTAATTTTATGATTGAGTTGATAGTTGAACCGCAAGTGGCTCACAACTTAGGACATGTTTGCTATACCTTTAATGTTTAAGTTAGCTTATAATGGCTAAGCCAATTATTTTTTTTAATGCCAAGATTAAATTTGAAAATATCAATATCACCTTTATAATCATGCACCTAACCTAAACCATTTGCACAACTACAAATTTGAGTTACATCGTAAATTGATTAAAACTAAACATCATATCCCAACCTTAAAACAATAAAGTAAATAAAATTGAATAAGAATTAAAACATTTATCAATTCCCATGTGAAATACATCAAATAAACAAATCAAAGTGAATCCAAAGACAGGGGAAAGCACAAAATATGTAGTCTTCACCATTACAAATATTATTGTTTTTTGTTTTTAATTTTATATGTGAATCTCTAAAGATGTGTATGCAACCTTTGATTATGTTATGTAAATGGAGCCAATGAGACATGCACTATTTACTATTACAGAAAAGTTTCTAATAATTCAAGCTCCTCGTCTTAAAAGTCTTTCTTCGAGGATTAGAAGGGATCACCATTTTTGATCCTTCTAACTCATTATTTTTCTTTATTATTAATAAATCTTTCTCTATTTTTGTCTTATGAATCTATGAGGAATCTATCACCAATTCTGATAATTCCGACTCATTATTTTTCTTATTATTAAAGCTTTCTCTATTTTTTATAAGTATATTTTTTCTAGAAAAAGCTATTCCCATTAACACACTGATTATAATTAATTCAATCAATATGACGTAAGATGCCATTTTAGTAGTCTATCATTGTATTATTTTACAAATATCTAACAATCGCTTCTTTCCAAATATCTAACCACAAATATAATTTATTCAAAACGATGGGAGTTCTTTTGAAGTTTATGCTTTCAAAGCATTATTTCCTTGATTTTTTATCACCATTGATTGGCAACAAATCTCAATTTTCTGAACTTATTTGTCCACTCATTTGAGAAACAAAATAAAAAGGGAAAAAATGATATCATGTCCTTGACTCTTTGTTTTAATTCATGTTTTGATGGCTTAAATTTAAAATACCTTCACATAATATTACCCTAGGAGAGTTGATCTGAGGGCATCACTGTGAGATTTAAAAGGAGGAGAAAAGGAGAAAAATTAACCCAAACAAAAAAAAGTCAGATAAGAGAACAACCCAAGGTTATATGTATAAAACTTAGAAAGATTGAACACCGACAACTACAACTACACATAAAATTGAAAGTATATATTTCTGTTCTCGATCAAATTTTTTGCTTCCTCTTCATATTAAAAAATATTATACAAAAATATACATAAATAACTCCATATAGAATTCATGAGAAGAATGTACAGCTACAACCCATACATTAATTACAATTAATATCATAGTAAGAGCCAAGAAAAAGATAATTAAAAACAAGTCCTTTTACAACAATAAGAAAAGACATGACATTAAATTTATAATAAATGCCCAGTCATGAGTAATTAATCAAAATAGGACTGCATCCTGCAATTCCGCACAAGAAAAAAAAGAGAGATGTGGCATGGCGGTAGAACCCCACAATCTTGCAAGAAGGTAGTAGGAACGATGCGGTGCTACGCTTCCCGCATCCCCACCAAATAGTGGAATGAGTCATGTGGTAGAGTAGTAAGGTGCATTCCCATAGGTGAGCTCAAAAGCTAATGCGGTAATGCGACAAGATGATGTATCCAATACTCCCCCTTAATTATGAACTATTGGGGATGAAAAAAATGCATCAACCTTCAACTGTGTATATTTGCATGATCAAGAATCCCTAAACAACTTTGCAAAAACTGAAATATATCCTTCACCAATGGTTTTGTAAAAATATCTATAAACTAATCTTTAGAATTACAAAATTCTAAGTAAAACTCCTTATTGTTGACAAGCTCTCTAATGAAATGATACCTAGTATTTATATGCTTAGTTATCTTATGAAAAACATGATTTTTAGACAAAGCAATCGCTGAGTTGTTATCACAAAATATTGTAGTGGATTCCTTTTGATCTTGCACTAAATCTTTCAACATCCTGCACATCGAAATAGCTTGACACATTGCACTAGTAGCTGCCTCATACTCAACTTCAGCTGATGAAAGAGTCACAATAGGCTATTTCTATGAAGCCCATGAAACAACACCTGTACCAAAATTAAAAAAAACATACCCAGATGTGCTTTTCCTGTCATCTCTACTGCCCCCACAATCGCTATCTGTGTAACCAACAAGTTTAAAATCATCTGAAGTGGAATATAATATACCAAAGTCTTTTGTACCACTCACATACCTCAATATTATTTTACCATCCTGCCAATGAGAATCTTTTGGGGACTCCATAACCTTGAAATCAGGCTTACACCATACATAATATCAAGCCTTGTGGCTGTCAAATACATAAGACTTCCTACCAGCCTTTTGAACAATGTAGGATCCACACATGGTCCATCATCCTCTTTGCTTAGCTTCAATCCCATCATGAATAGTGTTGGGGCTGCCTTACACTTCACCATATTGAATCTCTTCAAAAATTCATTTGCATATTTGGATCGAGAAATAAGTATACCAGCATTAGATTGATGGACTTCAATACCCAAAAAAAACTTCATAAGTCCCAAGTCAGTCATTTCAAATTCACTCTTCATTATTGTTTTGAAAATATCTATGTTGAGATCACCAGTAAAATTAGATCATCTACATACAAGAAAACAATTAAAATGCTACCTTGCTCATTTACTTTAATGTGCAAAGTTGGCTCACAACTGCTTCTTTGGAATCCATCTTGAATGAGATAGGAATCAATACGGCTGTACCAACCTCTAGGAGCTTGCTTTAATCCATAAAGTGCTTTCTTTAGCATATATGCTTTACTTTCATGACCTAGTATCTCATAGCCTTCTGGCTATTTCACATACACTTCTTCATCTAGATAGCCATTTAGAAATGTTGATTTCACATCCATTTGGTACACAACCCTCTTGTTGTGAGCAACAATAGCCAATATTGTTCTGATTGTGTCCATCCAATGCAACATGAGAAAATATTTCATTGAAATATATTTCAGACTGTTGAGTAAAACCCCTTGCAACTAGCATTGCTTTATGCTTTTGTACTTTTCCATCAACATCCTTTTTAGTCTTATAAATCCACTTCAGACATATTGCATCTTTTTCTTCAGGCAAATCAACCAACTCCCATGTTTGGTTATTCTCAATGGACTCA
The DNA here is from genome assembly GCA_007115665.2 of Sequoiadendron giganteum. Taxonomy (NCBI): domain Eukaryota; kingdom Viridiplantae; phylum Streptophyta; class Pinopsida; order Cupressales; family Cupressaceae; genus Sequoiadendron; species Sequoiadendron giganteum. The sequence goes on along the minus strand of CM021102.1, from coordinate 682,070,208 downwards.
ATCTCTTCATCCATGGCTTGTGCCCATTTATCATTGCCAATAGCTTCTTCAAATGTCAATGGATCATCAACATGAGAAAATAAAGAAAAAACTAAAAATAAATTTGTTGTATTAATATTATACAACTCACTAAAACTCCTTGTTTTTTTGTGGTAGCATGCTTTCTAGTGTTGGATCCAAAGATGTAGAGCTACTTGGAGTGCTAGATAGAGTTACTCCAAGGATACCAACTGATGTAGATGTTTCTGTAACTGACTGTGGATTTTGCTATACTATTGGTGTGGACAACAACGCTGAAGATCTCCTTGGTGTGAATGAAGGTATAACTTGAGCTTCAACATGTGGTGTTGTCCTAGGAGTGGAAGGAGCTACTGTTGGAGTTGTACTTGTTGTTGGAATCACTTCATTTGTTATATCATCATGAGGGACATCGGCTATAATATTTACACTCCTCTCTATACTTCCATCCCATGCTTCATTTTCTACAAACTCAACATCACAAATGATTATAACCTTCCTAGTAATAGGATTAAACAACTTGTATGCCTTTGTATCTTTAGAATAACCAACAAATATGCATTTTTGTCCTTTATTGTCTAAATTCTTCCTCAATTCATTTGGAATATAAGCATATGCAATACAACCAAATACCTTCAAGTGAGAAACACTATGCTTCATACTTGTCCAAGCTTCTTGAGGTACCTTATTTTTCACACTTTTTTTTGGGAACCTATTCATGATATAAACAACAATTTCCACTACCTCAACCCAATATTCACTAGGTAGATGTTTGGCTAGCAACATACTATGAGCCATCTCCATAATGGTTTAGTTCTTCCTCTTCGCCACACCATTTTGTTGAGGTGTATAATGAGCTGTAAATTGCTTGTGTATGCCATGTGATTTACAAAAATCCATAAAAGCATTAGATATTGTAGACATCTAAATTTTACCACTTATATCTAGTCAAATTTATCCCTTGTCATCTAAATATCCTCCTACCCACATTAATTAAGTAATATTAACATTATTTAATTAATACCCATAAAGTCCTCTAAATCCCCAATTTATTTAATTTAATTAAATACTTTACCATCTATCCTTTCTATCCCATAAATAAAATAAATAATTTCTATTTATTTAATTTACTCCCTCAAATGTCACATCCTCCATTAACTTTTTCTTAATCCTAACTCATCTCATAATCCCATCATTAGGGATGTGCACATCCCTAATCCATGATTAGGATGTGTCACATCCTCCAAATTTTCCAAGTTGGCTCCTAATAATTATTAACCACCTAACTCTCTTCTAGTCCTTCATCAACTAGTCTAATCAACCCCCTTTATTTAAACTCTTCCCGCATCCCAATGAAATTTTTAATTCCATTTTATTCTTCCAACACCCTTCATGGAATTTTTAATTCCATTTACAATCCCCATGTACTTTACAATGGAATTTTAAATTCCATTTATTCACCCAAGGTTTCCCAAGGAATATTTTATTCCTTTTATCTTCCCCATGCACATTAAAAGGAATTGTTAATTCCTTTGGTCAACTATTGATTTCAACCATTGATCATTTCCCAAGAATCAATCTTGACCATTCATTCATCTCTCCTCTTGCTAGTGACTAAAACACTTAGCCATTTTTGCACTCTAAAACATTCATTCAATACATGCAACTTGGAACTCTCAAGCATTCAAGCACTTGCAATCATCCACCATTGTTGCAAATTTCAAGCTCATTTTGCATCCATATCAAACATCTATCCAAATACCCACTTGCATCATTACATTCCTCATCTCATCCACATCGTTTTGCATATAGTTTTATGTCATTTTCCATTGAAAGGAGTACACAATCGAGCAAATCAATAGGTCCAACCAACCAATCAACTTGGACAAGGTAACTCTCTTGCTTTTGCTTTATTTTGTTCAAGTTCAACTTAGGCCAATCTTGAGGTGTTGTTGTGTTTCCTTTTGTCTTGGATTTTTTTTTTTTGCACTTTAGGCTAGGGGATTTTCATTGCACACATTTCTAGCACACCTGGTGGGACCCAAATCACGGGTCCAACATTTTACGCTTGTTGTTGTTTGAGTTTTGTAGGTTCAGGTTTACACGTAGGGGTGAATCCGCCCTGAAGAGGTGAATTTGCACCAAGAAACAGGTGAACTTGACAAGATAGGCAAATTTTCCAGTTACAAAGGTGAATTTTCACTCAACTCAGATGAAGCAAATTCGCCCATCCCCTTGGACAACCAAATTCTCTTCGTTGACCAAATTTTCTCTGAAGCAAATTCACCCATCCCTAGAAGCGAATTCGCCCATCCATATAGAACGACCAAATTCGCTTCTTCAACCAAATTTGCTCTGAAGAAAATTCACCCATCCATACAAAATGACCAAATTCGCTCCCCTAGATGACCTAATTCGCCCATCCATACAGATTAACCAAATTCGCTCCCTTGGATGACCAAATTTGCTTCTTCGACCAAATTTTCTTTGAAGAAATTTTTCCCATTCATACAGAATGACAAAATTTGCTTCCCCGGACGACCAAATTCACTTCCTTGACCAAATGTTCTCCCAAGAAAATTTGCCCATCCCTGGAAGAAAATTCTCCCATCCTCTCGGAATGACCAAATTTGCTTGGAAGAATAGCCAAATTTGCTCCTTACAGGGGAAAATTTGCTCATCTAGATAGGTGAATTTGCCTCACATAGAGGCGAATATGAGGTTTGAATTTCTAGTTTTCAACATCGTTTTGGTTCTATTTTTGGGTACTAGTCCACTAACTCGTCTGTTTGTGAGTATCCCTAGTTCTTGCTAATGTTTATGTAGCCATTTATCATCTGTCCAAGACCGGTGGTGGCAAACTACTAATGCATTTTCTACATAACTATCAGTCCAAGAATAGTTAGTTAGTTAGTTTGCTATTTTTCATAATAGCTAGGCACACGTAGCTTTAATTAAATGGTAAATTAACTATTTGATGTGCTTGGGAGTGGGTTGTTGACGTATCCAATTTCCTTCACCATTAGGTGATCCTGGGTGATGAGAAATCATAGTTCACTCTAGTCTAGTCAAGTCCACCTAGGAGGTGCTAGTGCATCTAAGCTCTCCCCTTGCGCTTTGTGCGAGCTTGGGGACCAGCTAAGGCGTCTAGTATCTTCTTCCTTTAGCAGGAATTGCCTGGGATTTCATCACCTAGGGGAAGATTCCAACCATGTGTTACCGATGAGGTATATAAAGGGGGGAGAGCGAAACCTGTACCTCAATCCAATCAAGTCATGTCTAGCAGAGCGTCGAAGCTAGGGTGATACCTAGATAAGACGTGAAGAGTTGGTCTAAGTTTCCAGTACCTCATTGGGGCTCTCGACTCATGCTTGTGATGGGCTAGTGTTCACGGTTGTGCCCCACATACCATGCATATATCGAGGACTCACGAGATAGCCTTGTTCAACCTAGATAGAGACCCTTATCACTAATTCTAGGTTTGTGTTGCCTGGAGTGTCTTCATTGTGCGATACCAATACTTTTACTTTTAGTTGAGTCAATATTGCCTTTTGTCTGTTGTTTGTTGTGTCTTCTTTCCTTTTCCATAGTCACTCCCTTCCTTTAGAGGTGAATTTTCCCCTTACAGAGGCAAATTTTCCTATCAGTCACTTCCTTAGGCGACCCCGTTTTTGCCTGTTCTCCAGAACAGGAAAGTTTGTCAGTCCCCCATCCATCAAATTCACCCATTTCCCTAATCATAGGTGAGTTTGTTTACTTGTTGGGTGAACTTGCTTGCCTATTAGGCAAATTTACAATTTTTTGGGAAAATTTTCTCTTCACAGGGGCAATTCCGCTTTCACCTTCCAGTCTTATCAATTGTCCCCTTCAACAAATTCGCCTATTCCTGGTACTTGGGTGAATTTTATTCTTGTTCTCCATTTGGGACCTCATTCGGGTCCATTTTGGTGTCCATTTGGCCATTTTTTGTCCTGTTCTTCATCCTAGTCCCCATTAGGATCCCTTTAGGCATATCTGTTTGTCTGTTGGTGGTCCTATCCTCCATCTGAGTCTCCATCCGAATCCGTTTAGGTGAATCCATTCTTTCTGTTTGCTATCTTGTTCTCCATTCGAGACCCCATTCAGGTCCGTTTTGGTGTCCATTTAGTCATTTTATATCTAGTTCTTTGTCTGAGTTTCCATTCAAATCCATTTAGGGGAGGTTTTTATTTTGTTAGGTGATCCTCATAGTCTCATCTACCTATTCTTTTGTGTCTTCAGCTATTTGGGTGAGTTTTCTTGTTGTTTGGGAGAGTTTTCTTGCTATTTGGGAAAGTTTTCCACCTACTTGGGCGAATTTGATTAGCATAGGGGTGAATTTGCTTAGTATAGGGGTGAATTTGCCTCTTGTTCTCCATTTGAGACCTTGTTCGGGTCTGTTTGGCCATTTTCTATCCCATCATCCAATTCCTTGTTTGGATCCCTTTAGTTGTATCTGTCTATCTGTTAGTGGTCCTATCCTCCATCCGAGTCTCCATCCAGATCCGTTTAGTTGAATCCATTCATCCATCTTGCTATCTCGTTCTCCGTTTGAGTCCCCGTTTAGGTCCATTTCAACATTCGTTCTTCGTCCTACTCATCAAATTAGACTATCCCCTTGTCATAGGAAAATTTGCCACCCTATCAGGTGAATTTTCTTGTTACAAGGATGAATTTTCCTTCCATTCAGATCTTCTCTTCATCCAGGACTCTGTTCGGGTCTGTTTGGTGTCTATTTGGTTGTTTTCCATCTCGTTCTCCATCCAAGCCCCTATTTGAGTCCATTTAGGGGAATTTTTCATCCCATTAGGCAATCCTCAAGGTCACCCCTGCCTATTCTTCAGTCACCCCTACATGTTCTTCAGTGCCTTTATCTATTTGGGTGAATTTGATTTATGCTTGGGTGAATTTGCACTTACATAGGTGAATTTTCCACTTACATTGGTGAATTTTCACTTACATAGGCGAATTTTCCACTTACATAGGCGAATTTGCAACTTACATAGGCGAATTTACAACTTACACAAGCTAACTTGCAACCTGCACAGGTGAATTTGCTCAATTTGGATAGTTGAGTTTTCCACCTACAAGGGTGAAATTGCAACCTATAGAGGCAACCTTGCTTCTCATACAAATTCTAGAATATGAATCCTTTTGGCCACTGAAAGCCTGTCATTCCTCGAGTCGTTTGCCGTAATCAATTTTTTTTTATCATCATGTGTCTTCCCATAAACATTACTTTCGCCCATTTGTATTTTCTAAAGCTCATCATTTCTTCAATCAAATCATCCAGGAACATCTTAGAGCATCCTTAGATCCCACATCCACCATCGGTTCATCGATTCGAATCCCAGACTTCATTTTCGAGGTTTTTATCCATGTTGGCTTAGGTGTTTTCTCCCGACTGTCATCATTTGCACCTGCTCAGGGTTGTCATCCGTCTTGAGACAATTAATCATCATTATTACCCAACCAATCTACTTCCATCTTGAGGTAGATTTAGTGTTATAACCATCCCATTCACAATCCGATCCGATCGTCAGCACCTTATGCCATCTAAGTCGAATCTCTGAACCCTGTTTAGAATCCATTCCCATCTTCTTATCTGATCAATCATCTAATCTTATCTCATCTATCCTATCACATCCCATGACATCCTCCAATCATCCTAGTCTGATCTTCAATCTAATCCGAATATGAGCTTTACTCCAATCCTAACCCGAGCTTAACCTAAATCCCAATTTGAGCTTTAGTCCATCCATGCCCAAGATCTTCTGATATCAAAACAAATCTTAAGATCTCTTCTCCCATCTTCTTCCAATCCATCCTATTTATCTTTTTATCATCTAGTCTTTCCTTCTAATCATCTATTCCCATATTTTTAATCCATATCCATTTCATCTAACACCATGAATCCTTGTCCTTGTCCCTCACAACCAATAATAGTAGTCAAGGGGAATCCTATTTACATTGATGATGATAATGAAAGTCTTGTTGATCAAGATGAGTATAATATAGATCCCCTTGATGTTGTCATTGCTAGCAAGCTTCTTCCAACCGCCTCCCAAAATCCAACCACTCCTACAAGCTATCCCCACATGCCTTCATCTGCATCCACTAACAGTCCTTATGCTACCCTTGACAAGGGATATCCAGTATCCTCACCATCCACATATTCATCATATCCTCCCTCTACATCTCTCTCCTATACAACATCCACACCATCCTCATACTCCTATCCATATCATCTTCCACCATCCCAATATTCCTACTTTAATCCACCATCCCAATCTTCCCATCCTAATCCAACCTTCACATCCCCTATCCTAATTCAACCTCCACATCCTCCTATCTTAATCCACCATCCCAATATTCCTACTTTAATCCACCATCCCAGTCTTCCCAACCTAATCCAACATCTACATCCTCCTATCTTTGTTCATCATCCACATCCTCCTATATCACTCCACCCTGCATTTCGTTAATTTTTAATCCTCCATCTACTCCTAGTCCTCCATTCGATTACATTGACTCATCTAATCCAAATAAACCAATCCCTAGTCCTAGTCCTCCACCCATCCATAATCCTTCATCCATACCCATCACCCCACCTAATCCTACATCCATTCCTGAGGTCGTCCAAGGACTCATGACAAAGGAGATATCCCCAAATCCACATCTTGATGTTGTGGATCCATGTCGTCCCACTCTATCATGTATGGTCACTAGTGATGAGGCCCTCCTCCATCCTACACCTATCACTTCCATTACCATTTATAATGACGCACAAGTGGTTGAAACAATCAAACCCACCGAATCCATTGAATCCCCATCTTCTACTCCTAGCACCACCGAAACCGTTGAACCCATCAAACCCACTAAATCCATTGAATCACCATATTCTACTCCTGGAACCATTGAAACTAATGAAGACACCAGAATCCAATCTATTCCTCCTAGTCTTGGTATCACCAAGATCCAATCCCATGACCTTCATGAATCCTCCATCCTCCCATCTCAATTGAGGAGTCCCTCCACCACTCCTCCCTTGTCATGCCTCCCACACAAGATGAGTTATGCCAAGAGCTTGATCCAAAGCATACCAGCTTATCCTCTCCTCCCAATCAAAATCCTACCATCCTATCTACTCCATCTCAAGATCACACTAGCTCATCCGCTTCATCCCATGATCCCCTTTGCACTCAAGATCCAATAAATCCATCTCATGAGCCCTTATTCCTCCTAATGAAGATCCCATCACCCCATCATCTCCATCTCATGACCCTTCATCTCCGCCCAACTCTTCCACCCCAACACCACTTCTATATCACCTTGGTAACATTACACTTATCCATGGTGGTCTTCTTGCAAAAGAAAAGCAAAGCATATGCACCACTCTACCTCTTCCACCTGCTAATGAACTCGCATCATGCTTCCAAAAGAATTAGCATCCTACCATAGATCGCATGCTCAAGAACATGAACTATCAAGTAAAATGTTTAGGCCTTCATGAGAAAGGTACTTTAGAGCCCATCCAGGTCAAAGAACATCCAAACACACAAGGTCTTGGATATATCTCCCAAGAATCAAAATCCAAAAATGTTGGTACAACCTCCATACATCCTAAGCGGTCTCTTCCAAAGGAATATGAGGCACTTCCCATCGTTCCACTAAACCATTTGTCGCCATCCCCCTCCTTCATCATATTACCTCAAAACAACTTTCCATCTTCCTCCTTCCTCCTCCAAGTCCCTTTTGGGTCCTTATGTCCCTTCATCCACCATCGCTCATCCTCCATATACAAAGTCCATTTTGGGTCCTTATATCCCAAAATCACCTTCTCCATCTTACCCTCTTCATCCTCCCATCCATCCATCTATCCCTCACACACCTCATAAAAATCCTAAATTCATAACCCTCCCTCACACACCTCATAAAATCCTAAATTCATAACCCCTAATCAGGATCAACAAAGGAACTCCTCCATACATGCTATCTCACACCCTCCATCCACACATCACCTGCAAAATACTACCTCTATCACTCCATCCATGTATCCTCCACATCATCCACTGCCTCATACCAGTCCCATTGCTACTAAAAGCACTTTGGATGCCAAAGTAAAAATGCATAAATCAGAACATCCACATGAATCTAAATTTCCTCATGTCCCCATCAAAAGACACATTGAAGAAAAGATAAATCCAATCCAAAAGCCAAATCAAACCCAAAGGCCACAAAGGCCCACTAAAGAAAAAATCAAAACCATGTGGATCCCAAAGACAAAAGGTGTCATGAATTCAACTGCAAAATTTGTAACGACATCCAAAGTTGCTAATCCAACAACTAATCATCTGCATCCTCCATCTCCTAAATCTATTTTGGGTCCCTATGTCCCAAAATTCACTATCGCAACTCCTCCATTATCCCCACACTCTCCATCCATTCATCCACCTATCCTTTCACATCCACCACTACATGTGCCAATGTTGGTCTTGAACACATTCCCCCATCACATATCCACTACATCATTCCATCCATACAATTTCCAACATCCCATCCACTATCCCCAATATCTCCCCCATCAAATCCCTTTAATCCATCCTCTTGCATAATCCATCCATTCTAATAAGGTTGTACCAACATCTAATAGTTGCTTTACACATGGGCTCTTATTACCTCATATGGAACTTGATTCTTGAGTCCTTCATCCATCCCCTTATCACATGTATTTTGAATCCATTTATCCATATCCCTCTCTTCATCCATCTCCTCCCGCTTACTAGCCAAAAAATCCAAAAAAAAGTAAAAAATTGCCAAAAATACAAAAAAAATTCAAAAAATAGTAAACAAAGATAATTCATCCAATGGTGAAAACTTGGAAAACAAGCACCTTGGATAAGTACCATGATGAAAAACTCATAAACATGCATCATGCATAAATCCCCCATCCGGTTTACTTCCACAATTGGGGGTAAGTTCCATTTATGCACCCCCTTCCTTCATCTCCTACATCCACCTATCTTCTACATCCTCTCCATCATATCCCATTTATCCCAGTCCCTCCATCTTCCTTGTGATCTTGATAAAGATATGGGCACATATATATACATGATTTTGACACCTCTTGGCATATATTCCCCTCATCCATACACTATCATATTCCTTATCCTCCCCATCTAATTTTCTGATCCATGCATCTTATCGTCACCCATCTACCTTCATTATCCATCCATCATGCCAAAACCCATCTCCCTTCCTTATCCATATCTAATATCCATGTCCATCTCACTCCCTTATTCACCCATCCTGCTATCTACTATCCCTCTTGCCTCATCATGCATGACACATCTAGAGTGGGGCGTCTTCTTCTTTGTGACATAGTCCTTGCCGATATCATCCATCCATCCATCCAAGTAATCCCCTCCAAGTCTCCCCATCCTTATCTTTCTATCCATCAATCATATCATCCCATCACTCCATCCACTGATCCCTTTTCATCTTCCCATCCATCCACCCATCCACTAGTCCTTTTCCATCTTCCAAATCCTTATCTCCCTATCCACCCATCCACTAGTTCTTTTCCATCTTTTCATCCTTATCTTCCCATCCTTATCTTCCTATCCATATTTCCAAATCCTTATCCCTCTATCCATCCATCCTAGCACCTTTCTATCTCCCCATCCTTATCTTCCTATTCATTCATCCCTATCCTTATTCCATCTCATAATCCCTTGTCATTAGTATCTAGCTATAGGCTACCCCCATACAATCCCATGCCATTTATCTCACTATCATCACTCCTACCTATTTCCCACATCTGTATCACCTCCTATCACTCTTCATCATTCATCTATCCATCTATCCATCATCCCCATTTATCTTTTGATGATTTGGATAACTATCCCATCCGTGAGCTTCATGCGATCACCACCATCCTTTCCACAAGGTTCATCTTGTGTCATAATTTTGCCTCCATAATTGTATTTGATTATCATCATCATCTCATCCTCTCTTGTCCATTGTATATCTTTGGCCTTGTGTCGTCATCTCACGTAGGCAAGGTTGATCATTTGATCCGCCCTCGAGGCTTTTTGTCTGTCATGTCGTCTTACATCATCTGTCTTTGGCCTTGTGTCAAACTATGTTTCCCCTATGCTTTCATGTAGGCAAGGTCGATCATTTGATCTGCCCCCAGGGAATTTTTCCATCTAGTCTTTGTCACCCATCGTGGTCTCCATCATCTTCTTTCCGCTTTTATCCATGGTATTTTATCGAACTACTAGGGCTCTCTGCTTTCACGTAGGCAAGGCTGATTTTTGATTGACCCCCGAGCCCCTAGGTCTTTAGGGTGTGTCCATCTTGTCGTCCTGTTGTCTTGTTGTCTTGTCATCTTGTCATCCTGTTGTCTTGTCGTCTTGTCATCTTGTCATCCTATCATCTTGTCATCTTGCCATCTTGATGTCCCGTTGTCTTGTCGTGTCGTCAAATATGTCCCTATCTAGCTGGTACTTACAAACAAAAGTCATTAGTATTATGAGGCTCAATTAGGTTCTAGATATCCTACATCATGTCGATCTTTTAGTTTAGTCTCCATCTTTGGTCTCAATAGGATGCATCCTTCCTAACAGACCGCATCAATCCCATCCACCCTTTTGATCTTGTGGTAAAGGATGTTTGAGATTGATTGTGATCTTTTGATGCTTTTGACATTTTGTTTATCATTTGAGCTCCCTATTGTACCTCGTTAGGGTCACCATGATCCATCATATCATGGTGCACTTTGATTGGTAAAAATAGGGGCGCATCTTGATCTTTTTATCTGCTTTTTGTCTTTTTGGTTGTTTCGTGTAGTACCCACCAAGATCCCCATGGTCTTGTGTTGTGTTGGTGCATCCTTTGTATTTGCGGTTTTCCAACATCAGGCCCAACAAAAGCCCCTGTAACTTTGGGATGTTGGACTAAACTTTTGTTTGTTGTGTCAATCCTATGCATGTGATACAAAGTCACCTTGGTTCTTCATACCCTAGTGCATATTATCTCATGGTATATCAAATTAAGTGCTTAGTACATGGTAGCATAATGCATAACAATTAAATTGCTTGATTTGGTTACTATCAATTATCCCCCCATATCTCATCCTTTCATCCATCCAAGTCCCCCTATCCATTCACCCTATCCATTCACCCTATCCATTCATCCCTCATCACTCTCCCTCATCTATCTATCTTATCTTTTTTATTACTCCACTATCTTCATACTTATCCTCTCATAATCTCTTTAACCTCCTTAGGCTAATATAGATATGTTAGTCAAAGCATATTTTCATCCACACTTCTCATCATATCATCATCTTTTCAACTTGCTTAGGATAATATAGATCTATTGGTCTAAGAATATTTTCATTCATCCTTCTCATCATATCATCATCTTTTCAATTGGCTTGGGATAATATAGATTTGTTATTCTAAACATCTTTTCTTCCATTATTTTCATTCATCTCAACAATATCACATCTCAATCCAATCCTAATCCATTCAATCTAACACAAATCATCTAATCACATCCTTGGTCTTGTTTCTAGCCTTGCTACAAGCCTTGATCCACTCGTCATCATCATCATCATCATCATCATCATCATCATCAGGATGTATCCTTCCCTATCCTTTTGTGTTGTTTTGGGATGTCTCCTTCCCTCATCAACACTCTCATCATCATCATTGGGATGTATCCTTCCCTTTCCTTTTGTGTTGTTTTGGGATGTATCCTACCCTCATCAACAACACTCACTGTCATCATTATCGGGATGTATCCTTCCCTATCATTGTGTTGTTCTAGGATATCTCATTCACTCATCAACAACACTCCATCCATCATAAATCCATCTTGGCTTGTAGCTTGACCAGGGCAACATCACCTTTGTCCTTGAATCCATTTGTGCTTTCTGTTATCCCTTCATCTCGCTCATCCTCTCTTATCCATCCTTTTGCATCATCTTCCCCATCCACCCTTGCATCATCTCATCCATTTCGAGTCTTTTGATCTCGCATGTCCTCTCGAGGGGGCATCCTTAATCCCTAATCTTCATCTTCACTCCCATCATCTTTCCTCCCAGTCACTCCTTTGGATGACTGGTGCATCTTTCCCAATCTAACCATTTTCATCCCGGTGCTATATTTTAATCTTCTTTGAAATGATGCTACTTCGTAACACCATCTTAAAGAGAGACAAAATGTAAACATCTAAATTTGACCACTTATATCTAGTCAAATTTATCCCTTTTCGTCTAAATATCCTCCTACCCACATTAATTAAGTAATATTAACATTATTTAATTAGTACCCATAAAATCCTCAAAATCCCTAAGCTATTTAATTTAATTAAATACTTTACCATCGATCTTTTCTATCCCATAAATTAAATAAATAATTTCTATTTATTTAATATACTCCCTCAAATATCACATCCTCCATTACTTTTTCTTAATCCTACTCATCTCCTAATCCCATTATTAGGGATGTGCACATCCCTAATCCATGATTAGGATATGTCACATCCTCCAAATTTTGCAAGTTGGCTCTTAATCATCATTAACCACCTAACTCTCTTCTAATCTTTCATCAACTAGTCTAATCAACCCCCTTTAGTCAAACTCTTCCCACATCCCAATGGAATTTTTAATTTCATTTTATTCTTCCAATACTCTCCATGAAATTTTTAATTCCATTTACAATCCCCATGTATTTTCCAATGGAATTTTACATTCCATTTATTCACCCAAAGTTTTCCAAGGAATATTTTATTCCTTTTATCTTCCCCATGCACATTAAAAATGAATTATTAATTTCTTTGGTCAACTATTGATTTCAACCATTGATCCTTTCCCAAAAATCAATTTTGACCATTCATTCATCTCTCCTCTTTCTAATGACTAAGACAATTAGCCATTTTTGCACTCTAAAACATTCATTCAACACATGCAACTTGGAACTCTCAAGCATTCAAGCACTTGCACTCATCCACCATTGTTGCAACTTTCAAGCTCATTTTGCATCCATAACAAGCATCTATCCAAATACCCACTTGCATCATTGCATTCCTCATCTCATCCACATCGTTTTGCATATAGTTTTATGCCATTTTCCATTGAAAGGAGCACACAATTGAGCAAATCAATAGGGGCAACCAACCAATCAACTTGGACAAGGTAACTCTCTCTATTTTGCTTTATTTTGTTCAAGTTCAACTTAGGCCAATCTTGAGGTGTTGTTGTGTTTCCTTTTGTCCTGCATTTCATTTTTATTTTGCACTTTAGGCTAGGAGATTTTCACTGCACATAAATATATATTCTCCACTCATCCTTAAAACTTTGATATAATGACCACTTTTCCTATCCACAAGTGCCTTGAACTGTTGAAAATAAGAAAATGCATCAAATTTATGTTTTAGAAAATAGACCCAAGTTTTTTTTGTGAAATCATCAATGAAGGTAAGAAAATAGGTGCAACCTCCTATGTATGGTGTTTGCATTTGTCCACAAATATCTGAATGCACAATCTCAAGTGGTGCTCTTACTCTATGTGATTTGCCAATGGTAAAAGACTCTCTATGCTGTTTTCCCAAGATGCAAAACTTCACAAATTCTTTCTAGTTTTTCAATTAATGGCAAGCCTTTCACCATGTTCTTCATGTGTAACAACTTCAAACCTCCAAAATTCAAATGTCCAAATTTGAAATGCCATAACCAAGACTCATCTAATACAACTAATTGAAATGTTGTTTCAATTTTTGTGCTTGTATTTTCTGCCTTAAATGCTACTCTAGAATTTACATTATTTATCTCATGAACAAATTTGGCTGTTGTTCCCTTCATAACCAACCTTATTCTCAAGGGAAACATGCGATTTCTAGTCATTTGCACTTTGGCAATAAGTAGATTGCTTGGGATTCTATCCAAAATCACACACTCATTGTTTTTAAAACACTTTATATCCCTTTTGTACCAATTGAACAATGCTCATTAAATTATATTTTAGAGCAGCAACATAGTATACATCAGGCATGTTTTTCTGCTCCCCCTCTTTTATTAGAATATCAATTGTTCCTTTTCCCAAAATTGTGACCTTGTTGTCATTGCCAAGCACGAATTTAGTTTGAACTGATTTATCTAAACTAGAAAACAAATCTGCATTACCAGTCATGTGATTACTACAACCAAAATCTAAATACCATATGTCACTTGGGCTTTCTTGGATAACATTACATTCAACGAGAGAGTTAGTAGAAATTGCTTCAACAATTTTAGTGCATGCAATGAACATAGTGCTTATTTGAGTGCTGCTACTTGACTAATTTTGACCTTGCTTGTGTAGATCATACTATTTTTCTTGCATTCATTAGAATAATGTCCAAACTTCTTACAATAATGACATTGAACATGTGATTTATCAAATCTTTGGCCACTTGGATGATTGAAATTCTAATTTTGACCTCTACCAACACTATTTGTAGAGCTACTGCTACATCCACCTCTAGGACTGAATCTTTTTTGTCCTCTTCCATGAGTTATAGATGATTGAGATGAAAATGCATTTTCCAATGAAATGTTTGACCTATTTAGTCTATATTCATGATTGATAAGAGAAGCATGAAACTCATCAACACTACATTGGTTGAAGTCTTTAGTTTCCTCCAAAGCCACAACTAGAAGATCAAATTTAGGAGGGAGGCTTCGAAGGACTTTCTCAACAATTTTCCCATCCTTTATGACCTCTCCATGTGATTTAATTTGATTAGTTAGACCAACAACAATGAGTTTAGAAGGATTCTACTGAATCTGAGTTTCTCATTGATATTTTCAAAATCTCTTCTAACAAGCTGTTAACTTAGTAGTTTTTACTTTGTCCATAACTTGGTAAGCAAGTTGAAGTATATCCCATGCCTTCTTGGCTTTCTTTTCTACTGCTACTCTTGGGAGTATGCTCTCATTCATTGCTTGATGAATACATAATAATGCTTTACCATCCTTCTTCCTTTGTTCTTTCAAGACATCTTTCTCAACTTGTGTGAGTGCATTGTATGCTGCTTGGTCTTTTGGTTCCACATAACCATTCTCAACAATTTCCCAAACGTCTTGAGACCAAAATAGAGCTTTCATGGTTAAAAACCAATACTCATAATTCTTTCCTATAAAAATAGGGGTTTGTAGACTAAACAAGGATGCACTAGAAGTGGATGCAATGGCTTTCAAGAGAATGAAAAAGACTCAAATAAAATAGAAAAACAAAGGTTCCTTTGACTCTGATACCAAATGTGGGATTTAAAAGTATGAGAAAAGGAGAAAAATTAACCCGAATAGAACAAATTTAGATAAGAGAACAACCCAAGGTTATATGTAGAAAACTTAGAAATATTGAACACCAGTAGCTACGGCTGCACATAAAACTGAAAGTATATTTTTCTGTTCTCAATCTGATTTTTCGCTTCCTCTTTATATTAAAAATTATTATACAAAACTATACATAAATATCTCCATATAGAATTCATGAGAAGAATGTACAACTATAGCTCATACATGAATTACAATTAATATCACCGTAAGAGCCAACAAAAAGATAATTAAAAAGAAGTCCCTTTATGGCAATAAGAAAATACATGACATTAAATTTATGATAAATGCCCAACCATAAGTAATTAATCAAAAGAGGACATCCCACAATACCACACAAGACAAAAAGGAGAGATGCGACATGGCAATAGAACCCTGAAATCCTGCAAGAAGGCAGTAGGAACGGTGTGGTGCTATGGTTGCCGCATCCCTGTCAAGCAGTGGAAAGAGTCGCGCGGTAGAGCGGTAAGATGCATTCCAGCAGGTGAACTCAAAAGCTGATGTGAAAATGCGACAAGATGATGTATCCAATAATCATAAGCAATGATTTCTTCATTGAAACATTAAAGGTTTTCCAACTTCTTTTTTGTTTGTTTTATATCTATGTTATCGATTGACAGTAAAAAATAATATCGTTGGTGTCTTAATGATTTTCATTCCTTGCTATTTCTGTCATTTAGGATCAGACCAAAGCTGAGGACATTAAAACCACCATCATAATATTCAAGAAGGTCGATGAATATCTCTTCTAAATTTAGTTCTATGAGATAAAAATTATCAGGACTTACATCAAAAAATAACAATCACACCACTCACAACAACCAAATTTTGCACAAAAATGTCCATGCAACAAAGCAAAAATGAAAGGCACAACAAAAAAAAAAAACTTCAGACGAAATAAGAATGTGTAGAAAAAAGTAAAAAAGACAACCATAGTCTAAGTGATCCAAATGTTGAATGGAGGGAAATTAACTCAACCATATGGATAAATCATCTCTGATTTTTCTTGATAGAGAAACAAAGAAATCTTATTTTCTTTCTTCTCTGCTTTTTAATTGCTTTAAAATTATTGAATTTTCATTCATTTAAAAATATGCAGTCTATTATAAACCACACAATATGTCAGATGAAAATGTGTTAGACAAACATAAGGGATTATATTCTAGAAGCAGTAATTGAACAATCATTCCACATTTATGAGAGTTACAAGATTCGTGTTCAACAACTTGTGAATAAGATGCCTTGCTGGTGTGTCTTTTGCAGCTTTGTACTGTTGATGTATGATGATGTTGTTTTCTCTGTAAGGGCTTTCTATACATTTATTTTTTTCTATTAATATATGCTTTTTTTTCAATAAAAAAAAAAGAAAAGAAAGAAATTCTGTACATTTATTTTTTTCTATTAATATATGCTTGTTTTTTCAATAAAAAGAAAAGAAAAGAAAGAAAGAGTATGAAGAGTTGTGGAAAGCTGTAAAAGACTCAAGGGCTAAACCAGTGTGTCCTGTGTTGGTAAGAATAATTTCTACCACATCGTCAAACATTAAATGTTATAGTGATTTATGCCAGTTAAGCACGCTCTGGAGATTTCCAGCACCCACCGATAAGAAACAGGTGAGAAAATTAAAGTATGGTATGTGTGTTCATTGTCTGGAAGCTTCGTGAGGCCTCTCAACTCTTCTATAATCTGGAAACTTCTAACTCCTCTATAAAAGAGGATCAATGTAAAAGCATTTTGCAATCAATTCAAGTGTGTTTTTTTTCTTCATGGTATCAGAGTAATAAACAAATCTTGGGCATGGGTTCAGTGTTTAAGCTGCCTTCTACGAGTTGCATAGGTTGTGAACTTCATACAATGTTGAAAACTTGAGGAAATTGGTGTAGTCGCTGCAACATGTTCCAGAATGAAAGGAGCTCACAGTAATATTGAAGTCAATTTGTAGAAGCCAAGATTCTAAACCATCGATTGAAAGGTGTAGTTGGTAAGAATTGCTGGAAATGAATATCAAATTGTTGTCATTATATTTTGTGTTGCTAAGAAAAGATTGTAGATATTACAACTGTTACAATAGCCGTTGTGCATAAATGAGATTGCTGCTAACAAAATACGAAGATGCTGCGTATGCCAAAGCAGATTAATAGTAGTAAGAGTTGAAAAGGCTTGTAGATTTTTCCTGCCAGCATTTATTCTTCCATTGATAGAAGATGCAGATCTATTCAAAATCTGTATACAGATCGCTGATGAAAGAGAGAATATGCAATCATAAAAATAGAACACGAATCGTTTGGAAGAGATCCCGGTTGCAATAGTCAAATAGAAAGGTAGTTTTAATATTTTATATATATCTGGAATATAGATCAAGGCATACATATAAAATGCTGGCTATAGCAATATTTAATCTTTGTGTGGTTATGAATAAAGGTTTAAGTTGGACTGTTTGTAATTGATTGGAGAAGAAAATAAGTCGTTAATCTCTATGGTTAAAGATTGGTGGTATGTAGAAACTCCAAATCATCTAGAAGGAAGTTGCAAGAGTAGTAAAGGTGTGTGTTGCCATATATATGATTAAATTAAGAAGATTTTGCAACCACCAACTAAAAGGGTGATTATTTGGAAACAAAGAACCATTATTGAGAAGGTAATTTGTAATTTTTCTAAAGAGTTATTATTTTATAATTTGTTAAAAGAAAATTTCAGATAGTTGAGATAACAAAGGAAGTAGATTGAAAGTTGTGAAGAAAGAAGGTTGTCATTACAAAAAGGCAGAAATTGAAGAAAAGAGTAAGCACACGAAGTTGCCAACAAAGAAATTGGGGTAATCAAGGTGAAAGTGTATAAGGTGAGTTTTAATGGGTAAGTCGATAAAAGAGTGTTAAAAGAAAATGAAAATTTGATTTGTGAGAATGATTTTTTAAAGAAAAAAATAGTGAACTTTTGAAAGATTTGTGCCAAGTTGAGGAGGAATTTTTAGATGTTAAGAAACAAAATTCTGAATTGTTAAAAGATTTACACAAGATTTCAATTGAAAATAGTGGACAAGTGATTAAAATTTTTGATCTTGATATTGAATTAAATAAAGTTAAATAAAAAATGAAGAGTTAGAAGAAAAGCTAAAGGTGTTTGATGAGATTAAGAAAAAAAATGAAGAATTAGAACAAAGAGTAAAATTGGTTAATGACTTAGAACACCAACTAAAGATATTGGCAAAAGCAAATAATTCACAAATGAAGGAAATCACAAAATTAGAAGAAAATAATGGTTTATACAAGAAGGAAATGTCAAAATTAAATAAAAAAAATGAAAGTTTGAAGTCAAAGAAATTGGTATGTGACATTTCTTGTAGTACAAAAGATTTGAGTTCATCATTTGATAAGTGTGCTTTTGCCGAAGTTGTTTGTGATGAAGATAAACATGTTAATGAGACTGAGAATCTTGTTATTTGTGATGATAATGCATTTGATTCTATAAATATTTCTAGTGTAAATAATGTTGGTTTAAAAATCATGAAAATAATGGGTTATAAAGGCAAAGGATTAGGAAAACATAAACAAGGAATGATAAACACCATTGAGCCAACAATGAGGCCAAAGTATGAAGGTCTCGGGTATGTCACAAGTAAGGGGAATGATGCTACAAGTTCAAGTAAATTCATTCAAGAAATGAAAAGTGTTGAGTGTACACATTTCCATAGGAGGGGTCATACAAATGATAAATGTTGGGATTTATATCCATGTAAAATTTGTGGTTTGAAAAACCATTCTAAAAAAATATGTTGGAATACAAATTGGAATAATGAATATATGAAAGATGCATGAAAATGAATTGTGGTTGGAGTTTTGGAACGAATTGGAAAAAGTTGACCGGTATGTTCAAAAGATTGTTCAAGTACAAGTGTTCATATGCCAAAGATGATAGAAATCAAGTGATTTGAAGATTAGCTGAAAATGAAGGTGCATGATGAAACTAAATTTGTGCAGTAAAGTGCAGTAGCATAAGAGATCACCTTTTTAGAAATGAAGGAATTGAGTTTGAAGCTTCCAGATCATAAGATCAGTGAGCAAGCAAGGAATTTGAAAAATAGATTTTTTCAAAACCATAATTTGAATGTTTGATGGCCATCATAAAAAAAGTGATTGTAAATGGGTACCTAACAAGGCTTTAGGTCGGGACCCATCCTTTTAGATTGTGCAAGAAAATGATTTAGTGAGTTTGCAAACTTGAAAGACTCAAAATTTGAAATGATAAAATATGCCTAGTCAAAATTAAGGGGGAGTGTTGGTAAGAATAATTTCTACCACACCGTCAAACATTAAATGTTATAGTGATTTATGCCAGTTAAGCATGCTCTGGAGATTTCTAGCACCTACTGATAAGAAACAGGTGAGAACATTAAAGTATTGTATGTGCTTCCATTGTCTGGAAGCTTCGTGAGGCCTCTCAACTCTTCTATAATCTAGAAACTTCTAACTCCTCTATAAAAGAGGATCAATGTAAAAGCATTCTGCAATCAATTCAAGAGTGTTTTTTTTCTTCATCCTGCATGCCTTCAATCCAATACAAGATTCAGATACTTCAAAAACTACTCTTCATGTGTTGTACAGGTAAGATACAAATGTCATGTTTGCAATAATTGCTTTACTTTAGGTGGTAAACATTATGCCAAAGATCAGAACCTCAACTTGAGAATTGGTGAGAATTGGTGAGAATTGATGGGAAGATTATGGGTGGCCTACTGGATTGTCTAGGAGAGTAATCTTTACACTTCTTTCAAAGGATAGAAAATAATTGACAGCTCTTTCATTCCAGAGTAATTCTTACTTTTAATTCTATGATTTAGATTTAGAATTTATTGTAAGAAATAATTTAGTTAGATTTATCTTTACAATACAAAACTGGTTGTACTACTGTATTTAATATTTGGACATACTATTTTTTAAATTTGGTTTTGTGAATTTTGAGCGAAATAAAAATTAGTTTAAAACTTCTTCCAAATTATTTGATTTAGTCGAGGACATTAAAATCACCATCATAGTATTCAAGAAGGTCGATGAATATCTCTTCCAAATTCAGTTCTATGAGATAAAAATCATGAGGACTTACGTCAAAATTATAATAACAATAACACCACTCACTACAGCCAAATTTTGCACAAAAATCTGCATGCAACAAAGCAAAAATCAAAGACAACAATAATTAACAAAACTTAAGTTGAAATAAAAATATGTAATGTTTGTAATATTTTTTGCTTTCTCCGTTCGACCCATGTGAATTCTGGACTTTGCCCATATGACTCTCGGGATGTGCCTTTTTACCACCCACATTTTTTTTGTGAATATGTATTTCTATCTTTAATTTAATATAAATATATGTCTATTCATAACCATAATCTAAATGATCCAAAAGTTAAATGAAGGACAACTTATGACACAGACTAGAAAAACCTCCTATCGCTTTCACAAACCAAACTTTGCACAATTTCACAATTTCACAACCTCACTTAATTTGACAAGTGCACTCAAATCAGAATTTAGCAAGACACAATAATGGTGAAGTAGTTTTGTTCCACAGGAATATAACTTCAGCTCAATCGTCCAAATTCCGTTCATCAAATTAACAAATTCGAATGATACAAATTTAATTACATCCCCTAGAAAAAAATTTGATTTCACTCTAATTTGTAACTGTGACATACAATTGCAAGCTTCTCTTTATAATTTAGTCCTGTGTTCCAAATTGCCCCTGTTTTGTCAATTCCCCATGATCTGCCTTCATCTAATATTTCTTCTTCATTATGGCGCGACCCATTCTCTGTTTCTACGCGATGCACTTTTTTCCTCTTAATTGCGTGGTTTATTTACATGAGACAATCAGCATTCAAACACTTCTTCTAACTGGCGCGTTCCACACCTTTCAAATCTGTATTTTATTCCTTTTGGACAGCCTGCCCTGGTATTTTCTTTGCCCAGTTCAATGGGCTCGACTCCTTTCTCTCTACTATGCGTACCTCTTCTCTCACCAACCCCCTACCGCCAGTTCAAATTGCAACGTCCCCTCTTCTTCTTATGCGCAGTCTCTTTAACTTCTCCATCTGCATTGTCTCACCTTTTCATCTTCCACGGCCTACCTTGGTTCATTCGTTTCGTCTTTGCACATACTTTTGGCATTCAATTAATCATATATTTTCATTTAAATATGTTTGTCCTTCTCTGCTGTGCATCCAACCAGTGTTAAGTCAATTTGAACTTTGAAGCATTTACTTCTATTATCAATAATGTATAAAATAATTTTCAGACTGCATCAAATAGTCAAGGTGAAAATTAAGACATTTTATCAAATGGAAGTCACAATAATGTCATTTTGATCCATCACCGAACCAAAATTTCAAAATGTCAAACCAAAAATCAAATTGGATACAAATTGGATTGATGCCGCCATAAGCTCTGCTCCTGCATCAACTTAGCTCAGCCATATGAACAAATCATCTCTGATTTTTCATGATATGAAAACAACTCCTTAATTGCCAAGGAAATCTTGTTTGCTTTGTTCTCTGCTTTTTAATTGCTTTAAAACTATTGGATTTTCATTCATTTAAAAAAACACAGTCTAGTATAAATCATAAAGCAATAAAACCACAACTATTCTACTCTGCTTTTTAATTGCTTTAAAACTACTGAAATTTCATTCATTTAAAAAAAAAAACAGTTTATTGTAAATCATAAAGCAATAAAACCACAGATATTCTACTCTGCTTTTTAATTGCTTTAAAAGTATTGGATTTTCATTCATTAAAAATAGCATAATCTATTATAAATCATAAAGCAATAAAACTACAACTATTCTACTCTGCCTTTTAATTGCTTTAAAACTATTGAATTTTCATTCATTTAAAAAACAACAGTCTATTATAAATCATAAAGCAATAAAACCACAGCTATTCTATCATTTTGAAGTTAAGGGAAAAAATATAACAAGGAGAAATCTGTCGCTTACCAGTTACCACACAAAATGTTAGATGAAAATGCGTTAGACATCATAAGAGATTACTTTCTAGAAGCAGTAGTTGAACAATCATTCCACATTCTTGGGAGTTACAAGATTCATGTTAGATTTAGTTAGAATTATCTTTACAATACGGAACTGATTGTACTATTGTATTTAATATTTGGACATACCATTGATTTTTATATTTAATTTTGTGAATTTTGAGCAAAATAAAAAAAATTGTTTAAGATTTCTTTCAAATTATTTGATTATTAAGTTGTTAAGTTATACTATTATATTAATTGTTTTATTTGATTATCAAGTTGTTATTAATTTTTTTAAAGATGAAATAAGAATGTGTAGAAAGGTAGTAAAAAGACAACCATAGCAAAAATCAAAGACAAAACAAAAAATAAATAAATTATTTGGCAATTTCTATGCATATTATACAAGCATTTATAGATGTTGGAAGGGGAATTTTGGCAAACAACACATGTAACAAGAATATTTTATTGGGATTCTATATTGAAGGTTTATGGTTATAATGTAAAAATATCAAATTCCATATTATTTGCATATTGATTTTATGATTGAGTTGATAGTCCACAAGTAACGCACATCTTAGAACATATTTTTATGTACCTTTAATGTTTAAGTTAGTCTATAATGGCTAAGCCAAGGGAAAACTTTAATGTCAAGATTAAATTTGACTTTGAAAATATCAAGATCACTTTTACAATCATGTACCCAACTTAAACCATTTGTACAACTACAAATCTGAGGCTACATGGGAAATGGATTAAAACTATCATATCCCAACCCTAAAAAATGAATGTAAATAAATTTGAACCAAAATTAAAATATTTATCAATTCTCATGTGAAATGTATCAAATAAACAAATAAAAGTGAATCCAAAGGAAGGGGAAAGTACAAAATATGTAGTCTTCACCACTACAAATATTATTATTTTTTGTTTTTTAATTTTATATGTAAATCCCTAAAGATGTGTATGCAACCTTCTGTTATGTAAATGGAGCCGAAGAGACAAACATTGCTTACTATAATAATTCAAGTTCCTTGTCTTAAGAGTCTTTCTTCCAATTATAACTGCTTGGATGGGATCACCATTTTTGATCCTTCTGACCCATTATTTTTCTTTATTATCAATAGAACTTTCTTTATTTTTATCTTAAAAATATTTCTTTGAGTTATGACCATCAGATTGGATCACCAGTTGTGATCCTTCTAACTCATTATTTTTCTTATTATTAATAAAATCTTTCTCTATTTTTAAGGAAAAAAGCCTTTTTATTCCCATTAACAAACTAATCATAATTAGTTCAATCGATATAACGTAAAATATCATTTTAGTAGTTTATCGTTGCATTATTTTACAAATATCTAACAATCTCTTCTTGCCAAATATTTAACTACAAATATAATTTATTAGAAATGATGGGAGTTCTTTTGAATTTTATTCTTTTAGAGCATTATTTTCCTTGATGTTTTAATCACCATTGACTGGCAACAAATCCCAGTTATCTGAACTTCTTTGTCCACTCATCTGAGAAACAAAATTAAAAAGGAAAAAATGATATCATGTCCTCGACTCTCTATTTCAATTCATGTTTTAATGGCTTAAAAAACACCTTCACCTAATATTCACAGAAGAATAACCCTAACAGAGTTGATCTGAGGGCATCATAAGCAACAATTTTTTCATTAAAACATTAAAGATTTCCTATCTTTTTTTCTGTTTGTATATCTTTGTTATCGATCGTCAGTAAAAAATAATATCGTTGGTGTCCTAGTGATTTTCATTCCCTGCTATTTCTGTCATTCAGGATCAGACTAGAGCTGAGGACATTAAAAGCACCATCATAGTATTCAAGAAGGTCGATGAATATCTCTTCTAAATTCAGTTCTATGAGGTAAAAATTATCAGGACTTACGTCAAAAACTACAATAACAATCACACCACTCACAACAGCCAAATTTTGCACAAAAATCTGCATGCAACAAAGTAAAAATCAGACACAATAAAAATTAAAAAACCTTGCTGGTTCTAAGATCAATGATTCTTACAAGTTCTGGACGCTGCGCTTTGATGGGTCCAAATCCAAACAAGGAGTCGAAGCTGACTTTGAATTGATCAAACCAATGGGTAAGTTGTACTTCATTGCTCACACACTTCATTTTTATTGTACAAATAATGTAGCGGAATATGAGGCATTGGTCCTTGGTCTTTTAATGGCATTAAAGAAAAGGGTCAGGATGTTACAAGTTTTTGGTGACTTAGAGTTAGTCATGAAGCAAGTAAGAAAACTCTACTCCTGCTATGATAGAAGACTAACCAATTACAGACATAGAGTATGGGATCTATTAGAGAGCCTAGATGTGTTTAACATTCAATTGATCCCATGCTCTTAGAATTATACTGCTAACGCCTTGGCCCAGGCGACCAGTACCCTACAACCCCTATCATTATCTAGCCTCAAGAGATTCACTATTGAGCTCACCTCTATCCCATCTGTGCCTGACAATGTGGCTAATTTCCAAGTATTCAATGATGATAAACACATCTTGGATTTCATTACCAGCTCCGATGTGTTTGTAGCCTAGATAATTGATGAGGTTGAGCCTAAAGAGGCTGAGCTAGACATAGAGGGGGTCATCAACCTTAAGACCAACACCATTCCCAGAGGTATGGTCTAATTGGAGCAGATATTTGACTTAGATCAGATCAAAGATCAGGATCAAAAATCAAAGAAAGACTCCATCAACAATCAGTGTGACACCCATAATCTCGAAACAATCGAGGAAGCTAAGAATGTATTCATTGGTAAGGTGTGCACACCAGAAGAAAGGAAAGGTATCGTTGATAATTTACGGAAATATCATGATGTAGTTGCTTGGAGTTATGAGGATTTGAAGACATATGACACGTCAATCATCACACACACTATTCCTCTTAGGCCAGACGTGAGACCATTTTGATAGCTACATCACCCCGTCAATGCGTTGTTGGAACCAATTATTTACAGAAGTACAAAAGTTGTTGTCTACTAGAATCATATTTCTAGTCAGACACTCCACGTGGGTGGAAAATTTGGTTCAAGTTAGGAAGAAGAATGGTGAAATCAGATTGTGTGTTGATTTTCGCAATTTGAATAGAGCTTCGAAAAATGATAATTACCCAGTGCCCTCTTCGGATGAGGTGTTTCAAATAGTTAATGGTTCTCAAATGATGTCCTTCCTTGATGGGTACTCCAAATACAATCAGGTAACGGTGCAATATGAGGACAGGCATAAAACGACGTTCACCACCAAGTGGGGAACCTTTGCATACATGAGAATGCCTTTCAGATTGATCAACGCAGGCACCACCTTCTAGCGTGCGATGGACATCGCCTTCAAGGACATAATTGGTAAGTGCATCATTATTTATATGGATGATCTTATAGTGTTTTCAAAGAATAGGGGAGACCATGTCTCCGATTTATGCAAGGTCTTCCAGAAATACAGAGAATTTGACATTTCTTTGAATCCAAAGAAATGCATCTTTGGGTTGACCGAGGGTAAGTTGTTGAGACATGTCCTCTCAAGGAAAGGAATTTCCATAGATCCTAAACGTATCCAAGCTATAATGAAGATTCAACTGCCAAGCAACAAGAAAGAGCTGAAATCTTTCTTCAGAAAGATAAATTTCGTTAGGAAATTCATCACAGGCTTTGCTGAGATAGTTAAGCCACTCAATGCCATGCTGAAACAAGATGCAAAAGTTGAATGGACATCAAAATCGAAGCAAGACTTTGAGGAAATTAAGAAAGTAATTGCTGATGCACCTGTGTTAGTCAGTCCAGACTATCTGAAGTTGTTCTACATTTACTCCTTTGCTTCAGATCACTCATGCACCAACATATTGACCCAAAAAGATGATGAAGGAAATTAGCACCCAATTGCCTGCATGAGTGCTCCATTAAAATATGATGATATAAGATATCACAACATGGAAAAATAAGCATATGCCTTGGTCAGGGGAGTTAAAAAAATTCAGACACTACATCTTGCACAATAAGGTGTTCGCCATAGTGCCTGACCCAGCAGTGAAGACATTACTCATGCAAAATGAACTAGGAGAAAGACGAACAAAATGGGTTACTTTGCTACAAGAGTATGAAATGGATATCCAACCAATGAAATTGGTCAGAAGGTTAAGCACTCACCTGAATGATATCCTCAATCTTTATTTTTATCTTAAAAATCTTTCTTTGAGAAAGACGAGCAAAATAGATTACTTTGTTACAAGAGTATGACATGAATATCCTTGATCTTTATTTTTATCTTAAAAATCTTTCTTTGAGTTATGACCATCAGATTGGATCACCAGTTGTGATCCTTCTAACTCATTATTTTTCTTATTATTAATAAAATCTTTCTCTATTTTTAAGAAAAAAGCCTTTTTATTCCCATTAACAAACTGATCATAATTAGTTCAATCGATATGACGTAAGATGTCATTTTAGTAGTTTATCGTTGTATTATTTTACAAATATCTAATAATCTCTTCTTGCCAAATATCTAACTACAAATATAATTTATTAGAAATGATGGGAGTTCTTTTGAATTTTATTCTTTCAAAGCATTATTTTCCTTAGATGTTTTTATCACCATTGACTGGCAACAAATCCCAATTATCTGAACTTCTTTGTCCACTCATCTAAGAAGCAAATTAAAAAGGAAAAAATGATCATGTCCTCGGCTCTCTATTTTAATTCATGTTTTAATGGCTTAAAAAACACCTTCATATAATATTCACAGAAGAATAACCCTAATAGAGTTGATCCGAGGGCATCATAAGCAACGATTTTTTCATTGAAACATTAAAGATTTCCCATCTTTTTTTCTGTCTGTATATCTCTGTTATAGATCATCAGTAAAAAATAATATCGTTGGTGTCCTAGTGATTTTCATTCCCTACTATTTCTGTCATTTAGGATCAGACTAGAGCCGAGGACATTAAAATCACCATCATAGTATTCATGAAGGTCGATAAATATTTCTTCTAAATTCAGTTCTATAAGGTAAAAATTATTAGGACTTATGTCAAAAACTGTAATAACAATCACGCCGCTCACAGCAGCCAAATTTTTCACAAAAATCTGCATGCAACAAAGTAAAAAGACATAATAAAAATTAAGGTGATTGATAAATTTTCACAATTCATATTGTTACATAAATTTTTTTCTAGATTTGATTGTGTTAAAAGTTTTTTCATCAATATTTCGGATCATACTTCATGATCCATCATCAGAATGATAAAGAACAAGAAAAGCTTGTTAAAGATTTTCTCCTCTTCAAATACTGATACTTCGACAACTACTCTTCACACATTGTACAAGCAAGGTACAAATGTCATGTTTGCAATAATTTCTTTGGCTTAGGTGGTAAACAATATACCAAAATCAGAATCTGCACTTGAGAATTGGTGAACAATCCATGAGACCAAAATGAGGAATGGAGCCGCCTACGCAGGAGACTGGAAGATTATGGCAAATAATTGACAAATTCGCTAAGGGCACGATCCCGGCCTCATCCCTTTTTTGGTGTCAGAGCCTTTGCACTCAACAAGACTTGATCCCTAATGAGCTCATTTAGAACCTTTCAACTTCACCAATAAACCAAAGGCCCATTGACATTGTTTTTAATATTTGGACATACTATTGCTTTTTATATTTGGTTTTGTGAATTTTGAGGGAAATAAAAAATAGTTGAAAACTTCTTTCAAATTATTTGATTATTAAACTGTTAAGTTATATTATTAAATTATTATTTTATTTGATTATCAAGTTGTTAAGTCATGTTATTTGTAAGATTTATATACAATTTTTTTATATTTTTATCAAAGCCATTTAGTTATAAAGTTGCAATTTAATTTATTTCATTCTAGTTTTTATTTAAGATAAAATTATGCTTAGTTTAACGAGATTATATGAGAATAATAATTAATTGTTACTTTTATAATTTTGAAATTAGATTATTTATAAAATAATCTAATCCTACTTTAGAACTGCAAAACCTCTAAAGTAACCTCAATTTAGATAAGGAAACAAAAAAACTCTTCTTTGTAGCAATAACTATCTTTGAGATAATAAGCTCTACTTCAATAGGATATTCTAAAATTTTAGCTTGCAAATTAATCAGTAAAGACACAAAACCTCTACCGTAAACTCAACCTTATTTGTGTAAGGCCCTTGCCTTGCATATGATAATTACAACTTCTTGTGTACTATGGGTGGTTTCCATTGCAAATAGTTAAGTTAAATTGGGGGACTATGCTTTCTTGATCTAATGTGGACCATGTGATGTATGTTGTCTTGAAGCCTCATTAATGTATTAGTATGAGGGCAATATTTAAGGTGTTACAATGAGATTTTACTACCACAAGTTTATATAGATGACCTTATCATGTATGGTGATAGTAAAGAATTGTAGGTTTTGTCAACAAGGCTTGTATTCTTGATTAATAAGTTTGGATATGCATGATGTTTAAATATATTATATAAAATAGTTTTAGTAGTGATTTTTTGA
This sequence comes from Sequoiadendron giganteum, assembly GCA_007115665.2. Lineage (NCBI taxonomy): Eukaryota > Viridiplantae > Streptophyta > Pinopsida > Cupressales > Cupressaceae > Sequoiadendron > Sequoiadendron giganteum. The sequence continues at coordinate 682,041,211 of CM021102.1, read as the reverse complement.
GTGTTGTAGAGAAGTATTAAATTAGGATAATTACTATCTCCCTTTATGATTGATTTCTCTTATAACTGAGCTTAAATTGAAAATCTATCCTTGCTCTTCTCATTTATTGTTGATAAGTTTGCACTATGAGGTTACTCTCACTATCGTAGCAATTTTTTTTAACCCTATCTAGATATTTGGTATGTTACTAGAGTGAAAATTTCTTGAACTTATTATTTTCTATCATGAGAATAAATCTTTATGCTCTCATGTTGATTCCTTTAGAATTATAACATGTGTAAACTGAATTACTATTTGTTACTATCTAACCCCATGTAAAATGGAGATGTATTTTGGATTGATGTACATTGTTAAAATATTCTAACAAGGAATTATAATAGGAATTATCATTATTATTTTTATTTCATTCAAGAGTGATACTAACTCGTCCCGTTCCAAGAAATTAAAGTGCAATTGTTAAGAAAGAGTATTAAATTTGAATACTTGTTTTTAACATAATTACTAGGTTATGCAAACATGTTGAATTTGAATATTCATGGCCAAAAGGTTTAAGAAATAGAATTGTAAATGGCTAATGTGGAGTGGAAAATTTTGGTGTATTCAAATATCCAAGATTGAGTTACAATAAATCTAGTGGTGCATGTTGAAGCATGTTTGAGGTATGTAAATTTAGTTATTATCAAGTTGATAATGTAAATACGAATCTCATTTTGATTATTCATATCATAGAGTACTGAAAATGGAAAAAGTGTGCAAATATATAAATGACCAATGTGAAGACAAGAGGATAACTAGGTCCCAAATTATATCTTTGTGTGGATCAAATATTTTTGGGGGTTAAAATTTTATTTGTATGGTGAAGATGTTGAGGTACCTTCTTGATGTCATTAATGTGGTATAAAAGTGTATCTTGTAGGCAACTTTGTTAGCCATGTTTAGGAGGTGTAAAAGGAGAAAATAAGAATATTAGGTAATATTTAAGACCCCAACCCAAGTGCCTAGGGCACTTGAGGAGGAGGTCAAAAAGAGTCTTGGGTTTTGTTTTAGGGGAATTTTTTTCTATTTGGTTTATAGGAGGAATAACCAAGGAGAGGAAGGAAATGGGAAATGAAGATGAATTTGTGTCCTCATGGTTAATATATTTTTTTAAGGTAATTCTTCTTGTTTAACATTTTCTTTAATTGGGATACAATACTTGGGGATGAAATAGGCGGTAAATACTTTAAATAGAAGGTGGGATTGTTTTTTTTATTATTCTACATCAAATATGGATGTTTATTTTAAAGTGATTGAAACTTAAACTTCTTATTATTCTATCTTCTTAAAATTAAAACTTGTCATAGGATTTGTAATGCCCTGCCATGCAACCCTAGAGGAAGTTTCAATCTACTACAAATGCATACTAATTTTTTTTAAAAAAATGAATTAAACAAACATGTTCACCTATAAATGACAACCTCCCCTAAGGCTACATAACCGAGATTACTTAATTCCCATTAACATACATAATCTAAATTACATTGCAATAAACATCTCAAACAATGACATACATCTAACATAAGTAAATACAAGATATGAATAGATTAACCATCACATAATTCCATTACATAAACCATTACAAGATTACAATCCTCATTCCCAGAATGAGTCAAAATAAATAAGAGTATAATAATTACAAGATCCACCTCATAACAAAAAGAGGGGTAAATACAACCGATACTAGAAGAATTACAACAGTACAAGAAGAGAGTAACAATATCCGCAAGCTGTCCAACTGGATGTCTCGCTTCCATGAACAGAAGAACAAAGGGGGACCCAACGGTTTTGGTGCATGTTCTACCCAAACTAGTGGTACCCGAAGGCCCACCCCCCATGCTAGGAGATAGTAAAAATACAACATGGACAAGAAATCTACTACCTCTAACCAAAGGCTGACTAACTGAACAAATTGACTCAACCATACATATGCACAATATAAATCTAACACTAACATGGTTACATTGCTTCTAGACATAATAAAATTAAGTGTGCTAAATAAACCATACACACAACATATAATCAAGGTTATCCTAGATAGAGTGTCATCGCAAGGTGCATCATGAGATCTCCTCTGGGCATCCTTCATAGGCTTCGATAATCCTGGTGACCTCAACCGAATCCCGACCCTCATAGTCACTCAAGTGGAATCAACTACCTTTCATATGGACAAGCTAGTTGACCTTGCTATTCCAGGCCTTCTCACTCACCCCAAGTCTAAACAAGCCCTTGTGTCTGCGAGTGAGGTTAATTTTATCTTGGTTAATGTGAATGCATCCTAGTAATCTAAGTACTTTACTTTAATTATCACTTCTTAAAATCACTTTCGAAGGTTACCCGGTTTACCTCTTTGGGCTCCGGCCCCTAACAAAAGCCACTCCTCTAATGGATAACTCACTACTCAAATCTAGACTCCAAGGGTGACTCAAGTGTTATAGAACTAAATAACTCAGTCTCTCCTAATCTAGGAGACGACAAATAAAGAATCTCACTCCAACACTTGGAGGAAAACAACTCAAATAAATCTACCCAAGGAAAATCGAACATTAGCTAACATGGGAATGACCCACATACACTGGAAGACTTTACAATAATTACACAATTCACCCTTTCCCAAGCAATCAATAACAAGGGAATTTAATTAACGAAAGAACACAAGCAAGGAAACATACTATATTTGGATATATTAAATCCATATTCTTATCTGACACTTTTCAATAAATAGTCAATTACTTTAATCAGATAAATGATAAGCTGAAATAATTATCTTTACTTTTATATAGAAAGGATAATTTCAAATATTACAAAACAAGATACCAAATTTGCATTAAAATCAATAAACTCAAGGAAGAAATATTTCTTTCAAAAATCTTAACTAACTTATCCACTTCTTTCATATTCACAAATTAAATAATAGATGCAAACTCTTAATCAGGTACACATTTAAATATAAATAAAAAAATAAACTGACTATTATCTAGATATTTATATTTGTTTAATACTGAAAACAATCTCATCCCCATTTAATTAAACCAAATCTATAATTCTAAAAAAAAACATAATACTTAATTTAAATAACTAATTCTCATATTCATATAAAATATATTTATATATATACCTACTCTATATATATATATATATATATTTTATGTTCATACAAAATATAATTATTATTTATAAAACCAAATACATAGTATTTGAATATATATATTTACTGTATATATTCAATAATGAATTTATTCTAAATTCCAAATACAGATTAAACTTTAAATAAATAAATTAAAAAGAAATATAAAAAAAAACAAATTTAAAAAAACCAAATTTAAAAAAAAAAATTTAAAAAGGCCGAGCTTACCCCGTACCTACGGACAGGGTACTGTGGGTGCCGACGGTACTATGTATCGGCCGGACACACCACAGACCGCATGGGGGCCGATGCTGTCATGTGATAGCGCGTCCCCCAAAGGGTGGGCGCGCTATCCCATGACAGCGTCCCTCCCACTGTTCAATGGGTGCGGCCCCAATAACATTATTTTTAATTATTTTATTTTTAAACTTTATTTTTAAATTTCAGATTTTCTAAAAACATAGGTACAGAATATAATTTCACCATTAACGAGAATTTTAGAGATTTGTGCCGATGGCGACTTTTTCCAAAAACGTGCCAAAAATTTAAATCTTAAGCAATTAAAATAATAAATATATTTATATGTTTTATGTATTTATATTTATCCAAATATAATACATATTATATATATATATATATATTTACACAATATTATAATTGGTAAAATAGGGAAAATAATTTAAAAAAACCAATAACATGGAATTGATAAATTTTCCAGAATTTCATTCTAAATTCAAAAAGGTGTAAATTAAAGTTCTTTTAACACTATTCATTGAATTTTACAGAAAACAATTAAATAAAGAAAATCAAACAAATCTTGTTCTTTTACTGAAGGTTTTCTATGAGGGTTTAATTTTCTTTTGAAGAACAGATATGACTAATTTACCAGGGTAAAATCTTCATACTACAACCTAAATGTTGAACACACAATTCGAGGTTTAATTTAAACTATGTTTTCTCAATTTCCCCCATTTATGGAATTAAAAGCTACAATAAATTTAAACATTCTTCCCCAAATTTTAGATGGATTAAACCTAGATTCAATCAACAATTTCCAATTCACAAATGATAATAACAACAAATTTGCAAACAATATAATATGAAATGAACCTTACAAGACAAAACCTGGAATCCAAAGCTACAGATGAAGATGAATATCAGATGCAAGCTTCCTCCCAAGAATTCCTGAAATTTCTGCAAACGTGCAACAGATCCAATCCAAGAACTTCGATAATTGCAAAGAAATAATTCTCCAAACAACTCTACAATCCAAAATTGCTTCCAATCCTTCTTTGTGCAAGTTTTTCCAAAAATTATTTTTCTCCTGTGCATGAATTCTTCTCCAATCCTTCCTTTTTTAAATCAAATACATGCAATTCACATATATCCAAAAATATCTTACACAACCCTAATTTTCAAACGCATGCAAATTGAAAATAGATATTTATTTCCTTTTCCATTTTCGAAAACCCCAAATTGATTTTAAAATGCAATTTCACTTTTCTTTCAATTCTTTTAATTTAATTTAATTTAATTTATTTCAATAAGCTCAATTAATTAATTTTAATTATTTAATAATTAAATTCAACCGTTTCCAAGATTAATTTAATTAATTAAATACAATTTCATCAACAACTTAAATATTTCATCTAAGCATAAATTTCACTTAATATTAAAATAACCTCTACTTTCAACAATGCAATAATTCTAAAATATTGATTAAATAATAAAGCATCCAACATAATCAAATAACATTAATAAGGTAAAACATGACTCAACAATCAAGACTAACGACACACTAAGGCTAGGGCGTAGACCTGACACATGTTACCTAGTTACTATCTCCCTTTCAACTTAATTGTTGGATCGACACGCTCAAACCTGTGAAACCAGGCGGAGTTGATGTCATGTACCTGCAACCTGAAACCAAGTAAACAATATAATACAGTATATCCAGTATATAATACACACCGTGAAGAAGAAATCACAGATTCGCAGGGCACTCGCAAGTGAGTGATGCGAAACCGTCCTCTTCACCAATACACTCATCAAAGACAGACATTACATCATAATCAGAATTCACATAATACAATATCTCAAGTTAAATCTACTAACATCAATAATCCATATTGCATGTGAAACAATAGTCAGATAGTCCACATCACACAATAATCAATGTCGCTCAATAGTAGTGATCAAAACACAAACAATAAGGTGTGTCAAGTATAATAGTAGTTGCATCCCAAACATAGCATAAAGCAAACACACAAAAAGCAAAACAAAGGGGTATTACATTCTCCCCCCCAAGGACCAGGCTTACTCCTGGAAGCCTACAAACAAGTAGGGATATAACTCCCTCATCCTAACTGCATCCTCCTAGGTGGATGAAGTATCATCCCTGGGATCCCACTGTACTCTGACCTGCTCAATATCTCACCCTCGAAGAGCAAACGTTTTGCGCTCCATTACGGCCAAGGGCTCCAAAGCCAATTGCCTATCCTCTACCTGTAAAGAATCCCAATCAAGGACATGAGAAACATCTGGATGATAAGTTCAAAGAACTGAAACATAGGCGATCATGTATCATTCTCTCTTGGTAGTGATAAAACAAGTCGATAAGCAACTAGACCAAATCTTCCCGAGTATCCGAAAGATTCAAATAAGCAAGGCACCAACTTAGAACCCTTTCCATATCCAGGATAGGACTCTTTCATGGGCCTTCCCTTAAAAATACTCTATAAATAGCAATGTGTGATCACACCTATGCGCATCCGCATACTTAAAGATTGATGGAGTCAATGATTACATATATATATATATATAATAAAGAATAAATATTTAGAACCTTTTGGGAAAGTTATAAACATAATGGTAAATAGAAATCCCTCTTTATAGAGGAATGTTGGTTGTTTATTATTTTCTTTATAATATTATTATGTAAAAGACAAGATGCATGATAAATAAACCCATGGCTAGGTTTGTGCATGCATATAAAAAAATAGATGAATTTAGTTTGGTCTTGCCTTTAGTTTTATAATCTAGAAAAAGGAAATACTCTTGTTGTGGTAACGATAATGAGATATAATTGTATGCATGGAATTTAGGCTTGGCTCTAGAAAAACGTATTATTATCAATAAAATTATTGTCTAGGCTTATTATTGTATACCTAGCTAGTTACAAAATAATATAGAGAATAATTTGCAAATAAATGTCATTCCAATACTCAAATCTAGTTGGGTCATTTTCAATAATAAATTATTGTTAGCCTCGAGAAAAGAGTATATGCCCTACCATTGTTGACCTAATTTCAAAACTACTTAAAATTGGAATTTTTTTTTTAAATTGATGTTGGTGGTCTATAATGGTTGGTGTATCAAATGATTTCTAGATTTAATAGAAATGCAAAGAAATATTTATTGATACAAAACCATTCTATTTTAGAACCCTAGTCCAATTTTATTTTATAAAATAAATCTCAATCCATGATGTTCTCAATTTACTCATGGTGGAAAAGTACCATAGTTGAATCTACCCTTTTTCATCTACTTATGCCTAGAAATCAAAATAAATTAAAGGAAGTGGGTTAGGTAGAATCTATATAGAATATCAATGTGAAAGAAAATTGAGATCATTGACATCCAGGTTTGTTTGAAGGAAAATTCTAATAACATTAACCAACAAATGAAAACCCTTAAAATTAAATTTAAAAATAAAAGAAAGTAAAATGGAAAACTTTCAAGGGGTGGCTCCTCGCGGAGGGAATTGTCCAATGAATGCATGAGCCCTATGTTTTAATGAGCTCGACCTCCTCAATATGTTGGCTCCACTTAGAGGGTTAACAATCCATTTAAAAATATTTATTATAGTTGTACAAAAATATTAATAAAAGAAACATAATAGTATATAAGATTGAGATAAATTTACCAGTAAATATATGTGTACTTTTATTCTTATCGCAATAGAAAAATTTCTCATTATTTAAGAAATAATATAGTCACTTTATCTATTATTTCTTGAATAAAAAATATTGATTTTTTAAAATCCCAAGTGCATCAAATA
>CM021102.1:681802059-682033888 GCA_007115665.2 Sequoiadendron giganteum | reverse complement strand
TTTAAATAGAAGGTGGGATTGTTTTTTTTTTTTTTTTACATCAAATATGGATGTTTATTTTAAAGTGATTGAAACTTAAACTTCTTATTATTCTATCTTCTTAAAATTAAAACTTGTCATAGGATTTGTAATGCCCTGCCATGCAACCCTAGAGGAAGTTTCAATCTACTACAAATGCATACTAATTTTTTTAAAAAATGAATTAAACATACATGTTCACCTATAATTGACAACCTCCCCTAAGGCTACGTAACTGAGATTACTTAATTCCCATTAACATACATCATCTAAATTACATTGCAATAAACATCTCAAGTAATGACATACATCTAACATAAGTAAATACAAGATATGAATAGATTAACCATCACATAATTCCATTACATAAACCATTACAAGATTACAATCCTCATTCCCAAAATGAGTCAAAATACATAAGTATAATAATTACAAGATCCACCTCATAACAACAAGAGGGGTAAATACAACTGATAACAAGAAGAATTACAACAGTACAAGAAGAGAATAGCAATATTCGCAAATTGTCCAACTGTATGTCTCACTTCCACGAACTGAAGAACAAAGGGGAACCCAACGGTTTTGGTGCATGTTCCACCCAACCTAGTGGTACCCGAAGGCCCACCCCCCATGCTAGGAGATAGTTAAAATACAATATGGACAAGAAATCTACTACCTCTAACCAAAGGCTGACTAACTGAACAAACTAACTCAACCATACATATGCACAATATAAATCTAACACTAACATGGTTACATTGCTTCCAGACATAATAAAATCAAGTGTGCTAAAGAAACCATACACACAACATATAATCAAGGTTATCCTAGATAGAGTGTCATCACAAGGTGTGTCATGAGATCTCCTCTGGGCATCCTTCATAGGCTCTGGTAATCCTGGTGACCTCAACTGAATCCCGGTCCTCATACTCACTCAAGCGGAATCAACTACCTTTCGTATGGACAAGCTAGTTAACCTTGCCATTCCAGGCCTTCTCACTCACCCCAAGTCTAAACAAGCCCTTGTGTCTGCAAGTGAGGTTAATTTTATCTTGGTTAATGTGAATGTATCCTAGTCATCTAAGTACTTTTCTTTAATTATCACTTCTTAAAAACACTTTCGAAGGTTACCCGGTTTACCTCTTTGGGCTCCGGCCCCTAACAAAAGCCACTCCTCTAATGGATAACTCACTACTCAAATCTAGACTCCAAGGGTGACTCAAGTGTTATAGAACTGAATAACTCAGTCTCTCCTAAACTAGGAGACGACAAATAAAGAATCTCACTCCAACACTTGGAGGAAAACAACTCAAATAAATCTACCCAAGGAAAAATGAACATCAACTAACATGGGAATGACCCACATACACTGGAAGACTTTACAATAATTACACAATTCACCTTTTCCCAAGCAATCAATAACAAGGGAATTTAATTAACGAAAGAACACAAGCAAGGAAACATGCTATATTCGGATATATTAAATCCATATTCTTATCTGTTACTTTTCAATAAATAGTCAATTACTTCAATCAGATAAATGATAAACTAAAATAATTATCTTTACTTTTATATAGAAAGGATAATTCCAATATTGCAAAACAAGATATCAAATTTACATTAAAATCAATAAATTCATGGAAGATATATTTCTTTCAGAAATCTTAACTAACTTATCCACTTCTTTCATATTCACAAATTAAATAATAGATGCAAACTCTTAATCAGGTACACATTTAAATATAAATAAAAAAATAAACTGACTATTATCTAGATATTTATATTTGTTTAATACTGAAGATAATCTCATCCCCATTTAATCAAACCAAATCTATAATTCTAAAAAAAAAATAGAATACTAAATTAAATAACTCAATCTCATATTCATATAAAATATATTTATATATACTTACTGTATATATATATTTATATTATATTCATACAAAATATAATTATTAATTAATAAACCATATACACAGTATTTAAATATATATTTGCTGTATATATATTCAATAATGATTTTTTTCTAAATTCCAAATACAGATTAAACTTTAAGTAAATAAATAAATAAATATAAAATATAAAATATAAAAAATATAAAAAACAAAACAAATTTTAAAAAAAATGAATTAAAAAAAATATTATAAAGGGCCGAGCTTACCCCGTACCTGCGGACAAGGTATTGTGGGCGCCGGCGGTACTATGTACCGATTGGACGCACCACAGGCCGCGTGGGGGCCGACCTTGTCATGTGACAGTGCGTCCCCCAAAGGGTGGGCGTGCTGTCCCATGACAGGATCCCTCCCACTGTTCAATGGGTGCGGCCCCAATAACTTTACTTTTATTTATTTATTTTTTAACTTTTGTAATAAATTTCAGATTTTCATAATACATAGGTACAGAATATTAATTTCGCCATTAACGAGAATTTTAGAAATTTGTGTTGACGGCGACTTTTTCAAAAACATGCCAACAATTTAAATCTTAAACAATTAAAATAATAAATATATTTATATGTTTTATGTATTTATATTTATCCAAATATAATACATATTATATATATAAATATATATATTTACACAGAATATTATAACTGGTAAAATAGGGAAAATAATTTAAAAAAAAACTAGTATGATGAAATTGATAAATTTTCCAGAATTTCATTCTAAATTCAAAAAAGTGTAAATTAAATTTCTTTTAACACTATTCATTGAATTTTACAAAAAAAATTAAATAAAGAAAATCAAACAAATCGTGTTCTTTTACTGAAGGTTTTCTACGAGGGTTTAATTTTCTTTTGAAGAACAGATCTGACTAATTTACCAGGGTAAAATCTTCATACTAAAACCTAAATGTTGAACACACAATTCGAGGTTTAATTTAAACTATGTTTCCTCAATTTCCCCCATTTATGGAATTAAATGCTATAGTAAATTTAAACATTCTTCCCCAAATTTTAGATGGATTAAACCTAGATTCAAACAACAATTTCCAATTCACAAATGATAATTACAACAAATTTGCAAACAATATAATATGAAATGAATCTTACAAGACAAAATCCGGAATCCAAAGCTACAGATGAAGATGAATATCTGATGCAAGCTTCCTCCCAAGAATTCCTAAAATTTCTGCAAACGTGCAACGGATCCAATCCAAGAACTTCGATAATTGTAAACAAATAATTCTCCAAACAACTCTACAATCCAAAATTGCTTCCAATCCTTCTTTGTGCAAGTTTTTCCAAAAATTCTTTTTCTCTTGTGCATGAATTCTTCTCCAATCCTTCCTTTTTTTAATCAAATACATGCAATTCACATATATCCAAAAATATTTTACACAAACCTAATTTTCAAACGCATGCAAATTGAAAATAGATATTTATTTCCTTTTCCATTTTTGAAAACCCCAAATTGATTTTAAAATGCAATTTCACTTTTCTTTCAATTCTTTTAATTTAATTTAATTTAATTTATTTCAATAAGCTCAATTAATTAATTTTAATTATTTAATAATTAAATTCAACCTTTTCCAAGATAAATTTAATTAATTAAATAAATTAAAATTTAATTAAATACAATTTCATCAACAACTTAAATATTTCATCTAAGCATAAATTTCACTTAATATTAAAATAACCTCTACTTTCAACAATGCAATAATTCTAAAATATTGATTAAATAATAAAGCATCCAACATAATCAAATAAAATTAATAAGGTAAAACATGACTCAACAATCAGGACTAACGACACACTAAGGCTAGGGCGTAGACCTAACACATGTTACCTAGTTACCATCTCCCTTCCAACTTAACTGTTGGATCGACACGCTCAAACTTGTGAAACCAGGTGGAGTTGATGTCATGTACCTGCAACCTGAAACCAAGTAAACAACAAAATATAGTATATCCAGTATATAATACACACCATGAAGAAGAAATCATGGATTCATAGAGCGCTTGCAAGCGAGTGATGTGAAACCGTCCTCTTCACCAATACACTCATCAAAGACTGATATTACATCATAATCAAAATTCACATAATACAATATCTCAAGTTAAATCTACTAACATCAATAATCCATATTGCATGTGAAACAATAGTCAGATAATCCACATCACACAATAATCAATGTCGCTCAATAGTAGCGATCAAAACACAAACAACAAGATGTGTCCAGTATAATAGTAGCTGCATCCCAAACATAGCATAAAGCAAACACACAAAAAGCAAAACAGAGGGGTATTACATTCTCCCCCCCAAGGACCAAGCTTACTCTTGGAAGCCTGCAAACAAGTAGGGATATAACTCCCTCATCCTAACTGCATCCTCCCAGGTGGATGAAGTATCATCCCTGGGATCCCACTATACTTTGACCTGCTCAATATCTCGCCCTCGAAGAGCGAGCGTTCTGCGCTCCATTACGGCCACGGGCTCCAAAGCCAGCTGGCCGTCCTCTACCTGTAAAGAATCCCAATCAAGGACATGAGTAAAATCTGGATGATAAGGTCGAAGAATTGAAACATGGAAAACGTCATGTATACGTGCAAGACTGGGCAACAAAGCAAGTCGATAAGCAACTAGACCAATCTTTTCGAGTATCTCGAAAGGTTCGACAAAGCGAGGCACCAACTTAGAACCCTTTCCATATCGGATAGGACTCTTTCATGGACGCACCCGCAAAAATACTCTATCGCCAACAGAAAACTGACGATCCACCCTATGCGCATCCGCATACTTAAAGATTGATGGAGTCAATGATTACATATATATATATATATAATAAAGAATAAATATTTAGAACCTTTTGGGAAAGTTATAAACATAATGGTAAATAGAAATCCCTCTTTATAGAGGAATGTTGGTTGTTTATTATTTTCTTTATAATATTATTATGTAAAAGACAAGATGCATGATAAATAAACCCATGGCTAGGTTTGTGCATGCATATAAAAAAATAGATGAATTTAGTTTGGTCTTGCCTTTAGTTTTATAATCTAGAAAAAGGAAATACTCTTGTTGTGGTAACGATAATGAGATATAATTGTATGCATGGAATTTAGGCTTGGCTCTAGAAAAACGTATTATTATCAATAAAATTATTGTCTAGGCTTATTATTGTATACCTAGCTAGTTACAAAATAATATAGAGAATAATTTGCAAATAAATGTCATTCCAATACTCAAATCTAGTTGGGTCATTTTCAATAATAAATTATTGTTAGCCTCGAGAAAAGAGTATATGCCCTACCATTGTTGACCTAATTTCAAAACTACTTAAAATTGGAATTTTTTTTTTAAATTGATGTTGGTGGTCTATAATGGTTGGTGTATCAAATGATTTCTAGATTTAATAGAAATGCAAAGAAATATTTATTGATACAAAACCATTCTATTTTAGAACCCTAGTCCAATTTTATTTTATAAAATAAATCTCAATCCATGATGTTCTCAATTTACTCATGGTGGAAAAGTACCATAGTTGAATCTACCCTTTTTCATCTACTTATGCCTAGAAATCAAAATAAATTAAAGGAAGTGGGTTAGGTAGAATCTATATAGAATATCAATGTGAAAGAAAATTGAGATCATTGACATCCAGGTTTGTTTGAAGGAAAATTCTAATAACATTAACCAACAAATGAAAACCCTTAAAATTAAATTTAAAAATAAAAGAAAGTAAAATGGAAAACTTTCAAGGGGTGGCTCCTCGCGGAGGGAATTGTCCAATGAATGCATGAGCCCTATGTTTTAATGAGCTCGACCTCCTCAATATGTTGGCTCCACTTAGAGGGTTAACAATCCATTTAAAAATATTTATTATAGTTGTACAAAAATATTAATAAAAGAAACATAATAGTATATAAGATTGAGATAAATTTACCAGTAAATATATGTGTACTTTTATTCTTATCGCAATAGAAAAATTTCTCATTATTTAAGAAATAATATAGTCACTTTATCTATTATTTCTTGAATAAAAAATATTGATTTTTTAAAATCCCAAGTGCATCAAATAATATGGATTAGACAAATTAAGATCTTCAACCATGGATAAAACTAAATTAAACTAAAAATAAATACAAATACATGTCTACCTTTATGAATATTAAAATTTCCCCAATCAATGGTTTGATTTCATTAGAGTCTATTTCTCTTCATTCAATTATTCTTTAATGATTAGTGGATCCATATAATATAGTTGAATTGAATACATTATTGTTCATCTTATATATATGAAATAACAACCCTCAATTATGAAAATAACAAGAATCAATTACATTATTAATGTTATTCATGGTTGGATGTTGACTCAATATATTGAGATGTTTTTTTTATGTCTAAATGATCTTGTTAGCTATTTTTATTCTCATTGTTCTAATGTAGTTCAATATTTAATCACTTAATTTGTTTGGAATTTTATTGATTTATTTGAATTCAAATTTATTTGTTATCAATTTTCAAGTGATGATCACTTAAAAATACTTCGATTATTCAATTCAAAAGAGAAGAGACATTCAAAATTTTCATACATTCTAAAAGTTTTTTCTCTTTTAGAATGTAATAGTACATACCAATGTTTTGTCATTTTATTACATGTATTGCCAATCAATGCTTTACTCCTTGATCATCCTAGATACCCATGTGTCTTGTTGTATCATTAAAACCTTTTAAAAATCAATGGGTTTATGTATAAAATAAAATTGGTCATCCTAGATACCCATGTGTCATGTTGTATCATCAAAACCTTTTAGAAATCAATGGGTTTATGTATAAAATATTTTTTTTGGGTTTTATGGTAGAATGTGTCATAAAAAAATAGGCATGATAGTTGGTATCAAAGCTAAATTGCAAACTCTTAGAGATTTGGGGGCTTGTGTGGGCCTTAATTATTTCAATATTCCTATTGCAAGTGTACTCCCTTATGATTATTGATATCCTCTGCTCAAAAATAGATAGTCACATAATTTTATTGTTTTTGAATTAGGCCTTAATTCTACTCTAATTTTAGTACCTTATCCAAAACTCTTAAGTAGGATGAATTAGTTTAATTGTAACAAATGGACCTAAATTGACTTCTTTTTTATTTGATTTATGATTTTTTTATTTAAATTGACTTCTTTTTTATTGCATATTTTGGGTAAACATAAAGGAGTATTAGATGAAGAAACATGGTTAAATGTTAAAGTTATTCCTTTTACATGCAATTAGTTAATCTTAATTTTGATATAGATTTTGCATTTAATTTTTAATATTGTGATAATTATCTCATAATAATTGGAATTGATGTGATTAAATATTAATGAATTCCTTAATGTGATGTTGGGGAGGGCTAAATTATGGAGATTACTCATTAGGATTTCTCATTTTAGTATTGGAAACAATAATAAATTTATATTTCTACATTGATCATAAATAGAGATTACTTCCTCTAAATACATAGTATAAATGAGCTAACTATCAAGAGGTAATTTTTACCTAAATTTTAATCATGAATTTTATAATTTAAACTATCAGAATAATTTTTGGAAACCTTAGCACTAGATACTCTCCATCTAAAATTTAAATTATAAATTAACATTATTTTAAATTTTAATCTAATTATATGTATCAATTGGATGAATTTGTTAGTCTTATTAGCACATCCCCATAGGTTAGAGGGTAATACTAATTTTAAATTTTAAACTATGAAGGTAAGGGATGATTTTTTTTTGTATGAATCATGTAAGGGATGAGTGTGTGACTTACTATTTTCTAACAAATGGATGGCTTTGGCCTTGAATGATTGTGTGAACCCATTAAAAGTATGAAAGGAAATTGATTGATAACCTTTGTGTAAGTAAGTGTTTAAGGATGTGTAGTGGGAAAAGTGATCCTAGATCCAATTAGATTAACTAGGATTATCTCCTTTTCATTTTGAATCCGAATTCAAACATAAACCAACTAAGGTTTTATGATTGGCTTGCTTCCACTAGGGAGAGCCAACCTCCCAATTTTTATTTTTTCTTGAGTTGTAAAAGAGAAATTTGGTGTGTGTTTTTAATTAGCCTATTTGACCTATAAACCTAGATATGAAAATGAAAAATACTAGAAAAATCTTCAGATATGAGACTGAGAAGCAAAGAGGAACCTATGATATAAATTTGGATTTTATTTGAATGGTCAAGGGCTTGGGCACCCTAGATTGGATTCCTCCTTTTTCAGATCTGTAAAGTTTGAGATATAGTTTACAATTTGCTCTGTGTTTTCTAGAACCATCTTCTATTGAAAATGATCTGACCTACACACATGAAAAGAGGCGAAAAGGTTGTGTTGTATAGGGGCTTGCCTAATTCAAACCCTATTTTTATATTTCTGCCTCCACACACAAAAAATGATGATGATCAAGAGAGAATACCCTAGGTCGAGTAGAGGCCAAAACAATGGAAATTAATTGAAATGATAAATGATAAATGAAAATGTTACCTTGATGTGAAATCCATGATAAAGTGATGTCACACCAAAAGTTTCCACCAATGTTGATTGATGGATGCCTTGATTTATTGATAGACCTCAAAAGGTTAGTTCCGAAAATGTAATAGATTGTTGCAGCTAGCATGTAGAGGATAAACCAATACACATTCATAATTTGTTACATGATTGATCATAATAACTCCTTGCACATAATTTTCTTCATTCATCTTGATGTATTGCAATATTGAACTTGATTGATGAAAGTATTGTAACAATGTTGCTAAAATTTCCCTTGAATTGCCTTGACTAATTCTAGGATCTTCAATTTGCTCAATAGATTTTCTAGGATTTGAAATGATGAAAATGACTATTATATGCACAATTATTCTAATTTCCCGAAGATCAAATATCGATAGATAAAAAATGAAATTGGAATGTCAAATAATAAAATATCAACATTGACATATTCAAAATGAAGCCAAAAAGGTTTGGACAAGGGCATAAGGTGCCCTATTCTAGACCCATCCTTTTTGGGGCCTTAAGTATCATAGACAAATATTAAATTCTCATTTTCTTTCCCATTGTTTGAATTTTTAAAGATATTTATAAAATGGGTAATTAAATGCATAATTAGGTCCAAGCACATAGGGGGAGCTAAAACTAGTGTTAAATTATCAAGGGTGACAATTTTCGATGCTACATTTAGCCCCCACTTTAGTGAGAATATGAAATTATGCTTAAAATTACACTAAAGTATGAAAAATCCAAGAGGGGTTCAATTATCCACATATTAAGGAGATAGGATGGTATCAAATCTAGGGAATGCACTAGCTCCCATGTTCATGATCCTATGGAAAAACAATATAAGGAAAAATAAACACACATGTGAAGTGAAATACAACATGAAAAACACAAAGCATACACAATTCAATCTGATTCAAAATAAACACAATGTAAACACAATGAAAACACAAATAAAACATGCAAAAGACACTTAAATCTTGGGTTTTTCCCTTCTTGGGTTTTCCACATAAATCTGGTGTTCTCTTGTGTATGGTGTTAAGTTGTTTGAGTTTTTGTTATTTTCTTTTCAAGTAATTTATCATAAAAAAATTATGGGTTTAATGAATGATTGTGGATTTGAATGTTAATGAGGGTTTTGAAGTTTTAAGGTACAACTGATTCAACCCCTCTCACTTGTCTTATGCATTCAACAATTGGTATTAGAGAAAGGTTCCTTGGAAGAAAGATTAACTATCTAAGGTAGATTTGGGATGGCGCACAATAAGGAGATCCCTATGTTTGATAGAACAAAATATGCATTCTGTAAGACAAGGTTGGAAGACTTTCTAGAATATATGGGATATGATATCTAGAAGTTAGTGAAGGATGGATACATTATGCTTGAAAATGGTTCGAGCATTGAAATTGAGCTTAAAGCCTATGAAACCAATAGTAAAGAAAGGTATGCTCTCTTAAGTAGTCTTATGAATTATAAATTGGTGAAAGTTATGAATTTGAAAACTGGTAAAACAATTTGGGATAAGTTGGAAAGTATTTATGAAGGAGATGATATGGTCAAACAAGCTAAGATGCAAAATTTAAAGATCACATTTGAGAACTTGTGAATGTTTGAAGATGAAAAAATTATAAGCTACATGCAGAGGGTAGATGAAGTGGTCAACTCCATTAGAGGTCTTGGAGGTAAAGTCAAGGAATCAAAAGTGGCAAAGAAAATTCTTAGAACCCTACCTAAAGTTTACAATCACAAAGTTTCTTCTATTGAGGAATTTGCAATTTAGATGAGTATTCTATAGATCAATTGAATGGCTCTTTAACTGCATTTGAAATGAGAGAATCTGGTCCAAATAATGGTGCAAAAGTTGAGACTACTTTTAAGGTTGCAAAAATAGAGAAGACTAGAGAACCAGATTAGGAAGATCTTGATGATGTGGAGGCTAATATTGTGAGAAGAATGAGAAGAATTACTAGTAAGTATAGAAGTAAGTTTCCTTTCAAATGTTTCAGTTGTGGAAAGATAGGTCACTATGCTTCAAGATGTCCAAACAAAGTTGTGAATGAAAAAAAAAGGAGAACAAAGGTAAGATGATTAAGAAAAGCTACCATGTTAGAGAAGATGCAAGTATTTTTGATGATGGATATGATTATGGAGATGATGATGAATGTTTGTTCATGGCTTTAAAAGATGATTTTTTTCTACTAAGTTTGAAAGATGTATGAAGGAATGCCCTTCAAAGAGAAAGGAAAACTTTGAAGATGCTTTGGTATCTTCTTTTTATGCTAGAAAATATAAGAACTATTGGATCATTGATAGTGGTTGCTCAAATCATATGACCAGAGAAAAGTGTAAGTTTTTTAAACTCGAAAAGTATGATGGAGGACTTGTTAGATTTGGTGATTATTTAGGTGCTAAGATATGTGGAATAGGTTCAATAAGTTTAGATGGCAAGAATAATACTAAAGATGTTTACTATGTTAAGGGCTTAAGGCATATCCTCTTGAGTGTTGGAAAAATGTGTAGTAAATGATACAATCTTATGTTTTAGGATGATGGATGTAAGATCAAAAAAGGGTATAAAACTATGATTGTTGTTGGAAGGAAATATAAAAATGTTTATCAGATCAAGGGTGCTGGTGTTCATTACTTCATAAATTAGATCAATGAAATTTGGTTATGGTTGAGCACAAGGAAATAGGGTGCTCCACCTTTTAGGATACGAAACACATACACAAGGGGGGACCTTCCTATTTCACTCTATTTCATTCAAGGAAACCTTAGAGATCTCAACCCAATGATCTAATTAGGAAAAAATATTGCTACAAGGTCTCCTTAGGTGTGATTAAGGAGGGGGTTCAAGACCAAGAAAATGCTTAGAAATAAAGAAATGAAAGCAATATGCAAATCTAGCTATATGATCTAAGAAAATGAACTTGGAAATTAGAATAACAAACTAAGGCTAAACAAAGTACCTAGAAGACTGGAGATGTCTAAAACAAGGTTTACAATCTTGAAATTATGAATTTTGATGTGAACTGGGAGTCATATTCTAGACTAGGTGATTTAGTCCCAGTTTAGGGTTTTGAACTAAATCTGGAATCTGCAATTGGTAAACTAGGATCTACAAAAAATTGTTGAAAAGTGGTATACTGGGACTCATATTCCCAATGTGGAAATTTATTCCCAGTGTTAGGGTTTGACTGAAACTCTAGTATCCTCTAGTGATCTTCTGTAGCTTCTCTCCTGTCGGATCTTTGAGTCTAAAATTTTGCATTTTGGCCTATAGGTGACTTTCCGTGAAAATAACAACTTTTTGAAAACTTTGACAAATTTCTTTAATCTTTCAACTTTGTCTTTAAAGGATCTTCAATATCCCAATCACCTAGATCTGAAATCACACATGAAGAGAAAAATGTTGATTTGTTAGTGGATAGGGACTAGGGGTTTGCCTTGGTCAAACCTTGTTTTGGTAATCAAACCTTTGAAATGAAATGAAATAGAATGAGGAATGAACAATATGGAATTTTTCAACTCATCAAACCCTTGGAATAAGGATGTAATCTTGTATGAAATTACTAGCATGGATGTGGATCTTGACTCTTGATTGAATGTTTGAATGCTTGACTTGAATGCTTGCTTGAATCGTGAAAACCTACATTACAAATGTTAGCTAAAAAACACACATGATGCATGATGACTTTGACATGATGCTTGAATCTTAAATTGATGCTCCAAATGATTGATAATCAGCTCTTGAAAGTGCTCTTATGATAACTTGATGTCTTGTAAAATTTCTAGGATGCTTGAACTCAAAATTGCTAGGTGAAAAAATGTTAAATAACCTTGTATTTATACTTGTTAATGCCAAATTTCTTAAAATTACAACACTACAAGCCAACATCAGATCTAGGAGAATAAAATCCCACCAAGAATTGAATTCAAAATAGGTCCAAGCTAAAGCGAGATTCATACACTAATTGGGGCATATGAGTCCCAATAGCGTGAGCTTGAGACACAAATTTCAAGAAATTCTATGTTCAATGTTATATTCAGGATCAAGCCTCGAAACCTAGGTGGGACCCATACGCCCAAGGTGGTGTATGAGTCCCAGATCACTAGATCTGGAACACATAACCCAAAAACATGAATTATGATTGGTCATTAGATAAATGTTAGGATTATCCTTGGAGAAAAAAATTAAATAAGGCTTGTGGATGTAAAATAGGACCAGATAAAGCATGAAGAAGCCCAATTTAGTAGGGAAGGCCCCAAAAAGTGTGAAAATGTAAAGGGATACATTTTTCTACGCTACATTGAGCCCCCACTTTATTGAGAGGAGGAACTTGCTTCAAACTCACACTAAAGTAGACAAAATCGCATCAAGAGGGGTCCACATGTACCAATGCTAGTGAGATAGGATAACAATGATTGAGAGGGTTGCACAAGCTCCCAGGATCAAGATCCTATGGAAAACCAACATAGGCACAAAATAACACACATATGAATAAAATCTAGCATAACTTCTATGCCTATGCTCTCTAGAATTTCTATTTCTTTTAGTATAATTTTCAAGTTGCATCTATGTAGGAACGGGTTTATCAACCATAGGTTTATTTTATTCCCTTAGAGGAGGAAAAAAATAAACCATGGGAGGTTGTTCAACCACTTTCTCTTTAGCTTTTTAAATTTATTTTATTTTAGGAGGCATGATGGGATTGTTTTGGTTGTCTAGATTGGATGTTTGTAGGATATAGGCAAATGATCTATCTTGGTTTGGTATTGGTTATTTGGAAGGGGTGTTGGATCAATCATGGTTTTGTCAAGGATAGGAGGCTATATCATAGCTTGAGGCATGTTTTGAAGGGATAAATATGCTATATGTTTTTCCTTAAACTTTTGATAGGATTTGAAAAAGAAATCTTCATGAGGTTTAATAGGTTCCATAGAATCGAGCCAAAATAAATCCAATGAAGAGTTCCCATGGGAAGACAATGGATTAAAGCCAATATGGTGCACAATAAAGATCTCATTGTCAAAGGGAAATTTGAAACATTTATGCATGACTAACGAGATGAATTCCATGGAGTGTAGTCATGGATAACCAAGCTTCACACAAAATTGATCTGACATTGGGATGATGGAGAATGAGACATCTAATTGTTTCGGTCCAAATTTTAGAGGAAGGTTGATCGATCCCATCGTAGGGTAAACAAAACCATTATGCATTTTTATCATGATTTTCGTTTTTCTATGTTTCTTGATAGAGTTCATGCACAAGTAAGGATTATTCAGTGATCAAATTCTCTTCACAAAATGGATCAATTAATATCCCATTAGTGGGCTTATCATTGATTCGGCCGACTATGTAAAGAGGACCATCAGGTGCATGTTTAATTATCTTTTTGTGAGAAAACAATATCAAGAAGCATTTTAGTTTGGCCCTTATGAGGTTGAGTTTCAATCAATCCAACCATAGTATCCGTGAGACCTTGTTCATTAGTATCCATGTTGTCATCATCTGTGTCAACATTCATCACATCATTCTTCTTAGTTTCACTAGCTTTGAAAAATGAAATATTATGATTTGGCATGGGGTTGGTAAAGATTTGAAAGTTTTGGTTGGGAGGGGCAATAGAATTATTTCCTTGATCATTAGCACCTCCAATTTGAAGTCAATTAGAATCAATGAGGTCTTACACAAGATGTTTAAGACGCTTACAATGTTTTGTATCATGTCCATTTTTTCAGTGATAATGACAATAAGAATTTGATCTAAAGTTTGGGGGTAATGGTTTAGTAGGATCAAGATTTCTTAAGGGAGGTAAGGAGATAATTTTTGTTCTAGAAGCTGTAACATTGTGTTATGAAGGGTATCGGGTAAGGGAGTAAATTATCTAGCCGAATCCCCAAATGTAAAAGCAGTTGTCTTCTTTATAGCAGCGACTTGGGTATGAACATGTTGGGTTGGTTGAGGGGGATTTAATTGAAGGAATCCTTTATTCTGTTTCCTAAAAGGTTGATAATTGTTTTGATTTATAGATTCAAACTTTTCAGGATGGCTAGAGATGGGTTTTCTTTCACGACTACTAACTGAGTTTTGATAATCACGAAGGGAAGTACACAAGTGTATGAAGAAAGTAAATTTCATCATGCCAAGGTTACCTTTTATCTTAGTTTTTAAGTTCTCAACAAACATCCATTGAAGGTGAGGATCAATAATATTTACCTTGATTTGGGAATAAAGCAATTGGTAGTGTGAAATGAAGTCAGTGAACTTTTCATCATCCTTTTGCTTACATCTCATCAAATCAGCTAATGTCATCTTAAGAGTCATGTGCACTTGGAAATGGTTGATAAAGGAATGAATAATTTTATTGAATGAATGAATTGAGTTATTTGATAATGAGGAGAACCATTCTAAAGTGGTATCTTTCAAGGACCTACAGAAAGGCTTAGCCAAGAGCTTATCTTCAAGGATGAAATCATTGCATAAGGTGGTATAAGTAAAAAACATGGTTAGAAGGATCTCCTTTCCCTCCATATTTCTCAAACCTAGGAATCTCTATACCTTTCAGTATCGACATTCTTAATATCTCCAAGGATAAAGGATTTCTCTTAACATAGTATGATGGCTGGCCATTTTGATATTGGTTTATGGTGGAAATTTTCTTTTGAAGGGATGAAACATTTTGCAAGAGTTGGTTAAGGATGGCATCACTGTTATATTTTGAGATGAAGGTGAATATGATGGAGGTGTATATGTGTTCAAGGGGGAAGTGAATGGAATGATTATGGGAGGTAAAGTGGTAGGAGATATGATGTGAGATTCCACAAAGGTAAAATGATTGCTAGTTGAAATAGCCAAGGTAGAAATGACATTACTACTAGGTTGCATCATTGTTGCAACTTGAGGGTTGGTATAAGTAGGAATAGAGGCAATGGTTGTAGGAGGAAGAATTCGGGTTCCTCCTTGAATTTGGACATTGTTCGAAGGTTGAGCACAACTAGTTGTTGAGGTAAGATATTTTCCAAAAATTTGAGCTAAGTTATGTGAAAGTTCTATTCCTTGTTCACTTTCAATCATACGGTGTATGCTATCTATGGTAGGGATAGGAGTGTTGGAAATATTTTCAATACTCACTTGATGTTGTAGGTTTGCTAATTCTTCATGTATTTGGATTATGTTTTCTTGAGGGACACTAGCAACCATTGTTTCAACACTTGTCATACTACTTGAAGGTAAAGAGTTGTCAAGGGTATGGTCCATACCTAGTGAAATAGTGTCAAAACTACAAGTAAAAGAGCTAGATAACCCAAGATCCATGACGAGTGTGCTATTGCAAGATGACATGATCCTTGAAATATATCTCACTATAGTATTATCAATAGGACACCAAGTTGTAAAGCTCATGCAAGGGGCAATCAATGAATGCAAGTTAAATGCAATGAACACAAGATAAATGATATGTTTCTAATTCCAATTATTATGTTTACAAATGCACTTGAAATGACACCAAATTAAGCTAGATCTAATGAAATGAATGAAACAAAAACTTAGTAATTTGAAATAGAGATCTAACAAAAGAAAATGGAAGCACAAAAAAAAGGTTTTTAATGTTGTAAAATGCAGTTTTAGTTCTGATTTGGGACTAAATCACCTAGATGGGTGAATGAGTCTTAGTTAGAGTTTTTAGAAGGCTCAAACAGTAAAAACCACACCACACAAAATTCCCAAAAATTAGGTAAAACAACTTGTACAGGGACTAAATCTCCCAGAGGAGTGAATGAGTCCCAGATGAGGGTTTTGACACTAAATTCAACAAATTCTGAGTGAATGTCTAGCTTGTATGTTGACTATAATATTTCTAATTACAAAATTTTAGTGATATTGAATGATTTAAGATGCAAAAATGTAACCTATATGCAGTTTCACTAATGCAAGATTTAGAAGTCCTAAATGAAAATTAACTAATGCAAACTCTAATGCAAAGTTAATGTAAGCTAGATCTAGGACTACAATGTACTCCAAATTAGAAATTCAAGTGTTCAAAGGTCATGCTCACCAAAATGAACATAAGGAAATAGGGTTCTCCACCTTTTAGGATACATAACACATACACAAGGGAAGACCTTCCTATTTCACTCTAGTTCATTTAAGGAAACCCTAGATATCTCAACCTAATGATCCAATTAGGAAAAAGAGATTGATACAAGGTCTCCTTAGGAGTGATTAAAGAGGGGGGTTCACCACTAAGAAAATTCTTAGAAAAAGGAAATGAAAGCAATATGAAAATATAACTATATGATCTAAGAAAATGAAATTGAAAATTAGAATAACAAATTGAGGCTAAATAGATAAGTACTTGGAAGAATGGAGATGTCCAAAACAAGGCCTACAATCTTGAAATGATGAATTTTTATGTGAACTAGGAATCATATGCTAGACTGGGTGATTTAGTCCTAGTTTAGGGTTTTGAATTGAATCTCGAATCTACAACTGGCAAACTAGGATCTACAAAAAATTGTTTAAAAGTGGTATACTGGGACTCATATGCCCAAGGTGGTGATTTAGTTCTAGTATTAGGGTTTTATTGAAACTCTAATATCCTCTAGTGATTTTTTTTAGCTTATCTCCTATCCGATCTCCGAGTCTGAAAGTTTGAATTCTAACTTGTAGGTGACTTTCTGTGAAGATAACAAATTCTTGACAACTTTCTCCAATCTTGCAACTTCATCTTCAAAGTATCTTCAATCTCCCAATCACCTAGATCTATAATCACACATGAGGAAGAGAAAAATGTTGATTTGTTAGTGAATAGGGAATAGGGGTTTTCCTTGGTCAAACCCTATTTTGGTAATCAAACCTTTGAAATGAAATGAAATAGAATGAAAAAATGATGAATGAACAATATGCAATATTACAACTCACCAAACCCTTGGAATAAAGGATGCAATATTGTATGAAATGGCTAGCATGGATATGGATCTTGACTCTTGATTGAATGTTTGAATGCTTGACTTGAATTCTTGCTTGAATCATGAAAAAACCTACATTACAAATGTTAGCTCAAAAACACACATGATGCATGATGACTTTGACATGATGCTTGAATCTTGAATTGATGCTCCAAATGCTTGATAATTAGTTCTTTAAAGTGCTATTATGATAAATTTATGGCTTGTAAAATTTCTAGGATGCTTGAACTCAAAATTTCTAGGTGAAAAAATGTTAAATAACCTTGTATTTATACTTGTTTATGCCGAATTTATTGAAATTACAACACTACAAGCCAACATTAGATCTAGGTGAATAAAATCCCACCAAGAATTGAATTCAAAATAGGTCCAAGCTAAAGTGGGACTCATACACTAGTTAGGGCATATGAGTCCCAATAGCGTAAGCTTGAGACACAAATTTCAAGAAATTCTATGTTCAATGTTATATTTAGGATCAAGCCTTGAAACCTAGGTGGGTCCCATATGCACAAGGTGTTGTATGAGTCCCATATCACTAGATCTAGAACATATAATCCAAAAAAATGAATTATGATTGGTCATTAGATAAATGTCAAGATTATCCTCAGAGAAATGCATTAAAGCTCATGGATGCAAAATAGGACCAGATAAGGCATAAAGAAGCCCAATTTAGCAGGGATGGCCCAAACAAGTGTGAAAATCTAAAAGGGATACATTTTTATACACTACAATGGTACATGAGGATGTTTGACATTAACTTTGATAATTTGGTAAGAATCAGTTTAGTTCAAGTAGTGAGAGATTTGCCAAAGATTAGAAAGCCTATCAATGTTGTCTACAAGGATTGTCATATTGGAAAATAAACAAGAATTTTCAAAAGAAAAGAACAATATTCTACTAGATTACTAGAATTGGTGCATATAGACCTTTGTGGTCCCACAAGAACAAGAAGTCTTCAAGGTGATAGGTATTTCATGTTTTTTATTGATGATTATTTAAGAATGACAGGATACTTTTCTTAAAGAAAAATCTAAAGCCCTAGATAGATTCAAAGCATTTAAAGTTATGGTTGAGAATGAAATGGATATGGAGATCAAATGTTTGAGGTTTTAAAAAGGTGAATATTCCACCTCTAATGAATTTAACATGTTTTGTGAGAATCATGGTATAAAGAGGAACTTGTTTTCCCCTGCAACTCCTCATTAAAATAGAGTGGTTGAAAGGACAGACACAACTATTCAAGAAGCTGCAAGGACTATGATGAAAGAAGATAATGTACTATAAGTCTACTAGAAAGAAATTCATACTACTTTTTACCTACTTGATAGAGTTTAAGAAAAATCAAACAACAAAAAGACTCCCTATGAGTTGTGGTATGGAAGGATACCTATTTTTAAATACTTTATAGTGTTTGGAAGCAAGTGCTATATCAAAAGAGATGAAGAAAATTTGGGAAATTTTGATGTAAGGTATGATGAGGGGATCTTCCTTGGATATTATACTAAAAGAAAAGCCTACCAATTCAAAAACAAGAGAGTAAGAAAGATTATTGAGAGCACAAGTTTCAAGGTTGATGAAGATCTTTAGAACTCAGTGGTGATAGATGAATATGAATCCGATGAGATTGATTACATATAGAAAGAAAATATAAGGAAAAGGAAGTATAGTTTAAAGAAGAGGAAGAAGCTCTAGAAAAGATCCTAATAACCCCTAAGTATGTGCAGAAAAATCATTTTGAAGAAAAGATCATTGGAGACAAGAGAAGAGGTGTAATGACAAGAAGGAAAGTTGCTGAAGAAGAGGTAAATCCGTGTTTACTTTTTGAAGTTGAACCTAAAATAGTGATTGAGGCATGCAAATATGAATATTGGAGAAAGGCTATGGAAGAAGAACTACTATATATCGAGAAAAAATAGACTTGGGAACTTGTCTCAAGACCTGTAAATAAAAAAGTAATTGGATCTAAGTGGGTGCTCATAAACAAACTAAATGAGAATGGAGAAATGGTAAGAAATAAGGAAAGACTTGTGTGTAAAGGCTATTCACAAGTTGAAGGAGTAGATTTTGAGGATATATTTTCTTTGGTGGCAAGAATAGAAGGTATCAGGATGTTTTTGGCTTTTACAACACATAAGGATTTCAAAGTCTATCAAATGGATGTGAAGTCTAATTTTCTTGAATGGATAATTAGAAGAAGTATACTTGGAACAAATAGAAGGATTTAAATTATCAAATAAACCTAACATGGTTTGTATATTGAAGAAGGCATTATATGGATTGAAGCAAACTCCCAAAGTTTGGTATGCAAGGTTGGATAAGTATTTGATACAAAAAGGATTCAATAAAGGTATTGCAAATAGTAATCTTTAATTTAAGGTTGAAAAAGATCAAATCTTGATTGTGGTTGTGTATGTTGATGATATAGTTTTTGGAGGCAATGAAGCTGTGTGCAAGAAGTTTGAAGAATAGATGTGGAAAGAGTTTGTGATGTCTATCTTTGGAGAGATGAATTTCTTTCTCAGACTAAAAATCAATCAAACTAATAAAGGTATATTAATTTCACAATCAAGTATGTCAAAGAAATGTTGAAGAAGTTTGGAATGTAAGACTCCAAACTAGTATGTACTCCTATTGTTACTAGTTTCAAACTAAGCAAGAATGATGAATCTATTAAGACTGATTAGAGAAAGTATAGATCAATTATTGGTGGATGGTTATATCTAACTGCTACTAGACCAGATATCATGCATGCAGTTTATCTTGTGGCTAGATTTAAAGAAGATCCTAGAGAGTCACATGTTGCAGTAGTTAAGAGGACATTGAGATACTTAAAGGGCACTCTAAATCATGGCTTGTGGTATCCAAAGGATACTAATTTCACTTTGAGTGCTTACATAGATGGAGATTGGGCTAGTTGTGTTGATGAAAAAAAAAAACAAAAGTGGTGGTGAATTATTTCTTAGATATAGGTTGGTATCATGGTTAAGTAAGAAGCAAGATTCAATTTCTTTATCTATTGTAGAGGCTGAGTACATTACAACAACATCTTGTTGCACATAGGTGTTATGGATGAGGAAAAAATTGAAGGATATTAGAGTGGTGTATGATGAGCCTATTTATATATTCTATGACAATACAAGTGCAATAAACATTTCAAAGAATCCAGTGATGCATTCAAGGGAAAAACATGTTTCAATCAGATATCACTTTTTGAGAGAGAAGGTTATGGAGAATGAAGTGAAGCTTGAATATGTACCTACAAAGGATTAGATTGCTAGTATATTTACTAAGAATTTTTGATGCAGAGTGGGGTGGAAAAATCATCACAATGGAAATCAAATGAGTTTCAAACAAACCTTCAACGCAAATTTGTTCTTTTCGTCCAAATCTCACACTTGCCTAGGATTGTCCTAGCAGTACTCCAAACCCGGTTCAAGGGATTTTTCACCCAAACTCTCCAAATGACCTACCAAACAAATGATGGATTCAAATACCCTTCAAGGTCTTACTCAACATATCTTAAAATCAAAAATGACTCTTTTGGACCAATCCCTTGAAACTAGACCCTCAATGCTGTCCTAAGCCATAAATTAGGCCAGATTTACAAAGCAACTTACCTTTAAACTTAATACAGACCCTTGAAACCTTGGGGAAACATTTAGTATGCCCTCAAACCTCTAAAACCACAATCAACA
This sequence comes from Sequoiadendron giganteum, assembly GCA_007115665.2. Classification (NCBI taxonomy): domain Eukaryota; kingdom Viridiplantae; phylum Streptophyta; class Pinopsida; order Cupressales; family Cupressaceae; genus Sequoiadendron; species Sequoiadendron giganteum. The sequence continues at coordinate 682,012,725 of CM021102.1, read as the reverse complement.
TCCAGGGTTGACACCTCCAACATAGCAAACTCCAAAACCCTTAATTTCATGCCAAGTTAAGAGGGTTTATTCAAAGTCCCACTCGCATAACCTCCCAGACCTTTCCAATGACTTAGAAATCTGTATTCTAACCCCAATATCCTCAAAAGTTGGAAAAAACTCCACACTCTCATTAATTTCCACAAACCCTAGACCCAAGGCTCCATCTTCATGTTTTTTTCTTCACAAAACTCATCAAGGCAGCAGGTTTATCTCCTTAGTTCCTTATCCACAATTCTAATCATGCAACCTACAACCTACTTAGACTCCCTAGGGACCATTACACTATTTAAAATAGGTACACTCAGTGTAAGGGCCCTTTAGAACATGTTTTCTTACAAAACCCTCAAAACAGGGTGCTTTCGGCGCGTTACAGGAAAACAAAGATTACCACTACAAAAATAAATTAAACTCCTTTAAAATTGATTCAAAGAAATGATAAAATAGGAATATACATAATATGAACCAGTACATAAAAAATTATGGCTGTACATGTCTATACAAGTCTGTAAATGTGAAAGAAACTCATAAAATGATTGAAAACTCAAACAATTCTTATTGCCAATTCTTCAAAATTCGAGCCAACATTACAAAATGAGTTTTCATGCCCTTTTAAAGGATTATACTCATAAAAAAAATGCCTAAATTAATTACAACTAATTTTTTAAACCACCAATGACCATCGCATTACAAATTTGTTGCATTTATGCAACTCACAAATTTGGCATCTTTCAAGTTTTTTTGACTCTTTATTGGTTCCTAATCCCCTAGAATTCCTTAAATGACTTCCTAGACCTCATCCACCTTGAAAACATGATTCCATACATGAAAAATACCTATCCTACTTACCTTGAAAATATTTGTCCATCTTGATAACTTTTAACATGATTACAAGTTATGGCCAAATCATTAATTGAAGACTCCAAATCACCTTGGATACATGAGAATGGTCTAAGTAGACCTTATTGAAACAAAATAAACTCAAAATATCCTATCCTAAACACAATCCCATCCATGACCATTCAGTGCCATATTAGGAGGCTTGGTGCTCCTACACCATACAACCCCCCTGAAGAAGAGCTCATGTCCCATGAGTAAAGGTTTGTCATGCTCCAACCTGCTCTCCACAAAACCAATGCTGACCTGTAACTCCTCTTGTCTGACCTGAACAAGAACTTGTAGTCCACTCTTCCTTTTTACCTCTGTATGCATGTAATCTTGCTCCCTTCTCTTAAATTAGACTAGTAGGTGGTTTGTCCTCTGCCCTTAGACCAAAAAAAGTGAACTCCCTCACCTTCATTCCTCTAAACCATCCTTTACCCATGCCTTTCATATCTTTTTCTACCATTTCTGATGGATACTTATCTATGATCTCTTTACCTATCAAGGTTGATGTTCCACCTACCTCAACCATCTTCTTCCCTATCCACACAACATGTCTTCCCTCATGGCCCTATCCTTGCTTATGCACTTGTTCCACTCCATTCCGACCTTTGAAATCAGACATCAGACCTACTGCCCCTATTTTTATAGTCCTATACACCACTGTGATATGAGATTTTAGAGCCTTTCCTCCATCTAATCTTGACTATCCTTCCACTCCATAGGTTGTTATAGGACATACCACTATCCCAATTAGGATCCCTTCCATCTTCTTAATCCCTTCTTGCTGTGTTATCAACAACTTACCATGAACCTTGCTTAAATCAAACTTCTCCATGGGCTTCACATCATTTTTCTTCTCCAACTGAGCAAAAACCTTCTTAAATCATTTTTCCATCTTCTCAATAGGTTCAACACCATTAGATTCCAATCTCTTAGCACCATTTATAGGTGTCTTCCTTGCTGTCTCAACACCATAACCCTGTTCCAAATTAGAAAACATGTTGTCCTTACTATCCTCAAGCCTTGTAGGCTCCTTTTTTCCAAAAATCACCACCCTAGACTTACCTTTATCCTTCTCTTTTCCCTGCAAAGGAGTTAGTTTGAAACTCTGATCATCCTTCCTAATTGTATAGGTATTTTCCCAACCATCATACATGGACCTTCTATCAAATTTCCATGGCCTCCCCAAAAGTAAATGACAAAAATCCATTGGAAATAAATCACACAAGACCCTATCTTTGTACTCTCCAATTTTGAAATCAACATATGCTTTCTCATTCACCACTAAAGTTTGACTATCATTCACCCAAGAAACTCTATAGGGTTCTACATGAGGTATCTTTTCCAAACATAACTTATCTACCATCTCCCTAGACACCATATTATCTTGAGAACCATAATCAATGACAACTTGACATACCTTACCTTTGAATTTGCATGAAGTTATAAAGAGACTCCTTCTTTGACTCAAGTCTTCGTCCTTAGGTTCCTGCAACAAAGTCCTTCTTACCATAAGTTATTCTCCCTCTTTTGGATCAAAAAATTTTCTTGAACTTTCACACTCTTCTTCTTGAACCAGTTGTGTTCTTCTCTCACTCCTATCACCATTTGACATTGAACCTTGACCTTGAGGACACTTGAAAATGGGTGTCCAAATTCTTCACAATTGTAACATCTGAGCCCTGAAAATGTGTTTGCATTTCTTCCCCCACCAAAATTTCCTCTTGAACCTCTCCATCCACCTCTGAAATCATATTTCTCTTGCTCCTTCTTGAAATCTCCTTGAATCTCATTGTTTGTCTTTGAATTAGGATTAAATCCTCTACCTCTAGAAGTGCTACCTCTTCCTCTTGTTGCCTTCTCTAGTCTTCTCTTTAGTTTTTCTTCTGCCCTCATTTCCATTTGAAAGAATTGCTCAACTAATTTTGGAGCCATCAAACTAATCTCATCCTGAATGTTATATCTTAGACCATTCAAGTTACTAGAAACTATTTATTCCTCATCTTCTTCATGTTTGGTTCTTATGCTTAGCCTATAGAATTCTTTAGTATATGCTTGCACATCTAATTCCTTTTGTCTAAGATTTTCTAACTTCTTAAGCAATTGAACATTATAATCACAAGGAAGGAATTTACCTTTGATTTTTGTCTTCATTTTCTCCCAAGAAGTGATCTTTCTTTTTCCTTGAATTTCCCTTTCCTCTTACACAAAATTCCACCATACCAAAGTATGTCCCTTCAGTTTTGTTTTTGCCCTCTTCACCTTATGCCCTTCATCAACCTCTTCACTGTCAAAATAGTTCTCCATGGCTCCAATCCAATCAAGGAGCTCTTCACTATCAAGTTTTCCTCCATACATAGGCACATCCATTTTTCCATGTCCATCCTTCTTCACATCCTTTAAAAGATTCATTGTTCTCACATCTTCTAGATCTATTTCATCTTCTTCACTAGAGGTCTCTTCCTCTTCAGACTCACTTTCTTCCAAAAGGACCCTACCTTTAGCTTTTATCCCAAAAATATCCCGTTTTAGGGCTTCTATTTCTTTTTCATGATTGTCAATCTTCCTTCCAACAACATTCTCCTTAGGAGGCATTTTGATTCCTCCAATTACCTTCTTCTTACACACAAACTTCAACCTTCTTTCACAAAAGAACTAATCCCTTGCTCTGATACTACTTTGACGTAGAGTGGGGTGGAAACCTCATTATAATGTCAATCAAATGAGTTTCAAACCAACCTTCAACACAAACTTGTTCTTTTCCTCCAAATATCACACTTGCCTAGGGCTGTCCTGGCAGTACTCCAAACTCGGTTCAAGGGATTTTTCACCCAAACTCTCCAAATGACTTTCCAAACAAATGATGGATTCAAATACCCTTCAAGGGCTTACTCAACATATCTTAAAACCAACAATGACTCTTTTGGACCAGTTCCTTGAAACTAGACTCTCAACGGTGTCTTAGACCAGATTTACAAAGCAACTTATGTTTAAACTTAATACAAACCCTTGAAACCTTTGGGAAATATTTCCTATGCCCTCAAACCTCTGAAACCATAATCAACACCTAGAGTTGACACCTCCAAAATAACAAACTCCAAAACCCTTAATTTCATGCCAAGTCAAGAGGGTTTATTCAGAGTCCCACTTGCACAACCTCCCAGACCTTGCTACCGACTTAGACATGTTTATTCTGACCCCAATATGCTCAAAATTTGGAAAAACCTCCACATTCTCATTGATTCCACAAACCCTAGACCCAAGGCTCCATCTTCATGTATTTTTCTTCACAAAACTCATCAAGACAACAAGTTTATCTCCTTAGTTCCTTCTCCAAAAATCTAATCATGCAACCTACAACCTACTCAAAATCCCTAGGTCCCATTAACTAGTTACAATAGGTATAGTCAGTGTAAGGTCCCTTTAGAACACGTTTTGTTACAAAACCCTCAAAATAGGGTGCTTTCGGCCTGTTACAGGAAAACAAAGATTACCACTATAAAACTCAATTAAATTCCTTCAAAATTGATGAAAACAAATTATAACATATGCCTATACATAATATGAACCATTACACAATAAAATATGGCTGTATAGGTCCGTACAAGTTTGCAAATGTGAAAGAAACTCATAAAATGATTGAAAACTTAGAAAATTCTTATTGCCAATTCTTCAAACTTCGAGCCAATATTAAAAAATGAGTTGTCATGACCTTTTAAAGGATTCTCCTCATGAAAAAAATGCATAAATACCTTACAAATACTTTTTTAAACCACTCATGACTGTTGCATTACATATTTTTTGCATTTATGCAACTCACAAATTTGACATCTTTCAAGTTTTTTTTGACTCTTTATTGTTTCCTAATCCCCTAGACTCCCTTAAATGACTTCCTAGACCTCATCCACATTGAACACATGAATCCATACATGAAAAATACCTGTCCTACTTACCTTGACAACATTTGTCCATCTTGACAACTTTTAACCTTATTACAAGTTATGGCCAAATCATCAATTGAAGAATGCAAATCACCTTGGATACATGAGAATGGTCTAAGTATACCTTATTGAAACAAAATAAACTCAAACTCTCCTATCCTAAACACAATCCCATCCATGACCATTCAGTGCCATATCAGGAGGCTTGGTGCTCCTGCACCACTCTTCCTAAGGATTCTTTTGATATCTTCGAGAGAAGTTGGGGGTTATTTCTCCTCCTTCTTTGAATTAGATGTACAAGTAGATTCATCAGTCCAATGGATTTCAAGATTCTTTATAATTTTGGGCTGATGTTGGTGGCTACCTCTCAGGGGGAGTAGGTAGTGGAATTGTTGATTGTTGTTGTCAGAAGAGTATGTGTCATCGTTGTGTAGTTGTTGCTGATTTGGTACAGTTTGGTGTCTTCTCCTAAGGGGGAGTATTCAGAGCAATAAAGGAAAGGTATTGTAGAGAAATAGTAAGAAGGCTGTTTGATGTCAAAGGAAGAGAATAAACAGTACAAAGATTATGTCCTTTTCCCATGATGTCAAAGGGGGAGAGAGAAAATTGTGAAAAATAATAAGTATTAAGGGGGAGAGAAAGTCATGTGGAAAAAGAACAAGTCATTTAGGGAGAGAGAAACAAGTAAAGAAGACAAGCTACAAAGGAGAAAGAACAATGTGTAAAATAAAAAATTATTTAGGGGGAGAAGTAATATGAAGAGTTGTAGAGTGTTGGTATTCAGAGTTGTGCCTTTGATGATTTTTCACATCATGTGTTGCCATCAATGATAAAGGGGGAGATTGTTGCAAGTATGATAAACTGGTGTTGTCATTGACGTCAACAAGTTTATGTTGTCATTGGTGTCTATTGAATTTGTTGAAAGAGTGTGAGTAGTTGATACTTTGATTAGCTACATTATGTTGTCATTAGTGAAGGTATTGGTGTCAACCTCTAGTTTTTCTTTGATAAGATTCTGTCTATGGTTGTGGAAATGCTGAAGATGATGAGAATGTGTCTCTTGTGCTTGATTCCCAAGTGCTTATAAAAAAAGAAACAATGTGTTGCACTGGTGTTATGGGTGACAAAGTTGTGTTCTAGTTTTGCTCCACATTTCTTCTAGGTTGAAGATTTATTTGTGTTATTCTAATATGTTGGTGAGAGGTGTTCAAAGGTGTTATATTCAAGATTTGGTGTGGTGGATTAATGTACAAAAGAAGTTATGTTCACCAGTGTGTGACTGTGCATTACAGAGGTGTTTGGGAGAAATGTAGTTGCTTTGCATTTCTTTGTAGTTGTGTTTTAGGTCTTGCAATTTTGAAGGTGTTTATGGTGTTGGTATTTTACCTTACTCAAGAGGGTTTGAGGTTTCATGCTTTAGAAGATGGTTTTTTGAGTTACAATGTATGTTAGAGTAGTTTGAGTGTACTAGGTTTGTACATTCTTCAGGTAAAAGTAGTTGCGAAGGAGTTTGTTGGATTTCAGAGTGTTTGAGGAATATTCTAGATCATGTTTGAGCATGGTGTGTGGTTTTCAAGTTATCCTTGGGATTGAGGAAGCATGTACTTAAAATTTTAATGGTTTTTGCACAGGTATCAACCGACCTAGTATTTACACTACATGTGAAGGATAAATATTGTTTGTGGTAGCATGTGGTTGAGTGATGTTGTTAATTTGGGTCTCAATTAAGTTTTTAAGTGGTTACCATTCACTTCTACCTACCATGAAAGTGTTTTGGTGCCAACCTAATTTGAATTTGCACATTTTAGGTGCATAGTCAACCTTGGAGAGGGTTTCAAGGTTGAGGACAATATAAGTATGAGTTGATTTGTTGAGAGATGATAAGATAGATTCATGTGATGTGTAGGGTGAACCCAAAAAAGTGGTTTACAATTTGAGTGAGGAAGGAAAACTTCCAAAAAATGCCTCCACTTAAAAAAATTTCATTTTGGAGGGTTCGAGCGAACTTTAGGTTCAAACGAACCCTAGAGAGGTTTGCTCAAACTAGGGTTCAAATGAACCCCTTTGCATGTGGGAACTCAAAATTCCCATTGTGGGAAGGGGGTTCGCTCAAACCCCCCTTTTCCCACCTTCCCACCCTCTGACACAAAAAAAATCCATTTTTTTCCCTTTGAACCTTAGGTTGAGGATGAAAATGGAGGAGACTTCACAGGCCCAACTAGAATATGGTAGTCCTCAGAATGATCTATCCAACAAATATAATTTTAATATGTTTTGGTTTTATTATGTATGCATTTTTTTAGTTTTATTAAACATAGGTTTTTCTCCGAAAATAAAGTTCTTTATTCTGCACATGTGGAAAAATAACATATTATCAAAATAAAATTTTGAAAAATATGTTCGGGCTAGGTATTGATGTCTTTGATCCATTAGAAAAAAAAATGAATTTCTATACATATAGAAAAAATTTATTTTGTATACGGTCCACCTATGTTTGAATTGTAATTGGTTTGACTTTGAAACTTGATTAAGGAAAAAATATTCAATAAAACACTATAAAAAAAAGTGAAAGTGCTAGATATCGTAGCTACAAATCTAAATTCAAAAAAAATATAATTTTATCCTTCATACAAAATTTTTTATGTTGTATACAGTGAGTGTCACTCCTTAAAAATGCTATTTAAAAAAAAAAACTAGTTTTTGAAGGAGATGGAAAAATAAGTGCAATCTGATTCCAAAAAAATTGAAATTTTTTTTTTTAGAATCTATAGATAAAACATCACAAATCACTAGTTTTCATCATCTTCAAATTCCTCACGGTTTAGTCGCTATAAGAGCTCGAAAGTGAAGATTTAGTTAAAAAAAATTAGTTCAGTGTCCAATTTGCTCAAAAATTGTAAATCAGTATTGTGGGATCACCTACAGAGTTGTAGAGTGCGAAATTGTGTTAGTTTACTAGATGCAACAAGCAGAAGGTGGCTACAATTCTTCAATCAGACTGTGAAGGTGTTGATGTCATTGTGGTGGATTCTTTGTTGCATTGAGATTCTTTTCTCTTTATAACATTCCTTCTCTATCTTCTTTTCTATTTTGGTAGCATGAGCCTTTCTTCTTTGGGTAGTGAACCCTTTGACAATGAGCCCTCTGATAGTGAGCCCTATTGTAGTCATTGTTGATATTACTTATATTGTGAACTAATCCTCACTGTGGTTTTTCCTTTCTTTGTTTTTCCATGTAAATCTGGTGTTCTCTTGTGTATGGTGTTAAGTTGTTTCAATTTTTATTATTTTATTTTCATGCTATCTCATCATAGCAAAATTAAGGGTTTAATGAATGATTGTGGATTTGAATGTTAACAAGGGTTTTGAAGTTTTAAGTTACAATTGATTCACCCCCCTCCTAGTTGTCTTGTGTATTCAACACATAAAACAATATATTGTTGTAGCTAGCATGTAGAGAAAATATTGTATAAATCATCACAATTTGCACATAATAATTGTGTATATTTTAAAATAGAGTGTTCTAGTGTTTAAATGAGAGGGAATATTTATTTTTATAGGCATACCAAGTAATATTTTTGGATATAGTTTGAATTGGGATAGTTTTTAAATCACCAAAGGCTAACACTAAAAATTGTAAGTCTTAAAAATTATACTTCTGGACTAGGGCACCCAACACCCGTGTTTGAGGCTTTTTGGCCCAAAATTCTTGGGATATCGTGGAGTTCAATATATTGTCCAAATTTGGCCCCAAAAAGAATAAATTATTAATATAATTAATGGTATATTAAAATAGGGTGTCAATATATAGCGTGAAATATTTAGTGGTAACAATTTACTACACTATAGTACCAATTTACTACACTATAGTAGCTACATTTTATGTAACTCATTTTTATTTTTAGCATTTCTAATATAAAAAAAAACTAGATTTTTTTAGATGAACATTTATGATTATATAAACATTTTTCTAGAGTAATTTTTCCAGATTCGCCCAGACCCCAAACTCCCATAATTTAATCATCAAAATGAGATTTTTATTCACTAATTGTCATTTCAAATTTTATACAACTTTTTCAAGACCCACAAGATGTGTTTCTACCTCCAATGGTATTATTTTAATGATTTTCAATACATAATTCACAATATTATTCGACACCCTTTGCTCCTCTGTAAATAATGATGAAACATGGTTTTGGAAACATAACAACAAAGAAGAATACTTACTAAATAATGATGATTTAATAAAAAAATTAAGTATATTAAAAGATAAATATTGCATGAAATAGAAGGTATGATAGCATATATGTGTATCTTACTCATTATTATTGACACTTTCACCCTTATAAAAGGATAAATTATGGAACTGTTCCATCTTATACTCATCAAGCTTGTCTATGTTATATCTACTCTTATTTTGATGCTTCAAAAATAAATTAGCATAGATTCCTTCACCACAAATCAAATTGCAGAGATCTTCATGTTGGGATTGATAGAAATTAGGAATGATAGGTGTGCCATTCTTGTGTGAAACCATCTATCCAACCATCATGATGCACCATGGTATCGGTGGAATTTGTTGATGCCAAAAATTGACAAGGTAACAAACTTTATGGGAAACTCAGTTAAAGGGGGGACCTATTGCGCTAAACTGAGTAACCTCTGGGTTTTTAAAGAAGATGACTTCTTCAATAATTTGGGGGGCTGAAAAAGGGGTAGAGAGAAACAAATATAGAATAAATCTAATCTAAAACGATGCACCAAAAAGTAGATATGGGCATGATAAACCTATATTTGAGATATGATTTAAGGGTTGTTCAACAATCTACTATCTCAGCCTCGATCATGAGCAATGATGCATACCACGATGATTTCTCCCGACCGTTGTAAGAAAAAAAGATTCGAGACATGGACGTGGTCACCTTCGAGCTAGATGCATCCCCTAAAAATGATGGTAGTGGTCCAGAAGAATAGAGTGCTGATACACGACACTCACTCATCATGACAGTTTGAACATGCGGTAGCTATGGTGAGGCTGTTGCTTGCTTCCCAGTGACATAGTGAAGCCCTTTAGAAGATACACATGGTAATAGGTCAGGGCCTGTGGTTCCTTCCTTCCTTCTTGTGGTGAAAGCCTTCATGGTGAAGACACGTGGAGGTCTTCCCTACAAATGGTGCTGCTAGTGGGGGCCGTCAAGGAATGCGTGTGGAAAAATGCTACGTGGCATGTAGTCGGGCCCTATGGGAAGGTGAAGAGAAGAAGCCTTGAAGTGTGTGAATTTTCAACACGTGAAGGCATGGCAGGAGCCATTGGAAGAGAAAAGGAGGAAATACCTACAAAGAGCGCCTAGTTGACATGTGACAACACTCAGATGAAACTTTTGCAAAAGGTAACCGATGATAATTTCAAAGATAAGGTGCATGCCAGTGCTTTAGAAAAAATAAAAAATAACCAAAAGGGAGCTTGGGGAAATTTATCTTCACAGATTTTGGTGACTACCAAGGGCCATTCACCCATGGAATGAGAGACCCAAAATTTATGGTTCACAGACCAGAGTCCTTTCCATGGGCGATGCGATCAAAGTTTGGAGAGAGTGGTCTGCAGAGGCAACCATTTAGCATTAGATGTAGTTGATATGTCACACAAATTATCCTACGCTCCATGTAGATCAATCATTTCTTTGTAAGACAACGTCGAAGATATACCAGACCAAGAGTCGAGTTGAAATAGAAACCACGCTATCGAGAGGGTAACACTTTCAATATCCTCCACAGTAAGGGGATGATTGAAGCTCTAAAAAGTGGATGCATCTCATTGTTTCTCTTCAATCTTTGCCACCACATGCTCTATCATGGCCATCAAATCATCTTCAAGAAAAGGGGATGGCAAGCCCATCTAAGTTAGGTGGGAGAACCTTGCCTACATGCTATTCATGGTTCGGTCTAATGTAGTGGCACACTCACTAGCATTGAGGATGGCCGCGTGGCAGTGGATAAACCTGTTAGCTATTTTGGCAGCGACCTTCTTGTCTTCAATCCCCACACTTGACAAGACTTCATCTAGGACCATATATAGTCTATCCAACAACCTTTTGGCCTCAAGAACTTTTCCGTGATAGAATGAGGGAAACACTAGATCATTCTGTGAACCTCCTTGCCTAAAATTGTTGCTTCTACCATGAATTATAGTGTTGGATGGAGGGTCAGGTAGAAGGCCTTAACCTTTTCCCAATACGAAACATATAGCCGTTGGGCTACCTGAAGGAGGTCCGACTAGGCGGCAGGGGGTTGGGCGGAACTCTTCAAAAGGCCAATTTTTGCATCCCTCAATTCCATATTATGTGCCAGATCTACAACCATTATATTTGCTACAACAACTTTTCCCTGAAGGACCTTTGATTCTGTGATCTAGCTTGCCTCAACTCGTTCCTTGTTTACTACTTCCCTTTTTAGGGAAGATTTTAATTCCTAGACTTCATTTTCTAGTTGGGTCTGGAGGGTATTGGAGTCCGCATCCTTTTGCTACATCTACTACTCTAGTGTAGTGCGTTGGTGATTGAGCTCTTCATTCTTTCGTTGCACTTATTTCTCTACCCATGCCAATTGGTCTTGATAGCCTTGGTTTTTCTGTTGTAGCTCAATGATCAGGTTGGGATTGAAAGATTGGAACTTTTCCAGTTCCTCCTAGAGCTTAGCCTACTCTGTCTCCTTTTTTTTTGCAATAAGCATTTAAATTCAATATCTCTCACCTTTTCCTTTAACAAAAAGACCTCGACCCTCTCCTTGAATTTTTTTAGCTCTTCCTCCTTCTTCTTCAATTGGCGACCATACTTAATGAAGTCAATGGTCACCATCCGATATGTTTCCTTCATGAGCTCCACCTTGTCCTGTGGTCGGGTTATGCTTAGATCAAGCCCCATGGCATACATATTGTAACCATCTGATTGCATCTCTCCTTGTGGCTTGATGAAAGTCAGGTACATAGTCGCAAAATGTAGCGACTACTAATCCTCGTTGAAAATACTCTGTACTTTTTGGTTTAGATGGCCTTTTAGCATCTTTGGCCTTTTTTTTTGGGCTCTGAGTGCCCATGCTTGTTTAGTTTTATCACCCTCTAACAAGAAATCCATTGGAGATATAATGAGCCCACCCACGAAAGGTGCACCAGGAGGAAAGGAAAAAGGAAATGAGAAGGTGGCGGTCTCAGGCGATTTCTTCTTTGGAAGACTAATTGTTTGAGGAGAGAAAGGAGGGATATTCCAATACCCTATTGGTGGGCTAGTAGGAGGACTTTTGGGAAGCGGTGTCATGGCGGAATCCATTTGTTGGACAAACTGGACTGAGGCTAACATAGTAGAGTTGCAAGAGAGGTGTCAATGGTGGTCATGGAGGCAGAATGTGAGGCACTATCCAACGCGGAATGGACCAAAGTGAAAGTTGTTAAGGTCCATAGAGGAGTAAAGGGAAATGTCACCATATGAGAGAATTGTGCGAAACTTCCCATGACCATGGAAGCAAAGGTGGAAAATGAAAGGCCAACACTTGTAATGAGTGGTTTTGCAGCCACAATAGGGGTTAATAAAGACTACAAAGCAAGAGAAGAGGGAGCAAAAGATAACTGTGGTGTAGATGATTGAGATCCTTGGCTCATCATGGGCTCTTGGCTTGCCCCAGGCTCCTGCAAACACTCTCCAAAGGATGCTTCTGTGTGTTTCCACTTGGTGGGTGGTGAGTTTTCCACCACTAGTATTTTTGATTGATGTGGTTGTGTGGTTCTAGTCCTCTTTACGGTCCAGGTGTGCGTCAGCGAAGCCCTCACACACAATATGTTTACACAAAAATTCAAAGAAACCTTTCCAGGATGCTTTATTGCCTTCCCCTTCTGCTATATCAAGGCTGTTTGATTCTCTACTTCCTGTTCTGCCCCTTCTGTGGTACATTCTTCGATCTCCTCTCAGTCAACATCCCTATCATTATTATTGTCACAATCAGGGTGCTCATCATTCCACAGTTTGTCAAAATTGTCATCCATTTCTATGCTATCATAGGGGCCTCAGTGTGCTGGATCTCCTATTGGTAAATCCAAAAATCTCTAATCTTCTCTTCGCTCTAGTTGTAATTCTTTGCCAAATTGTTGCGAAGAGTTGCCCCAATCTGCCTTGATTTTTCATATTTCACTGTCTGAAAATAGAACTTGATCCATGTCGACTAACTATCTCCGTCTGAAATATGGACCAGGTCCACTATCATTTCATCCGCATCCTCCATTGGATTTCACCGCTTTTCCCTGTAAGGCTGGGAATTGTGCATTACCTTGACATACTCATTTGGTAACTCATTTTTGGGGTTGTAATCCCATTTATGATAGATCCACACTAGTCCCAGATGAGCCACCTTTGCTTCTAGAAAGTCATGAGTTTGCTTCTTGGCCATGATCACTATTTTGAAGCTCATCAGGTAGCTAAAAAATCCTTTCTTCGTAGATTTTCTGTTGCAAAAGGTGAAGTCAATAATTGATACTTGGTGAAACATTTCAAGGGCCAGTATCCGATCCATAAGACATGCCAAAAGATAGAAAGGTTCCTCGGTGAAGTTGCGCATTCAGATGAATATGAAATCCTCCCCTAGAAACCAATCACACTTTAGAGTGAAATTCTACATGAACTCGATTTGGTCTGAGCTGAGCTGCAAGATACTCTCATCCTCACTCAAATCTTGCAAAATCAGAGTCAAGAAATAATCTAAAAATGTGTAATAGTCATATGTTGCGGAGAGTAGAGGAGTCCATATCGATACTAGCTTTCTCTATTGATTTTCATCAAAAATGGCCAAACCCATATGCCTCCCAAAGAAGTCGAGGTTCTGATGCAAAAACATGTGCACAACGAAAGACAAAAACTTTAACCTCTATTGCATCTCGTACTCTGCTATGTGGTTCAACATTTCCTGAACGAGGAATTCTATGAAGTCGTACCAAAAAAGAGAGTGTTGCCTACGCAACTGGAACCCCAAACTTAGTTGAAAATATTCAACATATCTATCAATATCCAGACCGCAAACAAATGCCATCATTGAGAAGGCATTCTTCATGTCCTCCTTGAAACCTCTATGTGCAACTGGGTTCAGTATCTTTTTCTTCTAATCATCCCTAGACTTTGAGATTTCCTTGTTATAAAAATTGAGAGCAAGATCTTTGGTTCTCCATATGCCCTCTCCTCTTGCTGGGGTGAATGAATCCATTATTTTGACCTTGTGGCTTTGCTCTAGGATGCACAACATATCCCAAATAGCCTCTTTGTAGATGATAACTCTTAGTTCTCAACCCTTGATGGTGTTGGTAGTCAGGTTAAAATGATCAATGGTTTCATCAACCAATTCTAGTTAGTAGTGCATGAACAAGACCATATATTATGGGAGCCCACTGAACCAACACTTTTGTGCCAAGGATTCCAGGTCACCATTTCTCTTCATCCTTTCATAGGCTGCCTCCCTAAGACTCTTAGGGTTCTTGTGAGGATGGGATCATGAATATTATCCCACTCCTCCTTAATTCAGCTATGATCTTTGTGGGTATTCACCCACATTGGCTTATCTGGAATACCAGACAAAGCGTAAGAGATGTTCTCGAAGACATAGGTAGCTTGTATTGCACGCATGGCCTCATATAAAATTTGAATTCTCTCACCTTGTATTTTTTCTTGCGAACTCTGGGCTGCCTCTATCCTTTACAAACTTCTACTTAGAAAACACATTGAAGTGGTATGAATGGAACCTAAAACACCACACAAGGCTCTGAACGCAAACCCAGATAGCCTCTTGCTTCAGGTTCGATCCACACCGGGGTAGTGAATCTTCTGTAATTACTTATGTACTTAGTTGCTTCATTGCTATTTGCACCACACCTGGTTCTCTTAGCAATTTTTCACTTTGAAGTCTCTTTGCATACTCAAGAAGTTTTATGCTTTGTTTCACTCTTGCATGTGATGCTTAGATTTCTCTTCAATTTTTTGCTTTCAATTGGTAGACAACGGTTGCCTTTCTGCATTTAATTTGGCGTATACCACCAAATCTCCTACTTATGTGAAATGAACTACTTGACTTTTTGAAAAGACAAGAATTCATAATTACATTAGTGATCACGTCCTTCGACATGATTTTCTTGGGAAATCGAGCCACCTGTGTAATGCCTACTATCCTTTCGCATGCCTTGTCAATTAATATCCCCAAAAGAATAATTAAGCCAAGGCCATAATGAGTACTTAGAAAAGATTTGTGCTCAGCCTTGGAGCTCGAAACTGCCAACACCGTGACACCTCAACATTCGTCTGTGCGAGCTATCACTTGGGACTACCACCCATTTGCGCTAATTGATTGCCACTTCTTAATCTTGCACACAAAAATTCATACCTGCAAACGCAACTGGGTTGGAAAATTGAGCAGGCCTTTGGTGGAATTTTTGAGTTAATGCTCGATTAGACTCACATTTATGATATGTGGATACCTTGGATATTTCTATATATTGGCCCTATCGTAGTAGCAAAATCACACTCAGTGATTAGAAAAATTTGGCATCAGGTGATTAGCTAAGCTTATCATTTAGGCAGTTGAGTAAGCTTTGAATTTGCATAGAGCACAAACCTAGGTAGCTGAACATAAATAGGTACCATGAACACCCCAATTAGGTTGGTCTGCAACAAGTCCCAAATGACTTTTCTAGGAGATATTTCAAATAGGCGTCTCAAGCGATGACCAAAAACAAGAATTCTCTGGCTATCATAGCCATGGAATGGGTTCTAGGTAGAGATTGTATTGAATATGAAGAGAAGTATTGGGTGAATATTGATATCTTCTCCATTTTGTTGCTTCATTTCTTGATATTCAGGTTCTTAAGGCCATGATTCTACGTTTGACACTCCATATTTTCCCAAAGAAGTACCTCAGCGACCTCAGAGAGGTAGTGAACCATGCGGTCTATGGCCTGGGCCTTCCTGTTGTGAGTGACCTTTAAAGGCATATTGAAGAAGGTGCAACGGTACCATGGGTGCCATTCTTGAGCGGGTTTCGACTTCTCTCGCTAGTTGAGAATCATGAGAGAGCTACTCGTGTGTGCCATTTCCTGCTATGCTACTACAATGTGGTATTGTTTTACGATGTGGACTGGTACACAAACTTTAGGAACCTCATGTTTCCTCTGCCGTTGGTTCTTGGTGCTGACCCTGCTGCTCCCGGTCCTATTGGTGCTAGTGATAACCTCCCTACTATTGAGAACAATACTCCTGCTATCAAAGATGATGCTCTTGCTCCAGATAAATAAAGTTTAAAATACATTTTTTCCTCTTTTGTATAGATATGCCTAAAAAAGGCCTATGTATATATAGAAGCTGCATAGTATACAAACATACTCTTCGAACGTATCGCCTTAGAGCCATTTTGAAATGTATTTATCAAAGCACACACACACACACACACATATATATATATAATGAATATACTTGCTTATCTTAAACCTCTTGTCTGCATTCTTGTGTTTCTGCATTAGGATTGAATCAAATTGTTCGTATATGAATTTATTTTTTTGCATAATGGGTAAATTTTTTCTTTTTCTACTTTCTGCAATAATGGGATCCATGAATTTCTCTGATTCCCACACCTTGGACCAGTTGGAAAGATCGATCGACCAAAACATGAAGGGAAAATAATTACACTATTCACATATCTACACTATTTAGAGTAACTGAAGCTCAATTGAACAATTTTGAGTGAATTTGATTAACCGAAATACCTAGTGCTTCTTGTTCCATGTTCTCCAATTCAAATGCATTATGTTGTTTGTACTAAATTATTTTAAAAGGGCCCTCCTAGAGACTATCAAATTTTCCATGTTGGCTAGGCTTCATGACCCTTTCATTGAATTTTAGTACTAGGTCTCCGCACTTTAGACCTTGGTCAAAATATTTCTTGTCGAACCACCTCTTAACAACCTGTTGGCGGTTGGTCATGGCTACTATTTTTTCCCTTTTTTATTGCACTTCAAGCAATTCGGCCAATCGAACCTCCATAGCTTTGTTCTCTTCAATTTCTAGAGACTTGAGTAGCTATAGCATAGGTATCTCCATAGAGATAGGGAATAATGCCTCCTTCCCATACACTAGCTTAGATAGAAAATTTTTTAGGGCTTGCTTGGGAGTTATACAGTCTGCCTATAGTGCTGTCCAGAGGTTCTTGTACCATTCTTTCTCATGATTTGACCCGATTCTTGTAATGTGTCAGAACAAATTTTTGTTGGTTGACTTAGCCAAACCGTTCCCTTGAGGGTAGTAATTCGATGATGTCTTCAAGAATATGCCATGCATAAGTGTGAATAAACATACCTTAGACCCTAGGAAAGCTTTGGCGTTGTCTGAAATGATAGTCTTTGACCGGCTGAATCTCGCTACAAGCACCTCAAGGAAGTATACTATCTCCTCCTTTGTCACATTATTTAGAGGCATGGCTTTAGTCCACCTCGTGGAGTAGTCTGTGGCAATAAGAATCCACCTATGGCCAAAACTAGAGGTGGGGCTAATCATTTCGATGAAATATAGCCCTCATTGCACGAAAGGCTCATCTATTACTGGCAAATCGAGAGGAATCACATAATTCTTCCTCCTTCTTGCAAAGAATTGGAAATCTTTGCATATTTTTATCATGCTCTATGATTCATTGAATAGTGTAGACTAGAAATACCCAGTGCACATGATTTTGATGGCGATGGTCTTCGCAGAGAAGTGTCCACCTTCAAGAGTGTTGTGGAAAGTGCAGAGAATTCTCTTTGCTTTCTCTGTGGTGACACATCAAAGTAGGACACTGTTGAAATTCCTCGTGAAGATGACCCCTTTAATAAGGGAATACCCACTATTTTGCAGTCGATAGAATCTTCTTCTCTAAGAAGGAAGTCTTGATGGATACTTGCCGGTGTGCATAAATCTTACTCTATCTACCAGCCAATAGCCTTTGGGATCAGACTCATTTATTAGGACCAGCTCCGCTTGCTCCTCTTCAATTTCCATTTCTTGATCATGCGCTAAATATTCACACAAACCTCTTCCTCGGACAGTCTTTGTAGGCTTGACCTCGATGTCATATTCTAGGATCTTAGTGACCCAATTGACCCTTTTTCCAGTGATTTATTCTTCCATGATGTATTCATGCACATTGGAATGTGCGGCATAAAAAATAACCTTATTGAAAGATATAAGATGTTGGAAATTCTTGTGTCCCTTAATAATTGTGAACTCTTGTCTTTTGACAAAGTTGTAGTTTGTCTCATACTCTTTCAAGGTTTGAGAGTGAAATGCTATCGGATTTTCTCTCTTTCCTTCATTGTCTTTTTGAGTGAAAATAATAGCGATGCTTGTCTTGCTACTGAAGAAATACATTATGAAGTCCTTCGAAAGGTTTGGATTCACTAATACAAGATTTGAGGAAATAACATCCTTAACCTTCTCAAAGGATTCTCTTACTTCTTTTGTCCATTTGAATAACTGGTCCTTTTTTAGCACCAGGGAGATTGGTTTAATTATTCCTGCAAAATCAGAAATAAATTTACTTACAAAGTTAACCTTCCCCAAAAAAGACTGGACTCCTTTTTTATTGTCTGGTAGGGGCAGTTCCCTGATTGCTTTTACCCTTTCAGGATCAATTGCGATTCCTTGCTTGGACACTACATGTCCTAGTAATTTGCCTTGTGGTACTCTAAAGAAAGATTTTTTCGGGTTCAGGGATACCCCAAACTCCTAGAATTTTTTGAAAACCTCATCCAGATGATCAAAATTATCCTCTTTAGATTCCGAGAATACATTTAAATCATTTAAATAGATGAGGATAATTTTGCTATTTAGTTCGCTGAAAGTGATATCCATTGCTCACTGGAAAGTGGCTTCTACATTCGAGAGGCCGAAAGGCATATTAGCATATGTGAACGCTCCCCACTTGGTAGTGAATTTTGTCTTGGTTGATCTTCTTCTTTAACCCAGATTTGATTGGAGCCCAAAAATCCATCCAACAGGGAAACATCTCTAAACCTACCACATTTTGCAAGATTGATTCCATGGAAGACAGTGGGTAATGATCCTTTAGCAATGATCGGTTTAGGTCATAAAAGTTGACACAAAGATGAATGTATCCATTCTTCTTTTGGACCATAACAATATTAGACACCTAGGTACTGTTTTTGATGGGAAACACAATCTCAGAATGAATTAGCTTTTTTAATTCTTGTGCCATTAGGGCTTCAATCTTTGGATTTATGGGCCTTTGCTTCTGGCGAACGAGTTTAGCACCTTTGGTAAGTTTGATAGTGTGTTGGATGATGTCGAGGTCATATACCATGAGATCATCATAAGACCAAGCTATGAATCCTTCATATATTTTGCAGAAGTGCACGAGTCTAACCTTGTCACGTTGTGGAACTTCTTTCCCAACTTTTAGTTTTCTTCCATCCCAACCTTAGAGTAGTCCTCTCTGTCTAACACAAATTTTATCCTATCATTCATTGCATCATCATAGTCAAAAAAATTCTCGAGAGTGACCAACCCTTTCAAAAGTTTATTGGATCTCAATCGGATGATCTGCCCTTCATATGCTTCTTCAATTTTTGGTTGAAGATGATCATCGAACTCTCCCATTTGCTGAATGAATGAGGTGATGTTCTCATCACTTTTAAACACTTACTAGCTCTATAATTATCTAGAATGGAGGGTCGGATGATCACTCACACAGAGTGCACATTCTTAATCAATTCAGAGATACGATTGAATTGAGATCCTATCGTTGCCATGCAATCCACAGTTGAATTATGCTCCCTTGGCACTGTGTGGATATTAAATCTTCAAAACCTTCAATGAGGTTCCATACCCTATGTCTATAAGACCACATGCAAATGTTCTTTGTAGTAGAGACATTTTTGACTTGATTAATTATAAGTTCACAGTCTCTAAACACCATTATTTGCTTGAAACCCATGCACTCTTTGAAGCTTAGACCTTGCACAAGACCCTCATATTCGACTTCATTGTTCGAGAAAGAAAACTGGAAGTGAAAAGACCTAAGAATCTCTTCATTGTTTGGAGACGTTAAGCATATTCCGACACCATAACCAACTTTGCACCTTGCACCATCAAAGTGCAGTGTTCAAAGCTCAGAGGTTTTTTTGACCACGAGGTCCTTTACTACCTTTGGGATCTATTGATCTTCATCATAGATTAAATAGGTTCCCAACCCGGTAGCATGATAGTTTCCAAAAGGATTAGCGTCTATGTAATCACTCAAAATGACTTCTTCTTGATCGGTCCAGTCTCCAATTGCCTTCTCATCTTTGAGTAGATGAATACCATAAGTTTCCTCCTTGGTGAAAGAAGTGTGAGTGAATGCAAAGGTTCTGATATTATCTTCATTTTAACTTTATGCTTGGTTCTGAGAATTAGATGTGACCAATCCAAAGAGAGGTATCCGTCTTTGAGGTGAATTCCAGGGATAGGCAGAAACTAAACATGGGAGGAAAATCTATGATCACAATATCTTGCGAAACTGTGATGCTAGGGCAGGAGAATAAAGTCAATGGGAGATCTTTGATGAATTCTACAATTTTGACCTTGTTCCCATCTAGTGACATAACCCCTCTCTTTAAGGGCTCATAGCTAAGTCCTAAGACTCCAACTATCTACTGGGGCATGACTGTGGTGCTGGCACCAGAGTCAATCATGGATTTGTGTAGAGATTTATTCCCCATAATGAGAGTTACGAAAAATGGCTTAGGTTTCAATCTCTCTTCTTTGATTTCAGTCGAAGTCTCCTTTGCAGTATTCACAAGAACTTTGGCTGAGGGTGGTGGTGTAGTAACCTTTTCCTTGATAAATTTCTCTATCGGTTGGAAAACTGCTTCTTCCTTGAGGGCCTTTTGTAGTAATGATTTTTTCTCTAGAATAGCTAAGATATCCTAAAGGGACATGTTAGTAGAGGATTTCTTCAATTGTTCCACTACGCTAAACAATGGCAGATTTGGAGGCTTCTGTTCTTTGGCCCTAGTAATAATAATATCCTTGCGCACTTGCGGCTACAGAGCAATTATAGACAGACTAGGGGGTTGGTCCAAGAGGCTTCTAGGCTATTGAGTGTCTAGTTTTCTCGTGAATCTCCTTTTTGATTGAGTGTTGTAGTTAGACTGCACTTGCGGGATCTTTGATGTGGATGCCTCATATGTGAACACCGCTTCTTCTCCTTCCATCCATGAGAAAAGGGCGTGATCGAGAGCTATGCCATTTTATTGTTCCAAGGACATTCCTTACATTTGTTCAGTAAGAACCACATTCTCCATTTGGGGAGAGGAATATGTATAACCTCCCGACCTTGGTTGCGTTGTTCTGCAACCTTTTGCTGTAAATTGCCATGCATAAAATGTTGAGGCATATGTGCATCACCACAAGGGAAGCACCAGGTCTTTTCTTGTACTTGTTTGAGCAACTCCCAATAGAGTAGGTATTTGTACTATTTGGTTAGTTGTCTGAGTCTACAGATTTGTGCGTGCAACTCCTTGATATTGGTTCTGTTGGTAGGAGGGTCTTCCACCTTGGTAAATTTGGTAGGTTAGTCTTGGAGGAGAAGCCTAGTTGCGCAACTTGATAGTGGTTACTTCATTTTATAAGTTCCATAACAATTCCTTTATCTCACTTATCTCGTCCTTCAAAGCACCAGATGTAGAAGCAACATTCTGTGACGTACATGGATATGTGTAGATAGACAAAGGCAGTGCAGGTGTGCTAGTAGATGGAATCTCCTGGGTGGGAGTTGATACTTTAGGAAATATCAGCATGATTGGTTGAGGTGGCAACTTCTCGACATCGTTCAGATTGTTCTCCACCTTAATTGCTACATTGTTGCATCTGGTAATGTGGTTCCGCCGAGTGACTGGATCATCATTGAGATATTGACGTTGATGGATTTTAAGTAGAACATGAATGCCAACTTGGCCAGTGGATGGATAGTAGTCTTGATTCTCTGCCAGGTTGTATGGAACCATGCATTGAAATTCGTAATGGATTTAGATGGGGTGTGCTTTATTGTTGCTAGCTGATGATATAGCGAAGACCTATCTCCACCATTCAAGAATATTTCATTGAAAGGATCTTTGAGTTGATCCTAGGTACCGATAGTGTTAGTTGGTAGAGTGCGATACCAGTCTAATGCTTTTCCTTTGAAAGAGGTCACGAAAAATCTTAGTGCTATGTTTTGATCTGTAACTCTATGAACTAAACACATATGTGTCAGATCTTGCAAATTTTCAGATGGTGTTCTTGAGCCATCTCTAGTGAATTTAGGAATAGATTTTAGAGGAGAGACTAGGATAGGGGCCCAAATGGTGGGTGAAATTGGGGCTACAAAGGGACTTCCAACATCCCAAGCCACATAATTTTTGTTTGTGATTTGCAACATGGCTGGTGGAGGGATCAAATATTTTACTGGGTGGGTTTGGGTTCATGCTATTACTAGCGGAGGTACTAACAAACCAGGGTTATTTTCTATTTGAGACCTAGTAACAAGCCGATGGCTCATACACCCCTTCTTGATTTAGGTATATTTAAGCTGTCCCATCGAGCGTGCCAAAAAAAAGAAACTGTTGATGCCAAAAATTGACAAGATAACAGTCTTTATGGGAAACTCAGTTAAATAGGGGACCTATTGCGCTAAACTAAGTAACTTCAGGGTTTTTAAAGAAGCCAAATTCTTCTATAATTTGGGGGGTTGAAAAAGGGGTAGAGAGAAATGAATATAGAATAAATCTAATCTAAGGCGATGTGCCAAAAAGTCGATATGGGAACAATAAACCTATCTTTGAGATATGACTTAAGGGTCGTTCAACCATCTATGTCTCAAAACAACAAAGATCAAAATGGAAATATAAACAAATTATTCAATGACATAAAATAACTTCCACATAGCTACTGAAAAGAAGAGTCAAAGACATGGTCTTAATCAACTAGCTTATATTGAAATTATAGAAGTCTGTGAGAAAATTACTCAATACAATAATGACATAGTATACAACTTTATCAAATAGAAAAGAAACAGGAAGGCCGAACAATGGCACAATCTGTGAATCTTATACGATAAGCTAAAAATAATACAAAAGGCCCAGTTGTTGCACAAATTTATTTACAAAATCAAAACTCCTGCTTCGAAAGGAGAAGCAATATTTATAACAGTAATTCCATCGCCTGAAGACCAATAACATAAAGGATCCTCGATCATGAGCAATGATGCATACCGCAATGATTTCCCCTGACCGTTACAACAAAAAAAGATTCAAGCCATGAATATGGGCACCCTCGAGCTAGATGCATCCCCTACGAATGATGGTAGTGGTCCCAATAGAATAGAGTTCCAACACGTGACACTCACTCATCACGACAGTTTGAACACGTGGAAGCTATGGTGAGGTTGTTACTTGCTCGCCAGTGACATAGTGAAGCCCTTTAGAAGATACACGTGGCAATAGGTTAGGGCCTATGGTTCCTTCCTTCTTTCTTGTGGTGAAAGCCTACGCGATGAAGACACGTGGAGGTCTTCCCTAAAAATGGTGTTGCTGGTGGGGGCTGCCAAGGAATGAGTGTGGACAAATGCTATGTGGCATGCAGTTGAGGCCCGATCGGAAGGCAAAGAGAAGAATCCTTGAAGTGTGCAAATTTTTGACACGTGGAGGCATGGCGGGAGGTACTGGAAGAGCGAAGGAGGAAATCTCTATGGAGAGTGCCTGGCTGACATGTAGCAACACTTAGAGGAAAATTTTGTGAAAGGTACCTGATGATAATTTCAAAGATAAGGCACAGGCCGATGCTTTAGCAAAAATAAAAAATAACCCAAAGGGAGCTTGGGGAAATTTATCTTCATAGAATCCATCCTTGATAACATCAGTTCACTATTGCTATGTACATTTACTCATTTTGCATGGTAGAATTCATTTCATTTGTCATTGTTGAGGAATCAAATTTTATATTTTCAAGGAAAAAAAGTAAGACATGAGATAACTATACTTGCATTCAATTTTTACTTTCCTCCAAAATTTCAAAAACCATAATGAAGGATAATTTCTGGATTTAGTTTCAAAATTATTCAATAATTCAATTTTTTTACTTTTTCCATGGTTATCCTTGAGTAATTCAAACTTATTTATTGATTATATTAAATCTAGGCAAACCTTGAGTATATCTTCATAGTATGGTTAGTGTAGTTTGTTGAGTTGCTCTCTCTATGCAATTTACATATAAATGTTGTCTTTGTACTATCCAACTAACCTTCTCCTTTGACAAATTAAGGGAGTATTTCAAGAGGGAATGCCACACATAATTCCATCTCAACATTATCATCTCCAATATGTGTCCATTCAAGGTCCTCACATGAGAAATGATGAGAATATCTCACACATCTAGTTTGATAAGTAATTTTCATTAATTCTTTCTATGCATAATAAATATTATTAAGATGGTTAGTAGTCCTCTATCTTGTTAATTATGAGCAACTATCTTAATTATTCCAATCATTACATGATATAGTTCTCTTTTACATATATAGAGGCATACTTTTCTATCATCACAATCATTAATTATTTAAAAAATGTAAGTACTAGTAAATAAAATAAATCAATTGAATTTTGACCCACTTTACCTTAGTGTTCAAATTTTCCTTTGATATTCAAATTAATATAAGAATTATTTGAATGACCTATTGCAAAATATTATATCAAACATTGTGATCAAATAATATAAAATAATATACTAATAGTAATATCATAGAAATATCATTATACCATCAATAAGATAGAATGTCATATCCCTTGGTTGAAAGATTTTTTCCATATTTCCTTCTACCTATAACTTACCTAAACATGAAGCTTAAAAATCTAACCAAACCTTAATAAATAAACTAAATCCATAGAAAATTCCACTTAAGGGAATGATGTGAGTATTGGAAACATACCAATAAAACAATAACAAGTCTATCATTAATGTAATGACCTATGAACTTATTCAAACAAGGTTTTTATAGGGAAACTATATGATTTCACTAAATATACAACTAATAAGTCATGAAACTAATATATTGAATCATAGTAATATTTTGCATGAACTAAATACACACTACCAACTATTCAAATAACTGAAAATAATGTTATTAGTTTCCAATATTGCCTAGTGGTACTCTTTTACTCCATATCTCAAATAATGATATGCTAAAAAATTAACTAAGAGATGTATTTTTTGTGTATATTTATAATATAAATATTAAAATATATAACTAAGAGATATATATGGGTTTAAACTTATAATATCAATATAATTAATTTTTTTGTTATTAATTTATTTTCAAACATCTTGTGTTATAAATTAATTGATGTGTTGTACATGCAGTCTGTTAAGTTGGAGTTAATTGTTATACTAATTTGCACGTACATATGTAGAAAAAATGCCTTCTTTGTTTTGTTTTGTTTTGTTTTGATATAGGTAAATCTAAAATAAATTAACACCATCATAATTTATTTATTTATATTGAATCAAAATAAATACATTTTCTATTCCTATTACAAGAGGGATTGAAGCCTAGAATTCTTAGAATATTTTTTGTATTAGAAATTAGGTTTCTTCATAGGGAATCTCTACGATTTCACTAAATATACTAGCATCATAGGCGATTAATTTCCCTATATTAGCTAATGAATCAAGAAAAAACATATATATTGAATTAGGGGATTTATGTCTTGCATGAACTAAATCCATAATACAAACTGTGAGGACAACTAGAAACAATGCAATATATTTCTAGTAAAATCTAGTGGTGCTCCCATTCCATACCTCAAATAATTTTTTTCATAAACATAACTAAGAGATACATTTGAGTCTATATTTATAATATAAAATATTCAAATATATAATTGGGATATAGATGGGTTTATATATGTAACATTTATATAATTCAAAGTTTTTCAGTACTTATTTGTTTGAAAATACCAATAATTAATTGATGTATTGTACATATGGTTAGTTAAGTTGGACTCAATTATTATCCTAATTTGTGTACCTACAAAAATGAGAACTAGATTTTTGAGTTGATATTGTGGAGCGAGGAAGGAGTTGGTCTGCAATGCTAGGGTTTTGTGTCAGGCTCGAGTTTCAAGGTGGTTGCCAAGTGGGGGAGGATATTCCCTCCCCCACCTAGGTTTTTTCCCTCCATAAGTACCCTCTCATGCTTGAAATTTATGCACATTTTTTGCCTTTTGCTTGATGTTCATTGTGAAAAGATTGGTTGTGTAGTGTTTGATGTGTCTTTTGTTCTAGTTCTCTCATCTTTAATCTCTTGCCTTGGCCTCGATGACTAAATTACCATTGGCCTTGTGTGTGTTAATGGAGGGGGTACAAACCCCATGACCCCAACTTAAATGAGGTTAACCCCTTGATTTCTCAAACTAATGTTGCAAAATATTTCAAGGACATGGTATTTGGTGGCAGTTTGCCTCTCTCCACAAGTGCAAAATTCTTGACCTAGACTGGTAGTGGTAGGAAATCTGGTTGCAATGAGCCAAAGCAAGGTGAGTATCCTCTATCTTCTATGAATTACAAATTAATGCCAAATGGTGATGTGAAAAATGTGGTTTCAAGTGAAAGAAGTAGATTAAAAGAGACCTAAACAAAATCCCTACAATAAATTTTGGTGATGCTTGGTTTGCTAATGTTTGGGTAGGTAAGTTTGGGATTCATGTTAGTCTTTGCAGAATGCTTCAAAAGGGATTTTTTACTATTTTCTCTAAGAACCGGGAAATTCAAGAGAAATCCCTATCCAAACCCTACTAATATTTGGGAGGGTGTGGATTTAGGGCTCTGGCCTAGTTGCCAATAGCCATAGTCGAGGAGGTTCTAGCCCTCTCTTTCCCTAGGTGGATTGTTGTTAAGAACATTTTGCTGGAGTATTGGTGTATTATCTCACCCTTGTTGGCTCCATTTGGAAAGATCTTGAGGGTTAATCAAAACAGCGCGACCCTCTTGCACTTGGATGCCTTGGCACTTGTACCGCTTGATCTTGGAGTTGAACTTTCCAACTGTATTGCGGTCGAGGGTGAGGAATTCCCTTTTGTCTGTTGAATTGAGGTTCTAGGTGGTATTAATGGTTGCTATCTCTATAGGAAGGAGGTCCATATTTGGAAAACCTATCCTCTAATCCAAAAATATTGAAACAAAAATGTTCCCAAGCCTAAAGTTGATTCCATTCCTAGCCCTACTTATCTTATTAATAACCCAGATTGGAAAACCCCTATAATTAACAATGAGGTTGCCTCTATTTTGAACAAGAGAGAGGATTCAACTAAAAACCCACGTATCTCATGTGGTACCAAAGTGAATGTGGAGGCCAACCTTTGTGAAGATTCATTATTGTCCATGCCTGGGGATGTCATCACCGTGGGTGGTGGGTCTAGGTTGTTGGTTGCCCCTTCTAATTTACCTCCTTATCCCACTGACCTTAACAACAGTGTGGTGCACCTAAAGAATTATTTTGAACTGCTTGCATAAATTGGGAGGGCAGTGGAGGCCTTGGTTGAAACACCCTTAAATTCTAATCTTGGTGGAGAGCCGGACCAAAATAAGGCTAATGTTTAACACTGATGTCTTGGGTAACCAAAAATTATTGGAAAAATTAAATGCCTAATAGTTAGTGATGTGGGATATTTAAAAAATAATCGAAACAAACTTTATAAACAAGGATAAACCTGCTAATAAAGTTTAGGATTATAGGATATCCAAATATGGGATGCGCCTAAGCTTGGTTAAAAACTTTCGGGGTGGGAATTTGATTGGGGATGAAAATTTGGCTAGGAATAGCAGGCCATATACCATGGTTAAGGAGGTTTTTACCTTTGGTGACATTACTATCCCAGAGTGTGAGAGATTACCTAGTGACACCTTGGGATCTCCCAGCTCGATTGAAAGTTTCATTCAAATTCCAAACCCTGTGTCACCCCCTACTTGAGAAAGTTTGGACCAAGTGGTTGCTACCTAGTCCCTCAACTCTAACATTGAAGAGTAGGTTGAAGACCTAGGATCCATAAAGCAAGAGAATATGATAACTAGTCAGTCCGAGAAGGCCACAAAACTGAGACCAAGACCTAGAAGGCCAAGGAAACATAGAAAACCCATCCCCATCCCTAAAAATATTCAAATTTCCAAAAGGAAAAGAGCGAAGTCAAGTCTAGTTATCCAATCTTATAAAAAATTGGAGGCCTGTAACCCTCCTAGATGTATCTTATAATATTCTTACAAAGGTGATGGTGCTAATATTGGTCAATATCCTCCCCAAATTAATTAACAACACCCAAACCAGCTTCAACAAGTGTAGACACATTTTGGAAAACTTGATCACAAGTTAGGAAGCCATGGGGTGGGCCAGGCCTTCCAATTAGAATGTGGTAATGATGTTGTTGGACTTTGAAAGGGCATATGATAGGGTTGAATGGATAGGTCTTCTTGAGGAAAAATTTGGAAGCCTTTGGTTTCCCTTTGGAATTATGTAGTATGGTAGACACCCTCCTAAAGGATGTAGTTCAATGGCTCAATCTCGGATGAGATCAATTTGTAAAGATCAATAAGGTAAGGTTTTCCTCTTGCCCTTGCATTGTTTGTGATTACATCAGATTATTTGCACTACATGCTCAAGAACCAAACATTATCCCCTTTGGTAAAGGGCATTAGACTCCTTGACAAGAATAAATTGATCAATATACAGTTTGCAGATGACATGACAATATTTCTCGAGTTAGAGGAGAAGAATTTTAAAACACTGATGGGAAAGTTAGACCTATTTTATAAAGAATCAAGGGCCAAGATCTCCATTTCTAAGTCCAGTATCCTTGGCTAGGATGAGACACCCCTAGGCTAGATTGAGAAATATGACTTTCAACGGGGGGGGACCTAGCAAGCAAGCAAGCAAGCAAGCAAGCAAGATATATAGGGATCCCCTTTGCTGTTAGCCCTAACGTAAAAGAGATGTGGAATTGGATAAGTAGTAAAATAGAAAAGAAGATAGATGGATGGAATAGGTAGTATCTATCCCTGGCTGGTAGATTCCAAGTTTTCCAAAAACATTTGTCCTACAAAATTTACTTTGATCTAGTTTAGATTTTCAATAGCTATAAGATAAATGAAATTTATAAAATAATTAGGATCTTTCTCTGGTTGGATGGAAAAGAAAAGAAAAAGAAACACACAGTTAAGTGGGATTGGTGTTGCTTAGACAAAACTCATGGTGGTCTAGGCTTAAAGGACCTAAGGTTACAAGGCATTGCACTTGCTGCAAAATGGATTTACAGGGTAATGGAAGGGAATGAGCTATGTAAACTTATAATAAGTAATAACATTCATTTGGTTGTCTCCAAGCAAGCCAAATCATGGAAAAACTTGCCTAGTTATGATATTCTCTTGAATAAGTTTCCCATATCCCCAACTTGTTCCTCAATGTTCAAGAGTCTGTGGAAAGTGTGGGAGGTAATCAAGTCCAATGTCTATTGCATTAGCAATAATATTTTTTAAAAATATGGAAGCAACTACCACTCTCATAGCTCTCCTTAGTGGAACTTGGTGCATAATGGAAAACCCTTGGTGCTGCTACAGGGGTGTTCTACTAGGAAGTGGAATTTGGGGGGCATCCAAACCTTTAATGATATTATCCATAATGGTCTAGTTAAGAATTGGGATAATTTGGTTGTTGATTATAGCTTGCCTAGTACCAGTCTTAGGACCTACAAGATCCTTGTTGAAGCCGACAAAGATGCCCATCTTCCCACCATTGCTAATTTTTGGCTGTTAACTCGACTAGTGACTTTGTTTGGAAAGATGGTACCAAACTAAAGGATCTCAAAGCCAAGAAAATTTTCAAAGACCTTACCAATGTCAACACTATAATTGATCATGCTAATCAATGCTAGGGAACTGATTTCCCAGATGTTGTGTGGTATTAATTCTTTGATTCCATCTGGAAAAACATTAAAGAACCTAAAAAATACTGTTTCAGATGACTTATCTTGTTGTATAAATTACCTTATAAATCAAATCATGTGGATGTTGATATTTGTAACATTTGTAGGGTTCTAAAAACCATGATGTTGGAAAAAAAAGGATAGACAACTAAGAGGGGGGGTGAATCAGTTGTTACCAAAATCAAACTTATTCAACATTAATCAACCTTTAATCTTAGATCTGATAATTAATAGTGCAAGCATAAATCAATAACACATTAGAGACACATGAACACCAAGATTTTATACTTGGAAACCCTGTTAGGGGAAAAACCATGGTGGATGTTAGTCCACAAGATTATACCCTGTTAAAAGTATAATGAAGAATGAATAAAGAATGCACTTGCATTTAGACACACTGCCTAGAGCTTACTGCTCAAAGGGAAGGCTCATTGCCTTACACAAGATAATTAGATTAAATCCATCTAATGAACATGAACTAAGAAATTAGCTTCTTCACAAGCCTGATTATAGTTTCGATTAGGCACAAACACACTTTGCTCAACCTTCTTCACACTCTGCTCTACATTCAAATGATCTAATCTATATTCACACATACACACACTCACATCGAGCATACACACTCTCACAAAATCTACAATGAAGAGACAATTGCTCTTATATATCCACTACACGGGTTTACATTAGCAACTCTATCGACCACATAATAAATGAATTACAACTTGTCGGCCTCAATACATGAACAATTCTTAATGCATACCAACCTAAGTCAATCACAACATAGAAAAGACCTAAATCAACATCCCTGAGCATGCTAAAAAATAAAATATTAATCCATATGGATCCACAACACGTTATCACCATCATGTCGGCCAAGAACATGAAAAACTTGAACACATAAGGAAAAATATTCAATCACGAGCACTCCGATCAATGCAGACGTATTGAACTGATAGAGAAAGATCTAGAAAAATTACTGAACATCTCAAAAACATACACATCAACCAAATTCATCAGAATTGCAATCACATCTTCTAGAAACACTTGCTATAGTAACTGAATATCTGTAGGAACACAAATCTTCATAACTTTCTCAATTCTTGATACATACCACTAAAATTTCGGACAACATACTAGATAAGCTTAGAAAAAAACCCTTTAGTGCGTGCCACCTGGTCATCAACGGACACAACTTTCCATCACTCTAACCTTCTCAGCTTCAGTTGGCCGCCTGTAATATATTTATTATAGTTTTCTCAATATCCTCAAGATATACAACCTTAAGAATCACCAATGATAATAGTGTTGGCATCAATGAAAACCACATATAAGAAATACAACCTGAGCATCTAACAATCTCCCCCTTGGCATTGATGGCATCACATGATGTGAAAAAATACCATTAACCCAACTAGCTCTTCTTCAACAATCTCCCCCTTAGATCTTATTTTATTCTTCCATTTTACTCTTCTCCCATGTTTTTCACATTTATCCTCTCCCCCTTTGACATAAATGGAAAATGTAGTCATGCTCTGAACCACATATCTAAATCATCTGACTACTCCCCCTGAGTAGTAGACACCACAACATCAATCCAAAACAAGATCTGACTGTGAGTCCATGGATTGATGCAAAGACTTGCATCTTAGTTTAGATTAGGAGAGGAAATTACCCCTAACTTGCCTCTAAGGTACTCAAAATTATCCTTAGGCAATGGTTTAGTGAAAATATCTGCAATTTACTCCTTTGTAGGCACATACTCCAGTCTGACTTCTTTCTCACTCACTTTGTCTCTCAAAAAGTGATACTTGATAGATATATGATTTGTCTTAGAGTGTAGCACCGGATTCTTAGAAATGTTTATGGCACTTGAGTTGTCACAAAATATAGCAATAGTCTCATCATATTCAATTTTGATTTCTCTCAGCATCTGCTTCATCCACAACACTTGGGTATAATTATTTGTAGCGACAATATATTATTCCTCAATAGTAGATAAGGAAATGGAATTCTACTTTTTACTTAGCCAAGACACCAGCTTCTTCCCTAAGAAGAACACACCACCACTTGTACTTTTCCTTTCATTAAAATCACCTGCCCAATCTTCATTTGTAAAAGCATTCAGTGTAAGATCATCATCCTTTGGATAGCATAACCCAAAGTCAACTATTCCTTTCAAGTATTTGAATATTCTCTTTATTACAATCACATGTGATTCTTTTGGATCTGCTTGATATCTAGCAACCATGCACACAACATTCATAATGTCTGGTCTTGTCTGAGTTAAATATAGCAATCCACCAATCATTGACCTATATCTTGTTTGATTAGCCTTAGGAGAATCATCATTCTATGTTAGCTTATATACAGTTACCATGGGTGTACCAACTAGCTTTGAATCTTCCATACCAAAAATTTTCAGTAACTCTTTCACATACTTGGACTGAGATATAAAAATTCCATCATCTAACTGAGTAATTTGCAATCCTAAAAATAATTTCAGCTATCCTATCATTGAAATCTCAAATTCACTTTTCATTTCATTAGCAAAATTCATGGATAAGTCATCATCACCTTCAAAAATAATGTCATCAACAAAGACTTCAATGATCAACTCTTTATCCTAGTCTAACTTGAAATAAAAATTTCTATTAGCAGCACCTTTATTGAATCCAATCTTTAACATTTATTTATCCAATATAGCATACCAAGCTCTAGGGGCTTGTTTGAGTCCATATAATTCTTTCTTGAACTAACACACCATGTCCATTTCATCAGTCAATTGAAATCCATCTAGTTTCTCAACATAAACGTCTTCTTCTAGTCCACCATTCAAAAATGTTGACTTCACATCCATTTGATAGGCTTTATAATTCTTGAATGTAGCATAAGCAATAAATAACCTTACAGCTTCAATTCTAGCAATAGGGGCAAAGGTTTCTTCAAAATCAATACCTTCCATCTGTCAGTATCCTTTACATACCAGTCTTGCTTTGTTTATGATCACTTCACCTTGTTCATTTAGCTTATTCTAAAAGACTGATTTAGTTCCAATCACATTTTTGTCTTGAGGTTTAGGAACAAGAATCCATGTTTCATTCTTTTCTATCTGCATCAGTTCTTCCTTCATTGCTTCCATCTAATGTTCATCTTTGCATGCTTCATTGATGTTTCTAGGTTTAGTCTTGGATATCCGCCAATATTCTTCTACAATTATTTTTCTAGTTTGTACACATTTGTTCTTGTCTCCTATGATCTGAATTTCAGAATGACTTCTCTTCACATATTTTGGAGTTTTGAGTTCTTCTATTTTTCTTTCTGCATTTCCATTTTCTTCTTGATTTTCTTGATTCACTAGAACAATTTGAACTTGATTATGTGTCTGTGCATCCTTTCCTCCTTCACTATTATCTTTTTGGTCATCTAAATCATATCCACAATACCTGGATGATCTTTCAATGTCCTCATCAACTTTTACATTTGCACTTTCAACCATCTTCTTTAACCTTTTATTGTAGCACCGATAGACTTTTCTCTTAGTAGAGTAACCTAGAAAGATTCCTTCATCACTTCTAGCTTCAAACTTGCCAATATCTTCATCTCTTTTGACATAACATCTACTTCCAAAGATTTTGAAATAATTAATAGTAGGCTTATAACCAAACCATAGCTCAAAAGGAGTCTTACCAGAATTTTCATGTACATTCACCCGGTTGATAGTGTATACTGCAGTGCTTGCAACTTATCTCTAGTAGGAATAAGGAACATTTCCTTCCAACATCATAGTTCTGGTAGCATATAGAATTGTTCTATTCTTTCTCTCAACAACTTTGTTCTGTTGTGGGGTCTGGGGAGCAGATAACTGTCTTTTTGTTCCATGCTCTTCACAAAATGAATTGAACTCCCGGGAAGTAAATTCACCACCTCTGTCTGATCTCAAACATTTGATCTTTGAAGCTGTATCATTTCTACCATATCCTTAAATATTTTTAATTTATCTAATGCCTCATGTTTTTCTCTTAAAAAAGCAACCCAAACCATTCTAGAATAATCATCAATAAGCAACATATAGTACCTTTCTCCTTGTAGACTTCTTATTCTGGATGGACCACATAAACCAGTATGTACCAAATCTAGTGCTCCATTTGAATGATACTATTTTCTTTTAAATGAAATTCTTGTCTGTTTTCCCATATGACATTCCTTGCATATAATGTTAGTAGGCTTCACTAACTTAGGTAGATCTATGACTGCTTGTGTGGAGCTTATTTTGGTAATGTTATCAAAGTTCACATTACACAACCTTCTATGCCACAACCAACTTACATCAAGTTGAGCAATCAAAAAAATTTCACTAGCAGCATTCAAGTGAAAAATATTACCTCTTGTCTTTGTTCCTGAAGCAATCACATTTCCTGAGCTTCCCAAAATCCTACACTTACCATCCTTGAATTGAAGATTGTAACCTTTATCAACCATTTGTCCAACACTCAACAAATTGTGTTTCAAAACTTCAACATATAGAACATCATCAGTATTGCATTTACCTCCAAGAGAAATAGTGCCTCTGCCACAAATCACACAAGCATTGTTATCTGCAAATATTACAACACCACCATCATATTTTTCCAGACTTAGAAATTTGCTTTTGTCACCGATCATATGATGTGAGCATCTGCTGTCAATCACCCACTCATCTTTCTCATCAATCTTGGTTGCAAGAGCTTTCTCAATATTCTGACTACTACTTGATTCAATGAACACCAGACTATTTTCCTTGATAGCAATGAATACCCATTCATCTTCATTTCCAGTTTCTTTATCAAATTCATCATCAATTATACCTTCTTCAACATAATAACATTTCTTTTGAAATCTAGTCTTCTCAGAATTGTAGTTAGAAACTCTTTCAGGACATCTTGATGCAAAATGACCTATCTTACTACAAGAAAAACATTTAATAGGTAGATTTACTTTGTACTTACCTTGTCCTCTAGATTCTCTTTTCACAATCAGTTTCCACTTCTTCTAGTTCTCTTTCTTCATCTTCAATCAATTTCATTTCTTCTTCATACTTGAATGTCTTCTTGGAACTCTCTCCCAAATTGTATCTCTGTTGGATTTTTCCAGATACAATAGCTTTGAATGCAGACTGTATCTTAGGTGTAGATTCACCAAATTCACTCAAATCAAAGGCAGCTAATTTTCCAATCAACATGTCTCTTGTCACATTTTTTACTATCCCGAGCTCATCAATAGCATGATTTTTTTTTTTGTATGAAGTAGGCACATATCTAAGTATTTTAGCCACAATATCTTCTTCATCCAAGGTTCCATCGACACATCTAATGTCCATCACTAATTCATTTACCTTTTGCAAGAAAGAAAATATGTTTTCATCTTCACTCATCTTTATGTTCTCCCACTTGCCTTTCATACTTTGTAGCTTATAACTTTTCACTAGTGCATCTCATTCATACATTGTCTCCAAATTTTTCCAGATCTCATGTGCAGTCTTCAATCCTATCACATTTGTCATTTCTGAATTTGTCAAAGCACTCAACAATGCTTCTATATCCCTGGTATTAACTTATGCTTACTTGATCTCATCTTCAAAGGAGGGACTGTTTTGAGGAATAGTATATGCACTCTGTGTAATCTTCCTAAAAGTCTCATCAATGCACTTCAAATGACACTCCATTCTAAATTTCCATAGCTATTGAATCTAGGACTATCCTTCTTGTATGATCCCATCTCGAATCACCTCAAACTGTTAAACTTCTTCAAAGGAACTAGCTCTGATACCAATTGTTGGCAAAACAAGGATAGACAACTAAGAGGGGGGGTGAATTAGTCTTTACCAAAATCAAACTTATTCAACATTAATCAACCTTTAATCTCAGATCTGATAATTAATAGTGCAAGCATAAATCAATAACACATTAGAGACACATGAACACCAAGATTTTATACGTGGAAACCTTGTTAGGGGAAAAACCACAACAGATGTTACTCCACAAGATTATACCCTGTTAAAAGTATAATGAAGAATGAATAAAGAATGCACTTGCATTCATGCACACTGCCTAGAGCTCACTACTCAAAGGGAAGGCTCACTACCTTACATAAGGCAATAATATTAAATCCATCTAATGAACATGAACTGAAAAATTAGCTTCTTCACAAGCCTGATTACAGTTTTGATTAGGCACAAACACACTTCGCTCAACCTTCTTCACACTCTGCTTTGCATTTAGATGATTTGATCTTTATTCACACATACACACACTCACACCGAGAATACACACTCTCACACACTCTACAAGGAAGAGACAATTTCTCTTATATATCCGCTACATAGATTTACATTAACAACTCTGTCAGCCACATAATAAATGAATTACAACTTGTTAGCCTCAATACATGAACAATTCTTAATGCACACCAACCTAAGTTAGTCACAACATAGCAAAGACCTAAATCAACATCCTTGAACATGCTAAACAATAAAATATTAATCCATAAGGATCCGCAACACGTTATCACCATCATGCCGGCCAAGAACATGAAAAACTTGAATACACAAGGAGAAATATTCAATCATGAGAATGATCTAGAAACATTACTAAACATCTCAGAAACATATGCAATAACCAAATTCACCAGAATTGCAATAACATCTTCCAGAAACACTTTCTATAGTAATTGAATAACTACAGGAACATAGATCTTCATAATTTTCTCAATTCTTCATGCATACCACTGAAACTTTTAGACAACATACTAGATAAGCTCAGCAAAAAACCCTTTAGTGCGCACCACCTGATCATCAACAAACACAAATTTCCATCACTTTGACCTTCTCAACTTCACTTGGCTACCTACAATATATTTATTACAATTTTCTCAATATCCTCGACATATATAGCCTTCATAATCACCAATGCTAATAGTTTTGACATCAATGACAACCACATATCAACAATACAACTTCAATATCTAACACATGAAGCATATTCTATTTGATTGCATGTTTTCAAAAGAAATATGGATTTTTTTCGCAATGATATTATGATATGGGATAAGAATGATAGAGTAAATATTATCATGTTTTATTTAGCACCAAGAATCTTAATAAGAATTATCAATTATTTTGGATTATTTTATCTACTAAAATCTTATGGATTGAGGAAGGGAAGAAATGTAGATAAGTTTCAAAGTTGTAAGATGGTACTCATTGAGTCTTCAAAAAGACTCATTTTTGGTAATATTATTGTGTAGGTCATCCTTCACCTAGAGCTCTCTATGGAGAAATTTATAAGGTTGTTAAGAGAATGTGTGGTGAATATTTTTAGGGAAGAAGTTAAATATGGTCATGCCCATCACTATAATCAAGAAGAAGTTGATGCCTTCCTAAGAGTGCTAAATGAGTTTCAAGGGATATTTAACCAAGCAGGAAGGGAAAGGGAGCCTTAAGTGACGAATCCACAGGGTGAAGAAGTTGCCACCTCAACCATAGAGGACGTGGCATCCATCAATCAACTAGTGAACATGGACACTAATAATGGGGAAGAAGGAAACACATGGGAGAATGATTGAATCTAGCTAAAAGTTATAGTCTATTACACATAGTGATACTCTGTTATGTTTATAAATACCCCTTTTTTGTAATGTTCATCTGCAGTGTACGAGAAATGGCTACTGATTATCTGCTCTATTTTGAAGCACTTATTCTTACTAGATTGATGTAAAAACTCTTGGACTTGTCGCTACTTGGAATATTATGTAATAGTTTAATATTTTATATCTAATACAAAAAAATGGGAACTGTTATAGTTTATTTATTTCAATTGAAGCAATTAAATATATAATCCATTTCTACAAATGAGCAAGGAAACTAGAGAAGATAAATGATAATATATGCAAAATTATAATAGCAAAGTTATATTTGTTGGAACACGATGATCTGCTAAGAGGGGGGTGAATCAACAGATACCAAAATCTATCCCTTAAAACTTTATGTGCAAATTACTTTCCTAGCTCCAAATACTTTGTGCATACTTTTTCCTCAAACTCTTAATGTGTAGATTGAAAACTAAATATGCAAACACAAATATGTAAATAGACAATCGACACACACATTCCCACAACACCAGATATATGTGGAAAAACCAATATCAGAAAAACCATGGTGACTAAGGTTGCTTGAGTCTATTGTTCAAATCCAATGTCATAATCCAAATCTCTATTACAATTATTTAGGGCTACAACCCAAGGAAGCTTCAAATACCTAATTTATGAACACCCATTCCAAGGAGACACCAATCCCCTAATATGAGCTACAATCCAATATAACATTACAAATTCATACAATTTGGTTCTACACAACCTATAATGCATCATTACATTCAATACATTGTTGCTTTCACTGCAACACACACTCTGCTACTGAAGCTACACACTCAACAACACACACCTTTTGCTTTGCACTAAACTTTCTTCCCTTTCTGTAGTGTCACACATTTTCACTCTCCTAAATGCCAACCTAGATGATCTTTTTTATAGTCTAGGACTTTACAAATGCATTCTCTGTTTGTTTCACATCTCTCTCTTTCTAGAAGACACACAAACACACTTCCTATCTTTGCATCATGCTCCTACAAGATGTAACACTATTCAACACTACATACAGCTACACTATTCATACACACTTACTTTAGACTTCAAACTTTGACAATATCTAATTATCTTCTATCTCCACCAACTTGCAATCTCTCCCTCAATATTCTCTTCACTGTCCAAATCACCTCAAACCTTGTGTAAGGATTTCCTTCGCTTGCAAACTTCACTAGCAAGTTGCATGTACCTCAAGCTACACACCAATGTCCAACTCATCATTAATTCATCTGATAGGGTCTATAAAATATCTACATTGTCACTCTACCTCTGCATCAAGGTGGTTCCACATTTAATTTGGTTACAAAGAATTTTCCTCATTCTCTCTCTCAAACCCTAAAAATTGATTATGCATTCAATGCATTCTTTTGATCATCCAATTTGATTTGATCTCAATCACCTGTTAGGGTTTACCACATATATTTCTCTACACCATACCCTTGCATCGAGCCATACAACATTTAATTCTCTTAGAGATTTTTCTAAGAATATCATCCTACAAAACCCTAGGATTAGATCTACATTAAATGCCTTCTACTGTTCATATGATCAGATTCGATCTGATCTTATCTCGATCACCTCTACAATCTATTCCACCACCTTGAAGATCAAATCTTCATTCAATTGGTCGTAGGTGTAGTTGGACCAATTAATTCTTTCCTCTACGTTGATTTCTAGTTGAAACCTTGTTCACACAAACTTGGCCGTTTGGGATCTTCGTATTTGAATCTAGGTCCTTGATCTCTTTCTTTGCACCACAATCCTATGATAATCATTCATTGGTGTGCCTTTAAAACCCAACCGTTTGATAAACAGTCTTCACATCTCCACCATTGATCTCCACTAACTATCATTCATCATTGGATCAATTTCCAAATGATCCACACCACCAATCTCCCTCATTCCCTACTAGCCATATGCAGGGTCCACCAAGACATGCATCCAAAGTTCACTCATACCACAAGCTTGAAAAAACATCTTGTAGGGTCTGTGGGCTGTAGCCATTTGTCATCCACAACATTGATGCAAATTATCATATCGAGAAATCACTCTTCACCACCTGTCGACTTACATCATGATCCACCATTGTCACCATCCTATCGGGTCACACTAGATGCACTGCAGACACCATTAGATCTTCTTTCAATCATTTCCATTCATCACTATGCATATGTCATCTTCCACCATCTGGTCCCACTAGACTCTTTAGCGAGCACCATTTGATCAACAAGGGATAATCTACACCATTCCTCGCAATCCCTATGGAACTTACCAAAAGATCAGTGGGGTAGGCAAGCTTTTTCTATCTATCCACCATGACATTAGTTTCCACTAGCTGCAACTGCTGCCTTTGTAGGTCCCACCATGCATCAACGGTCAATATCCACCCATCGTGGATTAATATCCATCACTCCCCACTAACCCCATGAGTCTTACATAAATCTTAATGAGGTATGTGGGTACCGTTAGATCCCATAGCATCAACCACAACTATCAATCATGCTATAAAAAATATTTGCATGGGACTTAGGAAATATTCAACGTGCCAAATATTTTCTCGAAAAAATAAATCAAGGTGAAGGAGCTAGTCACCCTCACGACTTCAAAGGCTTAAATATTAACTTAACCTACCAACAACTTGCTAAAACCAGTCAACAATGAATTAGAATAAACTTGTTACACCCATGACTACAACCCTTGATGACATCACCTATCCACTTCATCACCATGTCATTGCATCGTAATCCACAACAAGGATGTGGATTACCATTCACTCAATCCCATCATGCCACATGTCATCTTCATCATCACTGTCACCCACGTCATCATGACTAGGTCCCACTTGGAGTGCTACCTTCTCATCGCTAGATCAGGGAGACATAGCCAAAGATCTCATCGACATCATCTAGTCCCGCCGATAACATTTCCACACTCCTTATCGCTCCATCGCTAAGTTACTAAAAACCTTAACTTTAGAACCTCTTGTTGAAGGTTACTAAGTTATGAAAACTCATGACTCATCGACATACAACTATTGAGCTCTCAGAGTGACTCTTGGGTGAGTCTCGCTGAACAAGCACTATCATGCCAATGTGAACCTTAGACCTCGTCAACTGGTTGCCAAGATGTGAGGATCCAATCATGGGAAAAAAATCAATGGGATTAAGTCATTACTTAAGCTTCCTAGAATTGCCAAACACAAGTCACCGTCGAAATAGAACATTTGTGAGGACGCCATGACTGTAAATGCATTAGGGTTTATGTGTAAACTCTAGAATCACCTGAGAGCATACTTAAAATAGTTTTGGGCATATCCTTCACATTCTTGACCTACAGAGCACATCACTGGAATGCTCTAAAAAAACCCACATTGAATCTATAGCTTGTTTCCTCCTCTGATGTATGTGAGACTCTCTACAACTTCATGACAACATTTGCAAGATATACATTTTAGAATTGAATTGATCTATCACACGTCTAAAACAAGATCCATTGCACTCACATCCATCCTTTGTCATCATGCCAACAAAATCCTTCTCCTAATTTTCCCTTTTGACATCAATGAAAACATTATGTGCTTCTGCATAGGATCAACACACTTCTCCTCTGATACCCTTTTGACATCAATTCAACGACATATCCCAACAATATTATACTAAGTCCTATTTAATATTTGCTAGAGTAGATGGGTGATGTTGGAAAAGTGGAATCTTTATAATTTTTACTCTTCCTTAGACGAGTTAAGAGAATAAAATTATGGCACAATTTAGGATGTTGGAAAAGTAGCACCATAATTAATTGAGTATAAATTCATAGGAGTAGTTTCTATTTTTATAAATTATGATTTTATTATTTATTTTTTAAAATTTAAAATTATGTATATTTATATTTCTTACAACTAAAATTATTTAGAAAGTGAAAAAAATAATTATTGTAATGGCATAAATTCACACCCTAGGAAAATTTCCCATTTATTTACCCTTACTTTAGAATTAAAAGTACGAAGATGCATAACCCCGCCACCATCTTCTTGATATTTCCACATGTCCTTATCTTTTTGCATTTGTGGAGGATTCCTACACGTTGCCTAGACATCCATGCACCATGTTGCCATCCTAATAGATTCGTGCCTTTGAAATTTGCATAAGCATTACATTTCTTGGTTGGTCGCAAATGTAACGTTCTCTACTGGGTCTTGATCGACAAAAAATGACTCCTTGTCTCTATTTTTCTCATTCAAAATAATTTTATCACTTCTTGATGTTAATTATTTCATTCTCTCTTGCAAGCTCTTGCATTCTCTAACTCATTCTCACATTCTCTATTCTCTTCTTGATCATTCTTGCTTCTCCATTGCTCTATCTTGGTGCTACCAATTTTATACTTGTTCTCTACAACATCTTCTTGCTTCAAAACCATTGACATTGCAAGTTTATGAGGTTCTATCTCCTTGATGTGGTGGTTCTGCTCTCTTCTTTCCTTTATTGGCCTTGAGTGCTCATAGTAGGGAAGGTAACATTATGTCTTTTCATTTTGCATGTATCGTCTTGTAGAGTAGCATTTAGGTTGTCATTTCTCTCTACCTTATTGTGTCATTTCTATTCTTTCCTTTATCCCCTTTTCTCTATATCGTTACATATCTAGCCATCCATGGAGGTGGGAACACCAAAACAAGGGTTTTCCTGAGGTATACCTCAAAACACAACCCAACACTTTTCTTGTTTTTGTGTGTGTAGGTGCAGGTTTGTGCGCTTGAAGCTAACTCTATAACTAGATTGTGCATGAAAGGTATCTTTTCCTACTCTTTCCTTATAATCTTTGTCATTAGAATAATTATATCTAGTATTATTCTTATTGTACTATTTATTTCCACATCTTCACATTAAAATGTCAAACTATAAAACCCTAGTATCTGGGTTGCAAGTAGACCTTGAGTGTATTTGACTATTATTTGACTCACTATCTATATATGATGCCAACATGTCCTTGAGACTCCAGCGTGGCATGCTAAATTTTGATTCCCACATTATGGTCCTTATAGAGCCATCTGAGTTGCAATTCGAGACCCTTGTAGTTTGTTCACCTGATTTTTGAAAACACATGTTTCTTCTTTCTTTGTCTTTTGATCAACCTAAGGTAGTTTAGGGAAGTTCATTCCTTGGGGCTCTCCCATGATCTAGAGCCTTAGGGGTGACGAACCCCCCTACTCTATATTTTTTGTGAATGTGATTTGAACATCCTTGTTTTTGGTTCTTGGTATTGGGGAATCTTTCTCTTGTGTGCTAGGTGCATTGTAGATTTGTGTTTCGTGAAGCATGCAACTTTGTGACCCAATCTATGACCCCTAGATACGTAGTTAGAAGGACACTTAGATATTTAGAAACAAAATCTAGGTAGGTCACTATTTTCTAAACACAATCTTCTACATATTTTGAGTTAGTTCCATCTAAGTGTGCATGAATATGGTTTCGTTCACATGTATCCCTCCCCTAAAAATGTGAGTGCTATGCATGATATAAATTTCACCTCGCATGATGTACCTCTTAGCAATGAGCCTTCCAATCTATACATTCTTGCCCTGATTAATGGAAACCTCATAAAAAGTGTCTTAGTTGATCTAATGAGTCGAGTTAATGTGATAACAAAGGAAACCCTATTTATAAACAATTTACATAAGGAAAGATATGAAGAGTGAGATACCACTCTTCGTAACCATAATAGACTCTCTATGGACCCTATGGGAAATATTTATTTATGTCTTGGTAGGACCCAAGGTTATTGATGTATCATTTATTATTATTCCAGAGTCTAAACTATTCAGAGTTAGGCTAGGCATCCCATGACTAGCCTCTATGAACAATGTCACCTCTATAATTCATAAATGTTTAAAGTTACCTTACGAAGGCACTATGAGCGTGGTGTATGATATTGGCTATAAACTACTAATGTTGTGTGGGGGCTTCTCACTTGATCACTTATAACCTGCCCCAGTTGGATTTCTCCCTCCTAGAGGAGATTTTTTATACAAAGCTTATATTATTTATATAAGACTATTGTCTCGGTGTTAAAGGCTAGTTATTTCTATGAAAGCCTCTATAGTAGGACAACAACAATATTCCTCATCGACCTTGTCTAAGGGAAAGGGGAAGCTTGCTCATGCTTTGGAGCCTTCTCCTTCTGTATCTATGATTAAATTTGATTCTACTTCTTGTCCTACTATGACATCTTTGGCTCATACTCTTGTGCCTCACATGTGAAGTGTGATGATGCCTGCATGGTGAAAAGTCTAGCATTAGGTTTTTGAGCATCTTGTGCTACCCACGGTACCACAACCCACTATCTATGGTAGAGGGAAGTATTCTCATGGGGTTTTTCCTACTTCTCAACCTCCACGACCTTCTAGTATTACTCCACCTTCTTCTAAGGTAGAGAACGGGAAGAGGCTCGTTGTCGAGATGCCTATTTTTGTTTCTCCTCCTATGGTTGTTTCTGCCCCTATACTTCCTCCTCTTGTTCCTATCCATGAGAGCATCCTTCCACTAGAAATGGTTGTGAAGGATATCCCTATAATTGAGTAGCAACCTCCGATCTCTTCTTAGGCCACATATTCCATTGTCCACAACCGACATAACCAGCTTGTGCATAAGCACAAGCATAGGCGAAAGGCTCTAGTTGTGGAGCACACCACCTTGCAGAAGATAGAGGGAGAGATAGTGGCATCTATCCCTACATATTTTTCTACTATTCCACTTTCTTTTGTTGTTTCTTCCTCGATTCCCATCACCTCTATTTTTCTTTCAACTCCTCCTATGGGTCCTGATGATGCTCACCCCAAAAGGGTGCAATTTTTCATCGCTCCTTCTATGGAGCCTCCTCTCTTTATGTACTTCCTAGACATCCATCCTTTTTATTAACACATAGACATGTTGAATACAGTGGTGGTGTCTACTACAACTTTATCTTCTTCCTCCCTTACTTTCGCTTCTTTTGTGGGGATTCTACATCCTTCACTGAAGCACAAGCTAGGGGATGAACTTGCTATGAGGGGAGGTCAAAAGAAGGGTTCACCTTCTTTAGAATTTGGTTCTATTTTGGCATGTGTCATCTTGTTGACAAAGGTAACCCCTACTTCCTTGGAGTTTGTT
This sequence comes from Sequoiadendron giganteum, assembly GCA_007115665.2. Lineage (NCBI taxonomy): Eukaryota > Viridiplantae > Streptophyta > Pinopsida > Cupressales > Cupressaceae > Sequoiadendron > Sequoiadendron giganteum. The sequence continues at coordinate 681,967,988 of CM021102.1, read as the reverse complement.
ACTACCCCTCTTGATGAGGTTGGCAATGACCTTCAGGTGTCTCATTCTTCTCTCACATGATTGACACATGACAAGTTATTGTAAAGTGCATGTTCAATTCGGTGGATGAAATCTTGGATCTATCTTCTATATTTGCAAGATCGATGACTTTTTATTCACAAGATCTCAATGAAGAAGATATTGAGGGGCCTTCCTCCTTGGCCCTTGTTGTAGGTGAGTCAAAGGGTATTTCCCTCACTATCCTACCCTTGCAGGTCCATCCACCCTCCACTTACAATGATATAGATTGGGAGCAAGATGACCTACTAGTCAATGAGGATTAGGGTGTTACCTCTTCTTTATATGTATCATAGATTTGTTTGTGTGTTTGTGATCTTTCCTAGAGGACCCTCACTACCCTTGCAAGTGCTTTGATACAAGTGAAATTTTATTTTATGTAAAAATTCTTCTATTTGTATCATCATTCTTTTATCTATTATGAAATTTCTTTTTGATATTGGGGATGATGAAAAGCGTTGGGGGAATTTAGACCCTCTTCCATGTTGACCCAATTTATTTTTTTAATTTTTACTTTATCATTATGTGCTCTTCTTCATGTTTTGAGAACTTTGGGGATTGATGAACATTCGTTTATACATGATATCTATCTATTTGTATCTATGAATAGATCTAACCCCAAATTGTCAGATCCCCCTATCTCTTGATTTCTTCGTCTATGTCTGTTTCTTGATTTTGTGGTTCTTATGTGTTGTCCCTCACATGTGTGACTACATACCATGAATACATCTTGTCATGTTTCATGCCACAACATATTTTCCTCTCCTTTGTCCCCTTAGGATGCCATGTGATCCTCTGCACAACACACACCATCCTAAGGGGGGCTACCATGCTATTCTAGTTTTCAATAAGGTGAATTATTTCAAAAAGGATTCCTTGGTATAAAATCTTCTTTAAATGAATTCCTTAATGAAAGAATCCCTTATTGAAATCTCCCAATTTCCAAAATGTTGTATTCTCTTAGGACTCCTAGATGAAATTTTATTTTGAAAAGGGTCTTGTATGTGAAAGAGTCTAAAAAATTTCCTTTGAAAAATGAAAGAGTTTGAAAATTTTCCTTTGAAAAGGATCATTCTTTCCAATATATTTTTTGACAAAAAATAACTTGCAAAAAATTTGGCATATTTCAATTGGTGTGTTCCTTTGAATGGGCCCCTTGGTGTCTTGAAGGGTTCCCTACCTAAGGAACCCCCTTTGAAAGATTTCTTCTTAAAATATTTCTTTGGTGTCTTGCAATGTGTGTCTTTTTTCTAATATTTGATGTCACATGTCTTAGTGTTAGGCATCTTATATCTTGGTGTCTAGCTTGAGGACATTTGGACTAGACCTATCTTTTTTGTGACTGTCCTGCAATGTAGTTTGTACCAGTCACATGATTATCTATTTGATCACTGTATTTGATTAAACTATGTATTCTCATACTAGCTTGTGACTTCTTGTGTCTTATGATTGAATTTTTTCATAACGTGTTTATGGTGAGATCAGAGTTGTACCTTTGTAGGAATGAGAACCTATGGAGCTCCCTCTTTCATGTATAGGTATGTCGGATTGAAGATTTGCCTTGTTGACATTATTTTTGTATTCTCTTCAACCTCCTTTTACTTTAGCTTACATACACATTGACACATATGCGCACTAAAGTGGAGGAAAAATGTAATGGCATAAATTTTCACCCTAGGAAAATTTCCCATTTATTTACCCTTACTTTATAATTACAAGTATGAAGATGCATAAACCCACCATCATCTTCCTAATATTTCCATGGGTCCTTTTATTTTTGTGTTGGTGGAGGAATATTTGTTGGGGATGCGTGTGAGCCGCATGGACGTCCGTGTGCCACACTGCCATCTTGACAAATTCTTACCTTTGAAATCCACAAAAAGCGTTACATTTCTTGGTTTGTCATGAAGGTAACATCCTCTACTAGGTCTTGATCAATGAAAAATGAATACTTACCTCCATTTTGATCATTTAAATTCATCTATCACTTGTTGATGCTAATGCTTTCATTCTCTCTTGCAAGCTTTTGTATTCTCTAACTCATTCTCACATTCTCTATTTGCTTCTTGATCATTCTTGCTTCTCCATTGCTCTATCTTGGTGCTACCAACTTTCTACTTGGTCTCTACAACATCGTCTTGCTTCAACACCGTCATCATTGTAGGTTTACAAGGTTCTATCTCCTCGACATGGTGGTGCTACTCTCTTCTTTCCTCTATCGACCTTGAGTGCTCATAGTAGGGAAGGTAACATTGTGTCTTTTCATTTTGCATCTATCATCTTGTAGAGTAACATTCAAGTTGTCATTACTCTCTACCTTATTGTGTCATTTCTATTATTTTCTTTATCATTTTTTTCTCTATATTGTTGCATATCTAGCAGTATGTGTAGGTGGGAACACTGAAACAAGGGTTTGACTAAGGCAAACCTCAAAACACAACCCAAATATTTTCTTTTTTATGTGCGTGTAGATGCATGTTCGTTCTCTCAAGGCTAGATGAAGAACTAGACTGTTCATGAAAGCTATCTTTTACTTATCATCTTTTTCATCAGAATAATTCTCTCTAGTATTCTTCTTGTTGTACTATTTTTTTTTAATTTTCACATTAAACTGTCAGACTATAAGACTTTGGTATTTGAGTTGCAAGTAGACCTTGAGTGTCTTTTACTATTATTTGACTCATTGTTCATACAAGACACTAGCACACCCTTGAGACTCCAACACAATGTATTGAAGTCTGGTTCTTATGCTGCCATCCTCAAACAGAGAGGTATCTAAGTCATAGTCTGAGACCCTTCTAGTCTTCTCACCTAATTTCTGAAAACACCTATTTCTTCTTTCTTTCTCTTTTGATCAACCTAAGGTAGTTTAAGGTAGTTTGTTCCTTGGTGCTCTCTCGTGACTTGGACCCTTGGGGGTGATGAATCCCCATACTCTACTATTATATTTTATAGAAGAACTCTTATATAAAACTATATCATTATTGCTCTTACCTCTAAAGTAAAACAAACTATCCACTCTAGAATTAATAGATATTTTAGTCTATTTATTATTTATGAAAGTAGAAGCCACTTAACCTTACCTACTTCATCAACTAGGGTTTAATAAATCTTATATAGCTTCTCTAGAAGCCACTCAATCCTATTAATTGTGTACCTAATAGTAAAAACATAACATGTCACTTATATAATATTGCATGATCAAATATAAATATTAAAATAAATTATTTTTCACTCTAGTGACATAAATAAATTTATCTTAAGGAAACCTTCCTTACATTATATTTGTATATTTTTTAGAATATTTTAAATTAATTTTTATATTAGATTTTTATATATTAATAGTAAATAATTTTTGGGATATATATTAATCCATAACCTACATATTTATTACTTGTATGGATTTTAATTGTCTTATGAACCTAGGAGACAATTAAGTACAAATATCGATATTTGTTGAACTATTTTCAATTTTAGTTTATAAGAATAACTTATACACAAATTTAAATAATCTTAGAATGATCTTTATGCATGCATAACTCTTCTACCAATCAATATGCTCAATAATTATTTGTAGAATATACTTCACTTTATCTTTGATGTTGTTCAACATATTTTATCCTATGATAAATTTATGTTTAGGATTATACAATATTTTCTCTCTCTCTCTCTCTCTCACACACACACACACACACACACACATACATACACACACACACATTCAATGAGACATATGTATCAATTCAAATGACGTATTTTATTATACATGAAATCTACAAAGAAACATAATCCTCCCATTTATAATACCAATCCATGATTTAAAATATTATTGACATATAATTATGTTAGATACATTAGATTTTCATATTTCACATTGATGACAAGAGTTATTTTCTTTTTGGATTTTATTGTGTGTATTTATTTGCATCAACGTTTATGATCATAGTCTGTTATCCTTTTTTCTCCTTCAACTCTCTTTTTCATCATGATGATGGATCACAAATTTTGATCCAAAATGTTGATGCAAATAAACACACACAATTAAATCTAGAAAAATAACACCCATCATATAATTATGTTACAAAGTAATAGCCATGTCATGTAAGTTATTTATTTGTAGGTAAATTAGCATTATATTTAATTTTTTTTAAATATAAAACCTACAAGTTTTAATCTTATTGTATTCTCAACACAATTTATCATATAATTTTAAAATTATTAAATATTTAAACTATTCAAATATATTATTTTATTTATAGAAGTATTATAATTTCTTAATTTTCATAGAATAATAGTTCTATTCTTGAAAAATTATATTATACTTTTTAAATACAAAATATTAATTATTTTTTGTTTGCTCTTAATTGATGTTGTCAATTAATTATTTTGTTAATATTATGAGAGATTAGTATGAGTTTTTTTGTTTTTAACCATGTATTCATTTTTGAATCAACATTTCAAATCACACTCAGTGATCCATCATTAGGAAGAGGACATTGAGGAATAGGAAGATATCATTATTTTATATTTATTTATTATTGTAAAGGAAAGTAATGTTTCCTTAGAGTTAACTTAGAATAATTAAGTAAATATAAACTATTTAATCATAAATTAGCATAGATTAAATGGTGAATATATCTAGGAATAAAAAATTAGATAATTGTAGTAGCTAATTTATGAAATTAAATATAAAGTAGATGGTACTTTACTGTTTGACCTCATAATGACTTTCTTTGTTGAATATTTTATAATTAAATCAATATCTACTTAGAAACTATGACCTCTACCAATATAAGCCTTTGGGCCTATATTGGGTTTGTTTCTTCTAGGATCAAGTTAATGGGTCAAGGAAAAGTCATGATTATGGATTGATTCCTTGATTCTAGAATTGAAAGGATAGGTGAGTCCTAAAATGATCATATAGCTATGAAGGTACAAAGTATTTGGGAAGGCATGAAGCCATCAATATACAAATAAATACTAAGAATATGGAAAAATAAGTAAAACTACTACAAATGGTATGTTATAGAATTATGATATATAGAAATGAAATCTTAACAAATGACTCTACAAGTTAGATATATGTGTTAACAAAATTTTTTATAAGCCTTAAATTTTATAAAATTGCCTAGCTCTAGTGTGTTGTTGTTACTTTAGCCCTATATGTCTCATCATTGATTATTGATCTAATAAGACTTCAATGGCCCCCATTGGTAAAAATATGTGCTTAGTGTAGTGATTAATCCCCCCTTATTGTCATCTATCCATTTTAATCACTATTTTTCTAATTACAAGGCCATTAACTCTAGTTTCTAGCCTTTGTCCATTTTGGACCTACCCTATACTTTTATGTTTTCCCTTTGTTCACTAAAAACTTGCGATTCCAGATTTTTTCTAAGTCCTTGACACATTTTAAGAGACATTTTAAGATTTTGGAATTATTTTTACCTAAGTATCTCTCCATTAAGTTCCAAACTTTCCTAAATCTCTATGCCTTTCCAACATCTTTATCCTTTGCAAGCTACAGGCTTGTCCTTACAATCATACCTAAAAAGCTACATATTATGTGGTAATTCTAATCCTTGAACCTCAAATTTTGTAAGCCCCTTATTTCCATTGCTTCATTTATTTTTAGCATTAGGGACCTCCCATTCTTGATTCTTGAACAAATTCTCTTTAATGACAAAAAAAATAGAACTTTCATTGCCCCCATTCCCAACAATGCATTTAGCATTTATTATGTTTGAAATCCAAGCATAATTCTCACTCCCCTCATCATCATATGGTTCAAACTCTCAAACTTTTAAAATTTATCTATAAATAGTATCTTTGTTCTTACCTTTAGGCAATAATTTAAGTAAGTCTTTGTTAATATTTGTTCTTGAAGAAAATATTTTGAAGGATTTCAAATAGAGAAGGTGAAAGTCATATTTTATGTGTGGCCACATGTGGTTTTTAAAATTCAACAAGTAGCCCATCAAATCCCATAATTTTCTTATGATGCGTAGAAAAGAGGGCCCTCTCTACCTTCTCAAAGGATAGAATTCAATGTATTTTTTTTTTCTAATAAAGATCAATCTTACAAGGGATGTACTCTATCATAATGTCTTTAAGTGGTTCTCACACTTTAGTCTCCTTGATGTCTTCCATGAAATTTTTAAAGAGAAAGATTATCTTAGAGGGGTGCATCTATAATGAGCCTTGATCGCCAATCAATGAATATATTTTCTCGTTTTTTATATTTATAATTCAAATAATTAAAAAATTATTTTGACTTCTATTGCATTTTTTAATCAATTGAATTTTATATCTAATTCTAACGCTTTACCTTCTACAAATATCAAAATTTATACAACTATAGAGACTTAGATTGTACTATTACAAAATGTTCTAATTTCTCTTACAAATACTTTTGCCTTCTTCTACAACATGCCAAACCTCAAATATAAGTATATATTTATGTTTCAAATACTAAAATGCACGCCTATAACTATTGTCATAAAATTTATGTCATTGATTTCTCTCTATACTGGTTTTCTATTGTCATTATCAAAAGGGAGTTCATGGATGAAAACGAGTGTCTATGTTCTTTATTTATATATACCATTTTGTCAATATCTAAATAAAAATATTCACCATTTCCCATACATTCTAAAAAGTGTCAATAACAAGCGAGCAGTTTTATTTAATATTAATTTATAAATCAATACAGAATTACTTGAACAGTGCTTTGAAAATCCATGGAAGGAGTTGAATGATCCACACCTTTCAATAAAACAAAGCAAAAATCAAAGACAGCTAAAACTAACAAAACTTAAGGTGAAATAAGAATGTGTAGAAAGGCAGTAAAAAAGACAATCATGATCTAAGTGATCCAAATGTTGAATGGAGGACAATTTGACTCAATCATATGGATAAATCATTTCTGATTTTTTTTATACAGAAACAACTGTTTAATTACCAAGTAAATTTGTTTGCTTAATTAATATCATTAATTAAAATCTTGTTTGCTTTCATTCTCTGTTTTTTAATTGCTTTAAAACTATTAGATTTTTATTCCTTAAAAAAAATCACTCTATTAGAAATCATAAAGCAATAAAACCACAGCTATTCTATCATTTTGGAGTTAAGGGAAAAAATATAACGAGGAGAAATCTGTAGCTTACCAGTTACCATACAACATGTCGGATGAAGATGTGTTAGACATCATAAGGGATTACTTTCCAGGAGCAGAAATCAAACAATCATTCCAAAATCCTGGGAGTTACAAGATTCGTGTTCCACAACCTGTGAACACGATGCCCAGATACGAGGAGTTGCGTAAAGCTTTGAAGGACTCAAGGGCTAAACCAGTATGCCCTGCATGTTTGCAATCCAATACAAGATTCAGATACTTCGACAACAACTCTTCACAGGTCGTACAGGCAAGGTACAAATGTCATGTTTGCAGTAATTCCTTTACTTTAGGTGGTAAACAATATTCCAAAGATCAGAACCTCAACTTCACAATTGGTGAACAATCCATGAGGCCAAAACGAGGAATGGAGGACCCTCAGTTAGAAGTTGCTGACACAAAACGCCCGAGATGGGAAGATTATGGGCGTCCTACTGGATTGTCTAGAAGATCTAGTGATGATTATGATTATGATTATTATTACCCACGTCTGCCCCTGCCTAGAGAGAGAGCTTATCAAGAGCCCCAGCAGCACCGACATACTGAAGGATTGTGGCAGACCCAGTTTCAGCAGCAACGACCACGGTTAAGTTTGTTTGATTACAATGTTAATCCTCTTCCTCCTCCTCCGCCTTTTCCTCGCCAGTCTGCAATTGTCACAACACCATTGCTTAATTACCAATATCTTCCTCCTTCAGAGAATGTTCATGTGAACCCATTTTCTTACAGGCAGAATCCAATGAGATCCCAGTTTACTTTGCCTATGTCTTCTTCAGCTTTACCCATGTTTTCTTCTCCAGCTTTACCCATGTCTACTCGACGTTGGTTTGATCAAGGTGGTGCTTCAAATGATACAACTGCTTTTGACAGATATAGACCAGTGGGTTTTTCAGGTTTTGCAAGTCAGGGTGATAGACACAGACCAGAGGGGTTTTCAGGTTTTGCACGTCAGGTTGATAGACCAAGTGTAGTACAGAGAGAAGTGAATTTGGGCTCAGCTGCAGCTGATATGCATGATGTTGAAGAACTTGACGCTCTAACCGAAGGAGTAAACAGACAGGAGTTATCTACGGATCTCTTTACACTTATTTCGAAGGATAGGAAATAATTGGTAGCTATTTCATCCCAGAGTAATTCTCAATTTAATTTCTATGATTTAGAATTAGAATTTAGTAATTATTTAGTTAGATTTATCGTTTACAATTAGAAATTGGTCGTACTATTGTCTTTAATATTTGGACATACTATCGTTTTTTATATTTGGTTCTGTGAATTTTTGAGCAAACAAAAATAATTTAAAACTTCTATCAAATTTTATATATTATTATATTAGTTTTTAGTTTGATTATCGAATTGTGAAATCATGTTGTTTGAAAGATTTGCATACTCAATTTCTTATCAAATCCATCTGGTTATAAAGTTACAATTTCATTTATTTCATTATAGTTCTTATTTACAGAAATATTATGCTTAATTTAATGAGTTTATATTAGAATAATTATTAATTGTTACTTTTATAATTTTGAAATTAGATTGTTTATAAAATGATGCAGTTCTATTTTAGAATTTTGGATCAACCTCTAAAATAATCCAGATTTAGTTAAGGAAGCAAACACAACTCTTCTTTATAACAATAGCTATCTTTGAGATAATAAACTCTACTCCAATAAAACAGTCTAAATATTAGCTTGCAAATTAATTAGTAAAGGCACAAACCTCTACCCTACACTCAACCTTGTTTGTGTAAGACCCTCGCCTTGCATACAATAATTATAACTTCTTAATGTGGACTATGTGATGTATTTTATCTTGACACCTCATTAATGTGTTAGTATGAGGGCAATATTTTAAGTTGTTACAATGAGATTTTACTAGCATATGTTTATATTTGTGACCTTATCATGTATGGTGATAATAAAAAATTGTAGGTTTTTCCAACAAGCCTTATATTCTTGATTCATAAGTATGTATACTCATGATGTCTTTATGTTATATAAAATAGTTTTAGTAGTATTTTTTTTTGTGAGTGTTGTAGAGAAGTATTAAATTAGGATAATTACTATTTCCCTTTATGATTGCTTACTCTTATAATTGAGCTTGAATTGAAAATTTGTCCCTGCAAGCTCTTGTCATTTATTGTCGATAAGTTGGTACTATGAGGTTATTATCACCATTGTGATGAAAGGTTTAACCTTGCTTAAATATTTTGTATGCTACTATAGTGAACATTTCTTGAACTTATTATTTTCCACCATGAGAATAACTCTCTATGCACACATGTTGATTCCTTTATAATTAGAATTCATGTGTAAATTGAATTACTAGTTGTTACTATCTAACCCTATGTAAATGAGGATGTATTTTTGATTGATATTCATAGTTACAATATTCTAACAAGGTACTATAATAGGAATGTTTATTATTGTTTTAGTTTCATTGAAGAGTGATACTAACTAGTTTCATTTCAAGAAATAAAAATGTGATTGTTAAGGAAGTGTATTAATTTGAATACTTGAGTTACTTTTAAACATAATAACTAGGTTATGCAAATATGTTGAATTTAAGTAATCAGAGACATACATTTTAAGAAATAGAATTGCAAATGGCTAATGTGGAGTGGAAAAGGTTGGTGTATTCAAATATCCAATATCGAGTTATGATCAATCTAGTGGTGCATGTTGAAGCATGTTTAAAATATGCAAATTTAGTTTATATCAAGTTGATAATATAACTATGAATAAATTATTTTGATTATATTCATATCATAGAATATTGAAAATGGCAAAGTGTTTAGGTAAATGACCAATGGGAAAACAAGAGGATCATTAGGTCCCTAATTATCCCCACTTCATGTTGTGAAGTAACTTGTCTCTTTGTGTGAATATTGAGATAAAAATTTTCTTTTTGTCAGTCAAATAATTTTGGGGGTTAAATTTTTATTTTTATGGTGAAGATGTTGATGTGCCTTCTTGTTGTCATGAATGTGGTATATAGAAGTGTAACCCGTACACAAATTTGTAAGCCATGTTTAGGAGGTGTAAAAGGAGAAAATAGGGATTATTAGGTTATTTTAAAGACCCCAACCCAAGTTCCTAGGGTTAAGGCACTTGAGGAGGAGGTTAAAATGGGTCTTGGGTTTTATTTTCGGGGGATTTTTTCTATTTGTTTTATGGGAGGAATTGCATAGGATAATAAGGAAAGGGGGAATGAGGGTGAATTTCCTCCTCATGACTAGTCTATTTTTTTTTAAGGTAAGTCTTGTTGTTTAACATTTTCATTAATTAGGATGCAATACTTGTGGGTAAAATAGGTGGGAAAGACTTCAAATGGAAGGTGGGATTGGTTTTTTCATTTTTGTACATTAGATATGAATGTTTCTCTTAAAGTGATTGATGCTTAAACTTGTTGTTATTCTATCTTCTTGAAACTAAAAAAATTCATGCGATCACTTAACTATAGAAGTGGGTTCAAGAAAGATCATATATGTGGTTTCTTGTGTTCTTTTTTTGTTGCTTGGGGTCCTAAGTGATCTTCTTGGCCTGGGGGTTCGCTAGAGCCTTGATGGATTGATGCCAAAAAGGTTGGGTGTAGATCATCTCTCCCCGTTGGCTGTTTATAAAACATATATGCAAGTCACAATGAGTTTATCTCCTCTTTTGCCTCGTTCTTTAGTTTTGTAAACTTGAAAATGATGGTTTATTTCAATAGATAATGTAAAAAATAAAAGAAACTATAATGCTTTTGGGAAAAGAAAATACAATTGATGATTCTCAAAGGTTGATTGGAGTGAATGGTAGGAGAAACCTGTATGATACTAAATAAACATTTAGGGATTTTTGGGAAAGTTATAAATAAAATTGTAGTTATAAAGCCCTCTTTTATAGAGGAATATTGGTTTTTCTATTTTTTATTTTCCTTGTAATGCTATTATGTAAATAATAAGATGCAAGATAAATAAACCTATGGTTGGGTCTATGTATTCATGCAAAAAAAGGAATGATTTTTTTTGGTCTTGCCTTTAGCTTTAGAAATTGGAAAAAGAAAATACTCTTTTTGTGGCAACAATAATAAGCCCTAATTGTATGCATGGACTTCCCTTGGATCTAGCAAAGTGTATTATCATTTCAATCAAATTATTAACTAGGCTTATTTTTGTATACCTAATTACCTACAAAATAATATAGAAACGAATTTACAATCAAAGTTCATTCCAATCCTCAAATCTAATTGGGTTGTTTTAGATAATAGATTTGTGTTAGCCTCAAGAAAAGAGTGTATGCCTCACCATTTTTGACCTAATTTTAAAACTACTTAAATTTGGAAGTTTGTTCTTAAAATGTGTTGATAGTCTATAATGGTTGGTGCATCAAAATATTTCCATATTTAATACAAATGGAGAAAAAAATATTAACAGAATACCATTCTATCCTTAGAAACCTAGTCCCCTTCTATTTTGTAAAGTAAATCTTAATCCATGATGTTCTCAATTCACTCATGGTGACAAAGTACCCTAGTCAAATTCACCCTCTTTCATCTACCCTTGCCTAGAAATCAAAAGAAATTGATTGAAGTGGATTAGGAAAAATCTATATAGAATATCAATGTGAAAGAAAATTGAGATCATTGACATTCAGTTTTGTTTGAAGGAAAATAAAACTAACAAATTAACCAACAAATGAAAAACCTTAAAAATAAATTTAAAAATAAAATAAAATAAAATGGAAAACCCTTGGGGGGAAGTTCCATATAGAGGGAATTGACCTTGCTACAAGGAAGGCATGAGCCCTCTGTTTTAATGGGCTTAAACTCCTCAAGTTGTTCACCCCCATTTAGATGGTTAACAAACCATTTAAAAATATTTATTATAATTCCATAAAAGAAAAAAATAAAAGGAACATAACCATACATAATGAGATTATATATGTTTCATAAAATCCTAGACATGTTGCATTCATGATCAGATTTTCATTTATCATGGACAAAAAGAGAAATCCTATAGCTAGTAAACTAGAAAAAATGTTAACCATGTAGCTAAGTCCTAGGGTTGGGAAATATGTGCTTTGTATTTAACATAAAAAAATAAAGGATAACCAAGAGAAAGAAAATAATGAACATTCTCAATGATGGGCACTTAAATCACCAAGTTAAACAACACAAAAGTCTGGAGGGAATTGTCTTAGATCAGACCCATCCTATGTATACATTATGGTTCTTGATATAGGCATGCCTATTGTTATGGTTGCCACTTCTAGATAACCCACCTCAACAATCTACCACTATTATTTGACCTATATGCTCAACCAAGCAACCACAAGAAATCTAGGTAGAATTTTAGGGTTGTGTTAATAAATTTTTTAAAAGGTTTTTCCTTTTATTGTGGGAACTTATGATAGTATATAAGATTACAATAAATTTAATAATACATTTATTCTTAACATAGTAGAGAAATTTCTCATTAAATTCAAGAAATAATCTACTCACTTTATGTATTATTTCTTGAATAAATAATATTAATTTTGTTAAATTCCAAGTGCATCAAAAAAAGTGAGTTATTAAAATTAAGATCTTTAGTCATGGGTGAAAATAAATGAAACTAAAAATAAATATAAATGTGTATCTTTATAGATATGGAAATCTCCCCAATCAATGGTTTGATTTTATTAGAGTTTGTTTTCCTTCATTCAATTATTCTTTAATGATTAGTGGAACCTTTTGATCTAGTTAAATTATACATTATTGTTCATCTTATACATATGAAATAACAACCTACTATCAAGCTACCTCTAATTCCTAATTAACTAGTGCTAATGATTATCCAAACTTGGTTTAGTGAACCTAAGGATTCCTAGACTAAGCAGTTCAACACTCAAGAGAGGGATTTCATTAAATAATCAACCAAGGAATCATAAACTTCATATAGTGTTGGTAAAATATATGCATTCATGGATTCTAAACATCCTACATTGACTAAGCATAGGTGAACAAAATACATATAAACATAGTAAAATCTTTTAATCAAAATGAATTTATATTTCTCAAAACAGGGCAAAGGAATACAAGCAACTACCTTTTGCTATGGGTAGCTAATGCTTAAGACTATAACTAGTTAACTGTTATATTGTAGTATGTCCTATCTTAATCATCCTCCAAAGTATTGAATAGAGTATCAATCTATAGATTCTTTAAATTTAAAATCTATAATGTATCATCCATAATCACATAAACTGAAAAGTATCAATTAAACTTAAAATACCTAATCTATTCTACTAACCTAAATTAAAGTGGTTTAACAATACCTCAAGTGGCCATTTCTTGATTTGTTGTGTCCACAAGATCTTGTTAATCACTCACTTACTCATAAAAAAATGTTATCAAAGTACTTCCTCTTTATTGCACATTCTAAACATATACAAAATTGTTGAAAAAAATATATTAGGAAATCTTATTCAATATATCACACATATGATCTAGATCTCATTCATAGGGTAACCAAATATATAAGGTCTACAAGGGATTTCAATTATCTATGAACTATTTTTTTTCTCAAAAATATGTCAACTCTTCCTCAAGAATAAGAAGAGGACTACGTTTCAAAACAAAAAGTAATAACTATTAGAATAGGAGTATGGAAATCAAACAAGGACAAGCTATGCTAATTTTTTTTTAACTATTTATAATAGAAAACATGCTCAATAGATTTTTTTTTGTTATAACTCATAGTGCTATTGAGAAAAAACTTGTTCTCTTAGTAGTCTTATTGAAAGATACTAAGAGTAGTGCTTGGTGATCCACAACCTGATAATTAAATGATCAACCCTATCTTATTCTAAAAGTGGTTGTGTTGTAGTAGATTGAATCCTTCTTTGCATTAAACTGTAATCCTTATGCTACAGGTTGAAAAGCCTATTACTGTAGGTTGACAAATATCTTACTGCAAATGTTAGTCTTTATTTTCAAATGTTGGGAATAGGATGCAATTTAATTGCAATCCTAAACATTATTTATTTCAAATGTTGAAAATTGAGGTGTTTTCTTAGCTTAATACCTTGTAAAACTTTAATATTGCTGATCGAAATATGCTTTTCCTTTGTTACAGATTCTTTGTGGGTGATTATCTGATTAATCGATTTTACTGTTTGTAGAATGTAGACAGAAGTTGATAGATGAAGTAGACAAGATATTCGAAAGATTACACAAGCATATAACGTGGAGAAAACCCTTTCGAGTAAAATACTCCACCAAGAATTAATCTATTATTCAATATTTGAAGTAGATTACAATAGCTCCAATTCTTGCTTGAGAATGCCTCTTTTGCCTTCACCAAAACTTCTTCACAACCTACAATAAAAATGATAATAACTCTGTTCAACTTGCTTGAGATAAATAGGCTTTACTCAACATTATAAACTCCAAATGAGTTACAATTACAATGCTCAAGCCATATCCCTAAAAGGTACACCTATCTCTTGCAAGTAGAGTTATTTCATGAAGAACAATGTCAAATCCTCTCCTTCATCCATTTGGGCATCCCAAACTGAAGTCATAACTCAAACTTTATTCCGAAGATATCTCCAAAGTTTATCCTCAAAGTTGGCACCCAAAATAGGGCCCACTTAACTTAGCCTTCTAAAATATCTCAACATGCAAAGGAGTTAATTCCAAGAAGCCAACTTGGGCGCCCAAGGTGGGTCCGAGTTATTTCATGTTAACTGAAATATTTCTCAACACCATTCATGCAAGCATGGTTATCCCATATTAACTGAAGGTAGTCCCTATTATCTGTCATGCAACTCAAGTCATTAGCCATGCATTCCAAGTTAACTGAAGTCAACTAGAATTCAACTAAAACTCGCTAAAGATAACTGAACTGAACTGAACTGAACTTTGTACACATCACCCCCTATTTTATAGGACCTCAACATGCATAAATAAAAATCCCTATTTTGTAGAAACCTAGGATGCATTTATGAAGTGTACTCAATTCACTAACTAGTTAACTAAACCAAGGTGGATCCCACCTCCCATGTGTGTGCCCATGTGCTCCTATTTTGTAGGAGCTAATTCCAAGGTGTCCCCACATGCTCCTAACACTTATAATTAATTACAAATGTCAATTAACATGATTATTTCATCAGTGTTGTTGAACACATTCCAAGGACTTAGGAGATACATGAAATAAATAATGTTTAGGATTACAATTAAATGGCATCCTATTCCCAACATTCTCCCACTTGACATTATCATTAGAATTATTCTAAATAAGGAATAATAATTTTAAATCCAGTACAGGACTCAAGGCCAATGACCTTCCTGCACCATGAGAACTTCTCTGCAACATTGATTAAAGTGTTAACTTTCTCAATCAATACCTTTCCCAAGTCTCTATAGTATCCATGAGTACTCACCAAAAAATTCATGCCAACTTCAAATGCAACCTGCATAATCATGAAGCTCCAAAAAAATGATTAATACTCAAAACCAAAAAGAACTACATCCTCTTCAAATTTCATGAAGATAACCATATCCTACCAAATCTCCCACTGAACCGTGATACTGAGTTATACATGACAACACGATAAAAATCAAACCATCACTGCCAAAAAATTCCCACTGTAACATGTAACCAAGCTATCCATGAAATCATGATAAACATCTTTTAAATGAATTTTATCCATGGCCTAAGCACAATCAAATAATTTGTTGTTAACGATACAACTCCCAAAAGGTCAAGTAAAACCATAATCTTTAAACCAAGAAGATCAACTCAAGTTAACCATCCCCATGACTAAAAATCCACCCATAAACGATGTCATACCATTTTTCAAAATGAATCCTCCAAAACTAACTATTCATAGCTTAAGATCCATATCTATGAAAGATAAAATATATAAACTCATGCTAAACCATCCTTAAATGAGTTTCCATAATCAACCATGAATCAACTCAATGCCATGAGAAATAAAAGAATGAAACATAACACATCTGAAAGATATAATGGGAAAATACCTCTCAAATAAAGAACCTTCGAGTGTGTTGAACTCACATTCAACCAAGGTGTAGGCTTCTCGGTCTTTACTGTTGAATTTTTTTTTCTTACAAGTAACCATTCCAACATATATCTCTTACCAAAAGAGAACTCAAGCCTCACCTAACTCTCTAAGTATCCATGAGGACCTGTAACCAATCAATCCATGCTAAACTTCAAATGCAACACAAAACCATCATGAAGTAATGAAGAAAATTATTAATGTACCCAATACAAAGAGAAATACTACGATCAATGCCAAAGTTCCAATCATAAATCAGGAACATAAACATGACATCCATGATATAAACATATCCTCCAAGGAGATCACATGCATCATAACTTATATAAACATCCTAGTCTCAAGAGAACACGTACCATGCCAAAATCTAAACATGTATCAAGAGTAAACCATGACATAATAGCAACCACTCTCAACCAAGAAAACATATCTCCATATCACCTAAAGATAACCTTACCAATGATGCATCCTTGTCACTGCCAAAAAATCCCACTGAACCGTTGTACCGAGTCACACATGGCATCATGACTACCATCCTTTCCATGAAGATCACTTTGTAACATCAAGCAAAGAGTTATCACAAATAATATTAGCTGAAATAACCAATGCATCATTACTGTCATTCAAGGATTCCTCTGTAAAAGAATCATAACTCTTTTTCTTGTTCTTACAATCCTTCTTCACATGTCCCAATTTTCCACAGTTCCAACACTTTACCTTACTCTTACCAGGGGTTTTAGGCCGTCCTTTAGACTTACCCTTTCCTTCCTTGTCTCCATTAGGTTCCTTTTTCTCAGGCCTAACTTTTACAAACAAGGCATCTTGGATTTTCGTTTTAGACTTCCTCCTCATCTCCTTTGATAGGAGAGTAGGAATTATATTGTCCATCTTCGGATCTGCACCACTACCACTGATAGCAACAATTTTCCCAAGACTCTGGTAAAGATCAAAGTAACAAAATGCATTTATCTTCATCTTCTAGGTTTACATCTACAGATGCTAATTGACTCAGAGTCAAATTGAAAGAATTTAAATGATGTGCAATAGAATCATCATCTTTCATCTTTAAATAATATAACTGTCTTTTTAGATATATTTTATTAGTAATGCTTTTAGTTTAATAGATATCACCTATCCTCTTCCACAAGTCAAATGCAGTCTTTTCATCTGAAACATTCAAGAGAACAACATCAGCAAGACATAATCTTATGGTTCCTCTTGCCTTCTTATCAAGCTTAGACCAATCCTCATCTGACATAGATGAAGGTGTCTTTGTCTTATTACCTACAACTAACCACCGATCTCTCTCTTCAAGGAGATCTTCCATTTTTAATTTTCACATCTCATACCTAGATCCATTGAACCTTTCAATATCTAAACGAGAAGTAGAAACCATTGTAACAATTTATTTTTTCAAAATGAGCAAATTACAAAAATAATAAAAGTTCCCACTAAGCCGAAAAATCCTTCAATATTCTACCCAACCTCAACTCTGATACCAAATGTTGAAAATTGAGGTGTTTTCTTAGCTTAATACCTTGTAAGACTTTAATATTGCTGATCTAAATATGCTTTTCCTTTATTACAGATTCTATGAGGGTGATTATATGATTAATCCATTTTATTGTTTGTAGAATGTAGACAGAAGTTGATAAAAGAAGTAGACATGATATTAGAAAGATTACACAAGTGTATAACATGGAGAAAACCCCTTCGGGTAAAAAACTCCACCAAGAATTTATCTATTATTCAATCTTTGAAGTAGATTACAATAGCTCCAATTCTTGCTTAAGAATGCCTCTTTTGCCTTCACCAAAACTTCTTCACAACCTGCAATAATACTGATAATAAATCTCTTCAACTTACTTGAGATAAATAGGCTTTAATCAACATTATAAACTCCAAATGAGTTACAATTACAATGCTCAAGCCCTATCCCTAAAAGGTATGCCTATCTCTTGCAAGTAGAGTTATGACATGAAGAACAATGTCAAATCCTCTCCTTCATCCATTTGGGCATCCCAAACTAAAGTCATAACTCAACCTTTATTCCAAAGATATCTCCAAAGCTTATCCTCAAAGTTTGCACCCAAAAGAGGGCCCACTTAACTCAACTTTCTAAAATATCTCAACATAAAAAGGAGTTAATTCCAAGAAGCTAACTTGGGTGCCCAAGGTGGGTCCAAGTTATTTCTTGTTAACTGAAACACTTTTCAACACCATTCATGCAAGAATGGTCATCCCCTGTTAACTGTCATGCAACTCAAGTCATTAGCCATGCATTCCAAGTTAACTGAAGTGAACTAGCATTCAACTAAAACTAATTGAAGATAAATTAACCATAACTGAACTGAACTGAACTAAACTAAACTTTGTACTCATCAACCCCTATTTTATAGGACCTCAACATGCATAAAACAAAATCCCTATTTTGTAGGAACTTAGGATGCATTTTTGAAGTGTACTCAATTCACCAACTAGTTAACTAAACCAAAGTGGATCCCATCTCCCATGTGTGTGCCCATGTGCTCCTATTTTGTAGGAGCTAACTCCAAGGTGTCCCCACATGCTCCTAACACTTAGAATTAATTACAAATGTCAATTAACATGATTATTTCATCAAATATTATTCTCTTCCTAACCGTAGTGTTGTTGAACACATTCCAAGGACTTAGGAGACACATGAAATAAATAATGTTTATGATTGCAATTAAATGGCATCCTATTCCCAACAATTGTTAACAACCATAATTTAAACATGAAATCCTAATAAAATTCATGACATTCATAAATCATACATACACATTATAATAACATGTTCAATTCCAAATGCTTAAAACTACTTAAAGTTATATATGAAAGGTTTGCTTTAATGTATCAAAGTTTAGCAAAAAATAATGATAAAAATATGAAATGGCAACAAGAAATTAGGAAATTCTATTGCTCATCATTCCCCCCAACTTAAGCTCTTGCTTGTCCTCAAGCAGGTTTAGGGCTGAAGATTATATTGCAATGAACTTTTTTTTGTAATCAACTACTTGGGTCACTCCTGTTCCCTACTTCAAGTAAAATTCTTGCATGTTTGATATCTTTTCCACCTATTGTATTTTGCTACATCAATCTCTCATTTCCTTCCCATCCAATGTGGGATAGGAAATAAAAGGAGAGGAGGATGAAAAGTAAGAGGAAGCCAAGGAATTCCATTTTTTAGGGAAACTATGATATACTTGTGTTCTCTTTTAATTGTTGCCACATAGTTGAAAATGGAATGGGGTTCCTTCTTTTTGAGTTTTGGAGTAAGCTCCCTCCATATATTCTAGGAAAAGTCAAGTGTTTTCTTAATTGCTATTGCTATCAATTCCTCAAATCTTTTGTATTATTTTTCTCTGCAATCCATTATTTTTACTTCCACTTTATCCTTTTTATGAGACCTATCCACTGGTCCACCATTGCATCTGGATTTATTGATTCTTCCCTCAACTGAAGAGGGGTTGATTTTTCCCTTTCCCAGTATTCCTGAAGCAATTTTCCCCTCAAATGTTCATTTATGATATAGGAAGCTAAGGCTTTGATTTGAACATCTCCCAAAAATATAAGTGGATTATATTTAGTTTCATAAGGGATAATTGAGTTGTGTAAATAGAATTCACATAATTGATCCTACATTTCTAGTGTGGATTGATATAATACCTTTAAAAATAATGTTGGTGAATTTATAGCAAGAGGGAGTCACTAATTATCTAGCTAAATTAAAAAATAAGAAATTTCTCTTGGAGAAACAAAGTGTACACCTTGGCTGGAGGTCCGCACCTCAATAGTTGGACTATTTTATCTACTAGTTCTTCCATCTTTATTTTCAATTTCTTAATCTCCATTTCTTCCTTTTCAACCACTCTGGCATGAGTTTCCAATAATTCAATTTTTTCCTTTTTCTTGGTCTCCTTGCTTCTGAGAAAATTCCTTTATTTTGTTCCATAATTCTATGTCAAGTGTTACCATAGTGGGAGTAGTAGGTTTCCTTGGGTATTCAGTTGGGTTGACAAGGTGTTGAGTCCTTCTCATTTCAACTATAACAAGTTGTGCCAATGCTTCCAACCTTGGCCCTTGCTCAAATTTTTGTAATTCTTATTCCAAATCTCTAATTTTGGCATCCTTGTTACTCTCTCTCTATTGGTATATCTCGAGTTTCTCTTCTAAATATTTTATCCTTTGCAAGGAATCATGTAACTCCTTGCTTGCATTATTTTCTTCCAAAAGAAACTCTTTCTATTTTCCCAAAAACTTTTCTTCTTCCACCTCCTTTGATGGTATAAATCCTTCTTTAAAAATAGGGCTTCTTGGAGGTTTTTTTCTTCTTAGCCATGAAAATGTCTTTTGAATCTAAATTAGAAGCACTACTCATATACAAAGACTATAAATTTTTTTTTTTTTCATCACCGCCATGAATATTTTCTTCATCAAAATTTGCATCGGTTTCTAACACAACAAAATTTTCTTGTTGTTTTTTAGCCTTTCCTTTTACATGCCCTTTTCTTCTCAGGCAATGTGATCACCTCCTTGGTTGTGTGGGCCTTCTTTTTTTATTCTTAGGTTTGGAAGTAGAGGCCACACCTTTTTTTTTCTTTTGCTTAGAAGGGCTCTCAATAAATGCAAGGGTTTTTGTAGTTCCTTATGTTATGAGTTGCTCCCTAAAAGCCACAGTTTGAGTTTCTTGGTCTTCATGTTCTACATGTTCCTCTATGTTGCAAGTAAGCGAGGAAATAGGAGGACCAAAGGGTATATTTCCCTCTATTTCAACCATGTAAGGTTCTCCTATTTGTTGTTCTATATCCATGTCTTTTGCATTCTGCCTTGGAAGAATATTGTTAACATTGTTGCAATCTAGAAAATCCTCCCAAAATATGTTAGGGAATTGGATTCTAAGGCTTCTTTTAATAAAAAAAGTAACCAAACAAAAATGTGAGAGGGTAGATTGATTTATTTTATTTTTGTATTTAGATGACATTATTTTTAACATATTGTACAAGAAATTGGGTATATTCACAATTCTTTGATGACATATATGGCTAAGAAGCTTAAAATGTACAGTATATAAAAGTGATTGTCTGCCATCACAAGTCAAGTATTTAACAATATATGAGGCAACTAAATCTGAAATCCAGGGTAAAGAGAGGTGTTTTGTACCTTGGGATGTAGAATTTAGGTTTTATCTAGGTATCGAAAACTCATTTCTGGTAGCAATTACAATTTTCCCTCATTGAGTATTCCTCCCCTATTCATGGTAGCCCTAATAGTTATACTATAGCTACCTCCAAATCATCAACCATTAATCCTCTTATAATGGATTCATCATTTTGAAGTTTATTTGAATTTTTTTGAGTCATCAGCTCATTGTATTCTATAAGCTAGAGAAAGTAATCCAACCAACTTGCCTGCTGAAAAATTCATAAGTACTACCTATCTTCCAATAAAAATGTGCATTGTAGGTTCTCTCCTTATAATGTCCAAGCCTCCCATTCTTACAATTCAACCACCTCTTTTTTTGTTGTTGTTGTTATACTCCATGTTTAAATATCCTCTACTCAACTTTGTTGCTCTTATACTTTTTCTCTGGATACTACCATTTCTTTGTGATAGATAGAAGGAAGTGAAGGAAATTGAAAATGGTTTCTAAAAGGTTGTGTGATAACAATAAAGACCTTTTTTCTTCCCCCCAACTTAATTATGGTATTTTTCCTCAAACAAAAAGTGTAGAAAGGGAAAAAGGATAAGTTTAAATCATTTGAATTATGAGACATGAAATTGCAAATGTGTGCATGAATATAAATGCATATGAAATTAGTAGTCTTAAATGTTAAAATTTATAGCTATTTCATAAAAAGAGTACCTATGATCATGGAGTGAGTGAAAAGTTGGCACTTGCGAAGATGACTAGACGATGCCATGAAGCATGGTGAAAAATATTTGAAATACTAGAACTTAATGGTGAAGTGTTATGGGTTGTCATGTGTGAAATAGTAACTTAGCATGAGGTGTAACATGTGGCGAATAATGGAGAGTGGTGAATGAAAGGCTACAAAAAGTATGTATTGGAAGAGTGGAATTTATTATTGCTTGTCTATGTGATTGAATGAATAGGCTACATGATATGAAAGTAAGTGGCAGTGGCTACAGGCATGGATGAAATTTAATGTGGAAATTGCTACAGGTAGCCAAAAAATAAGGTCCCATGTAAATGATGTGCCTCAAGGCTTATTCCTATAGGTCCCACGAGCTTCTGCTATAAGATAAAAGAATAAAGGCTATCTATTGTCACCCACACATGTGTGTGCATGTGATAATTATTATATAATAATACCTGGGAAATATCAGTAGGTGAGTTGTGTAGCTCATCTATTGAGACTTCACCTAATGAAGGGCTTGCATTTATGGATGGGTCATGTAATTCTGCCTTAAACTGATGCTATCGAGTGTGTAAGAAATCATCCTTTTGTAGAGGCTTCTTGTAAAGCTTTAGTCAATGGCCATTTACTAAGAGTGAAAATCTTACTGCATCAATGGTTGTTAGTTAGGCAAACTACTCTATTGGGAAAAACATTTTTTTTTTCATATGGACCAAGCCACCTTGTTTTTAGCTTTCCCTTATGGTCTTTATACTTGGAATCATAAAGAAAGGCCTAGTCACTTGTGTTGAACTGTGTCTTGATGAATTGATCATGTCATTACATCCTTTGTTTTTATAAGATCTCAGTCTAATGAACTTCATCCATGTGTATCTCATCTAAAGCATTGAGATTATGCAACCTCTCTTTTTTGTGCTATAGATATATCTATTCCTAGTTGCACTGTTGTTCAAAGATTCTTGTATTCAAACTCAATTGGAAGGACAACCTTCTTTCCATACAATAATTCATATGGTGTGAAACCTATTGTAGCTTTCCAAGTTGTCTTGTAAGCCCAAACTGCTTTAGGTATCATTGTTGCCAAATCCTTCCTGTGGATTTGTACTATTTTTGTGAGAATGCTCTCTATTTCCCTATTGGTAACTTCCACTTGACCATTAGCATAAGGGTGATAAGGTGTATATTTCCTATGTTTGATCTCATATTATTGCATTAATTTTTTGATCACATCTAAAGTAAATTGAGGCCCTTGGTTTGTTACTATTTCCTTAGGAACACCATACCTTGTAAAGATACCTTCATAGAAAAACTAAACAATATTTCCATCCCTTGAAAATTGTAAATATTTGACCTTCACCCATTTTTTAAGATAATTTGTATAGACCAAGATATATTCCTTTTTATTTTATGCTAGGGATATGGGACCAATAAAAATACAGTCCCTACTTTTCAAATGGTGCAATGACTAGTTGGGGTTGAAGTGGCATTTCATCAGTCTTCTAAGTAGGTTGTCCCATCCTTTGGCATCTATCACACCTTGTGTACTTGACTGAACCCTTGTGAAGTGTAGGCCAATAGTAACTAGTGTTCAAGATTTTGAGGGTTGTCCTTTTAGCTACAAAATTTCCCCCACAAGGTTCATTATGGCATGCCTTTAGAATGTCATAGTACTCATCCTCATTGTTGCACCTTCTCATTATATTATCAGTTCTTGTATAGAATAGATATCTAGCTATCAGTATCCATGAATAAGGAAAAATTCTCTCAACTAGATGTCTCTTTTCCCTTGGTGAGAGATGTGGTGGTGTTTTCCATGTAACTAGATAATTGACTATGTATGCATACCAAGGTGTATTTATAGAGAGGGAAAATAGGTGTTCATCAGTAAATGAATCATCCACAATATCCTTTGTTGATTTTGTTGGTGGTCTTGAAATAAAGTATGTTACTACATTGGATCTCTCTGGCTTATCCATAATTGTGATATCAAATTCTTGTACTAGTAATAACCATCTTACAAGTCTTCCTCCAACCACAAGTTTATTCATCAAATATCTTATTATTGTATGGTTAGTGTGAATGAAGATAGAGTATATTATGACATAGTTTCTAAAATTATTGATGGCATAGACCATTTGCAACATTTCATTTTTAGTGATTGTGTAGTTGAGCTTTACACCTTGAAGATTCTTGTTGATATAATAGATGGAATATTCTAAGTTTCATTATTTCTATCCTAAGACAACTCTTAGTATAAAATCAGATGCATTAGTGTCTATATGAAAATGTATTGTCTAGTTTTTTCCTCTTAAGATCTGAGTCTTAGTAAATTCTTCTTTGAGGGCTTCAAAGGCATTTTGATAAGTAGGGGTCCACTCAAATTCTACATCTCTAGATAAGAGAAAAAATAGTGGTGCTGCAATTTTATTGAAATATTTAATGAACCTCCTATAGGAACGATCATGACAAAGAAATATTTTGACATCTTTCTCTTTTATGATAAATAAGTGGGGTGGATATCACTTCAATCTTCTTTGGGTCTACTTGTATCTCTTTCTTGGACACAAAGTGTCCTAAGAAAACTCCTTCAATCATCATCATGAAACATTTTTCATGACTCAAGGAAAGGTTGTGATCTTGGAATCTTTGCATCAATTTCTCCAAATTAGTCAATGCTTCTTCATAAGTATTCCCATAGTTTGTATATTTATCCATGTAAATTTTTATAGAATCATGAGAAAATTCTGAGAATATACTTAAGATTTCCCTTTGAAATGTTGCAAGAGCATTGCATAACCCAAATGAAAAGACAAAATATGCATATGTACCCCATGGATAGGTAAAGGTTATCCTATCCTAGTCTTTTAGAGCTATTTTTATCTAATTATACCTGTTAAATCCATCTAAGAATGAAAAATATTGTTTCCCTGCTAATGAATCCAACACTTGATTAATAAAGGAAGGGGGAGTGGTCTCTTCTAGTTGCTACATTCAATTCTCTATAATCAACACATACCCTCCATTTTCCTCCCTTTTTAGGCATAATCACTAATGTGATCACCCATTGGTTGCCAGATATTGGATAAATAAAGCCCGCATCTAGTAACTTTTATAATTATACCTTGACTATGTCACATATAGCTAGGTTCATTCTTTTATGAGGCTATATTATCGATTTGTAGCCTTAATTAATGTAAATTTTATGCATGCATAAGCTGGGATCCATTCCTTTCATGTCATGATAATCCCATTTGAATGCATCTGCATGTACTTTCAACATGTTTAACAGTGAAGACTATTGTGTAACTGTCAATTGACTATTGACATTTAATATCCTACCCAGTGTAATTTTGATGGTCAAGGTTGATGTATTAATAGAGGCAATATCAAGGCCTACTAAATTGGGTCTACAATTATGGGGTAATAATGTATGAAAAATATGAGAAGTAGACTTAGATGAATAGGAGAGGATTATGTTTTACAAAGGATCATGCAAGCATGTTAGATAGTTTTATTATTGTGGGTCCCTACCATAGGATTTTTTCATTATGTTTGAAATTAGTTCATATTCATATTGGGTTTCCAACATAGGATTACATTCAATGGTCATTAGTGTTTGCAATGAATATTGATCATCCTCATCTAGTGTAAGCCATATAGTTTGGTCCAAATTTGTATGTGGTCGTGCAAGTGGGTAAAAGACTAGTTTTTTTTCACATTTCCATTGGAAATTATCATATTACCTGACCTTCAACCAATGAATGCATCTATAGTGTCAAACCAAGATATCCCTAGGATTAAGGGGTATCCTGTAAGGTTTTCTTTAGGTTGTAACACCATAAAGTCTGTAGGGTATTCCCATGAGTCCAATGTGATAACCAAGTCTTCTATAATACCCTCGGGTTTAACAATCAAGACCTATCTATTAGTTTTAAAATAGTAGGTGTAGGTCAAAGCTCCATTAACTGAATTTTTTTCATGGTTTCCTTTGTCATCACATTTATGGCTGCTCCTAGGTCAATCAAGGAGTTTTTTATGATAGTTCTATTGATTTGAAAATTTACTAAAGAGATCTTAGGGTTTGCATATTTAAGAGAAATTATATTTCCTAGCATGATGCAAGCAAGCTACCCTAAAACATGCATAGTATAAGGGTCCTTTTGTTTCCTTCTTGGCTTCTTAAGGCATATATATCTCACAATATTTGTGTAAATTGAGAATTCCTTAATTTATTATATTTGTTGAAGTTGTAAAAGCCAACCTCACAGAATCTAGTGATCACCTGCAAGCAAAATAGCTTGTCACATAGAAGAGATTCAAACAACACAAAGATATTGCTTTGCAAACCAAGAGAGTGAAATTGCATAAACAAGAATTGAATAATTACAAAGAGATCAATCCTTAAGAAAGGAGATCAAAACCCTAAAGTGAACACTAGGATTTAATAAAGTAATTATTAAAGTTCCTAAGTTTAGATTAAGTGAAAATAAAGTTTAAAAGGTGACTTAATTAATTAATCGATATGATTGAATTAATTAAGTAATTAACCTTATCAATCCAACACCCTCCCTTAAGATGAACTTAGGGAGAAGCTAAAAACTAAGGAAAAAATGCATGAAAGCAAAGATGGGTCTTGAAAAACAAGGTCCGATGAGGTAACCATGTACAAATGTAAAAGATCTCTCACAAAAAAATAATTTAGGAGAATACCTTGTGGGAAAAAATCCTCTCCAAAAGAGAGAAATACATGTGAAGAACTAAGAATCCTCCAAACAAGAATGTCCCAAAAAGAATAGGAACAAGTGAAGGACTAAAGAAGCCTCTAAACAAGAGTGAAGGACTGAAGAAGCCTCCAACAAGAGTGAAGGACAAAGAAGCCTCCAATGAAGAAGAAATTGTCCTAAAAGATAGGAACAAATGATGAACATAAAAAAACACCACTGAAGCATGAAGAAGCTGCAAACACTATCGTAGAATGACTGTTGAAATGCTGAAAAAAGAACCTCTGCTATAACATATGATGATTAGGATCAAGAAGACAAGAATCTGTATGAGTGCCCCTAATGACACTACTTGAATCTGATGGAAAACCAAGGCATACATCAAGAACTCAAAGATATAAATGGCACAAGTACTAATAGTTTGAAGAACTGATCAAGTGAAAAATGGAAGGCCACCTCTAGAAATAGGAATGCTAGAGTGTCCATATGGTAAGTACTCCATCTCACCGAAATGCATGGGTAACCAGCCGCTGCATCCACCTAGTACATAGGAACAAATACTGTATACATAGCTCACTCCAATGCGAAACCAAGGAAGCATTAGCACCAATAGTAGAAAACCCCCCATAATATTGACAAGGGAGAGGTATGATAGGTACACTAAAACTGAATGCCTGAATATAGTGAATGATAAAGAACCAAGAACATCTAAATGTCCAGACATGAAAGTACAAGTAGATATAAAGGGTGTGCAAACCAAGGCACACACGTATGAGAAAGGTATGAAGGAAAAAAAAGGAAAACATCAATCCCCATGACACTTTATATCATAGTGCGAGTACAATAAGGTACAAAGTGATGTGCAAGATTCCATAATATTGGTGCAATACAAAGGCACTTTATCTCAGTGCGTTTACAAAGTCATAAGTGCTTACAATGGAAGCTCATAATGTCAACAAAAGACACAAGACTGGAAATACATGTATAACAACCAAAAATAATCCATCACACACAAATGAGAAGTTTCTAGGAGCTAAGATGTCCAAGTAATTCACCAGAATGTGAAAACAAGAAAAACTGAATAAAATGTAGCTAGTAATTTTTTTCATGAAAAAATATATAGATCTGGAAAGAGCACTAGAAGACCTTTCCAACGCCTATTCGTTTTTGAAAAATGGAGTTTGTATGCAAAAGTTATTCCCCTGGAAGCACAAAAATAAAGATCTAAATTTGACTAGAAATAAATGCTACAAAACATAAAAATCAAGAAAAGTCACCTGCACCACTAGATTGGTCTTGGAACCAAATTTCTCGTGATATTTTGTTTTCAAAAATCCAAGTTCGGATGTAAAAGTTATGGCCAAAATACCAAAATTGATCCAAAAGGGGTTTGGTGGTTAAGCTAGCATTAACTATTAACCACTAGCAGTTAATTGATGGCAGTGCCCATTAACACCATGTTTTAAAAAAATAAAATCTCTGATTGTGTGTCATACCAAGCCGTACAACCTAGAAATGAATTTTTTTTGCCTCCTGGAGTCACTGTGTCCGATTTCGATGATTTGACAGTCGATTTTGGGGTTTTTGGGCACTCTGAACGTGATGGTGAGGTTTGTTTTGACTTAAAACACTCTAAACTTGCAGGTACACTATGGATCTAGAAACCCTCACAAATCAGGTGTCGTATAACCAAAATTGAGGAAACAAAGGTCAATCTTGACTATTTCAAACCTTCTAGACGTAATGGTGAGGTCCAAATTGACTCAAGATGCAAGAAAAATATTCTTTAAACACTTGAATCCCTCAAATGATGAATAGGAAGCGGTAGATTTGAAGCTCTGATACCATGTTGAAGTTGTAAAATCCAACCTCATAGAACCCAGTGATCACCTGCAAGCAAAATAACCTATCACGTAGAAGAGATTTCAACAACACAAAGATATTGCTCTACAAACCAAGAGAGTAAAATTGCATAAACAAGAATTGAATAATTACAAAGAGATCAATCCTTAAGAAAGGAGATCAAAACCCGAAAGTGAACCCTAGGATTTAATAAAGTAATTATTAAAATTCCTAAGTTTAGCTTAAGTGAAAATAAAGTAAAGATGACTTAATTAATTAATTGATATGATTGAATTAATTAAGTAATTAAACTTATTACTCCAACAATATCGAAGGTATTTTTATGCAAACATTTTTTGAGTTGTTCTAACAAGTCAGATTCAACTTCAAAATGATGCTTTTGAATAGTTAGTCTTTTAGGTAATGGTGGTTCTAAACTTAAGTTAGTTGGTTTAACTTAATTTTGTTTAGGTTCCTTGGGTTATTTGTCCATAGTTTCTACTGGGGGTTCCTCATCAATCAACTCTATTATGTGAGGAGATGAAGGCCAAGCTAGCATTTTCCCTAAACAGAGATGGACATCACTCACCTTATCCCCATAGGTTAGGTATTGGATGGTGTCTTTAGCATAATCCCATTGAATAGGCTTATTGTTAGGGTTAGGTTCAATTTGTGCTTGTAGCTAAGGTGCTCTTGGCTATGTTGGTGTAGCCATGGATGGATTTGGCATTATGGTAGGTTGTTGTGGCTACAAGGGCTATTGTGGTTGTAGGTAGCTTGTGCTTTGGTTTTTCCATTGTTGACCTTCATGCCACTGTGATATCCATTATTTTTGTTGGGGTGGTCACTAGGGATTATAGTTTGGAACCTGGTAATGTTGTGGTGGACACATCCCTTGTTGTTGTTGAGTCCAATTAGATACCACAACACAATGATTTATGTGGGGAAAACCCTTTTGGGAGAAAACCCCACACTCCAAAAGCCATCCAATATATTATTCAAAAATCACAAAGATTACAATATAATTGTAAAGCAAGCTTCTGACAGGAGTATCACCAACCAAAGATCCAAAGGCCACATGGCTACTATCAGACTCTCAGAATACATCACAATACATAGTCATAATACAACATCATAAAATAGGGTTGCCTTCTAGGGAAAGAAAAGCCAATAAAATATCTACTATTAGATCTCAAACCTAATGATGAATGGTCTAGATTTACAATAATAAAAATATACATAAAATTTGCCACCCCTCGTGCTTACCTATCAATAGTAAACTTTATGTAATTGCAAGGTTGAGACACATTTTCCCAACACACTCTGCTAACTCTAGAACACTTTGCAATAAGTTCCCTTGATCTCAAATTTGAATCACACATACTTAGATAAATTACAAACTATCCTATCTATCTGCAAGATCATAACTTCAAATAGAATAAAATGTGGTACATTCTCCTAAGCCTTTGACAGTTTCCTAACATGAACTTAACCAAATTTCTTCAAACTTTTTGTAGCTTGCTTTATCCAATGCCAAGCCACATGACTTTATAACTTATATTAAATTCTTTATCATCACAACTCATCAAGGGTATTGATAATATACACTTATCATGAACTTACAAATGAACTTCAAAAGATAAGGTACAACTATGTATGGATGATATTGATCTCCTTATCTTCCACCATCATTGCTCCTATGATCTACTAGTACAACTATGTACAGATGATACTGATCATCATCAATCCTTTGATTTGATCCTTCAAGACATCACTACTTAGTTAACATCAATGACAACATATGCAACAATCTCCCCCTTTGTCATTGATAGAACTACCAACCTGATATGTGATTTCCCCCCCTTTGACATCAAGGGAAAAGGGCTAGTGGTCTTCCTTTATTTTTTCAAAAACATATAGGCTCCCCTATTTTTACAAACCTTATTATAAATCCACTCTCCCAAAGAAGTATCCCATGTCACTTTAAAACTGATGTAGCAAAACTGTTCTTCAATTTCCTTATGATATACATAGATAATATATACATAGTTCCTTATTCAAATAAAAAATAGTATTGTTTATTCTTGTCTTATAATCAACCTATCTATATAGCATCAAAATTTGTATTACCTTAAAAAATTATTCTATTTACTTAGAAGGTAGAACATTCTTACAAGTTACCTTCAACTAGGCAAGAGTTGTATCCCAATGCCTCTTTGCAGAAGATAGAATGCACATTTGGATTTCAAGATAAATATACAATTCTTCTACTTCTTCCAAAGTAGTTGGAACCTTTAATTTTTGAACAACATTTTTTACTTCTATCAAAATGCCAGTCAAGGATACTAATATTAGACTCACAACTCCCCTAAGTTGACCAATTTTTCCTTTGATTTTCTCTCTTTGCTCCATAATTTGCTTCGTTTGGGACTGTAAACTTTTTATTTGTGCCCTTGTAACACCATCTTTTTCCTTTACCGAATCATATACATTGGCCACTTTTTTGAAAATTGAGGTGTTTTCTTAGCTTAATACCTTGTAAAACTTTAATACTGCTGATCTAAATATGCTTTTCCTTTGTTAAAGATTCTTTGTGAGTGATTATTTGATTAATCCATTATAATGTTTGTAGAATGTAGAAAAAAGTTGATAGAAGAAGTAGACAGGATATTAGAAATATTACACAAGCATATAACATGGAGAAAACCCTTTCGGGTAAAACACTCCACCAATAATTTATCTATTATTCAATCTTTGAAGTAGATTACAATAGCTCCAATTCTTGCTTGAGAATGCCTCTTTTTCCTTCACCAAAACTTCTTCACAACTTGCAATAAAATTGATAATAACTCTCTTCAACTTGCTTGAGATAAATAGAATTTAATCAACATTGTAAACTCCAAATGAGTTACAATTACAATTCTCAAGCCCTATCCCTAAAAGGTACACCTATCTCTTGCAAGTAAAGTTATGTCATGAAGAACAATGTCAAATCCTCTCCTTCATCCATTTGGGCATCCCAAACTGAAGTGCCAACTCAACCTTTATTCTATAAATATCTTCAAAGCGTATCCTCAAAGTTGGCACCCAAAAGAGGGCCCACTTAACTAAGCCTTCTGAAATATCTCAACATGCAAAGAAGTTAATTCCAAGAAGCCAACTTGGGCACCCAAGGTGGGTCCAAGTTATTTTTTGTTAACTGAAACATTTCTCAACACCATTCATGCAAGAATGGTTATCCCCTGTTAACTGAAGGTAGTCTCTGTTATCTGACATGTAACTCAAGATATTAGCCATGCATTCCAAGTTAACTAAAGTCAACTAGCATTCAACTAAAACCAATTGAAGATAACTGAACCATAATTGAAATGAACTGAATTGAACTGAACTGAACCTTGTACACATCACCCCCTATTTTATAGGACCTCAACATGCATAAATCAAAATCCCTATTTTGGAGGAACCTAGGATGCATTTCTGAAGTGTACTCAATTCACCAACCAGTTAACTAAACCAAGGTGGATCCCATTGATGAGACAAAATAATGACTCATCTTTTAGCCATGGAAAAATGTATATTTTTCCTAATTATGAAGTTATCAAGACTGAGCATGATGATGAAAGTAAGATATTTTTAGTTGCAATAGTCAAATATTTTATCATATCTTAAAAATTATGATCTAGGTCCTCGAGATTTTTGGTGTGAAATTCAATGACAATATGGTAAAAAACCCCATTAAATTTCACAAATACCTAGTTTGTGGTTTGAGAGAAAAATTCACCAGAGTATGTTGTTCTGGAATTTGTGGGGAGATGCTCCGGAACTTGGGGGACAACACTTGAAGTTGCTCCGAAATTTGTGGGTTGCTCCGGAACCTTTCCAAAATTTGTAAAAGCAACAATTTTGAGCATAAAAATAGATTGAGATGACTTGGATAGAATTTGAGAGCATCTAGGAGGCAGTTCCAAGAATTAAGGCAAGTTGTTGGATTGTGCAAACAAATGGAGAATATTTAGGAGACAATTTTGGGTAGTTTGAACCATTTTGCAAGCATCTAGGAGTTGTTTTATGAAATTTAATGATACACAATGGGAAAGCATGACTTTTTCAGCTATCAAATACCTTTTTGGATCTTGTTTAAGGGCTGCAAAATAGGCATATTTGTTTTGGACGACCAAAGAAGATTGACTCAATAAGATGAAGAAAGATCTATCTTTTTCTCTTAACACATGTTCCTATCTTCTAGCAAGTGGTTGCACAATCATAAAGCTTATCTTTTAGATCAGTTGAAGACAAGAGTTCTATAAATTCATTGTAATCAAGAAATCAAATGGGGGAAGAGTACATAAAATAATATAGTTCAATATTTTAGCAGCAATCTCTTTGTTTGTAGTCTCATTTCTTATTAGTCATTTTATTTATAGTTCTTTACATTTTCAGTATTTCCTTTTACAAGTTTCTTAGGATAGATTTGATTCAAGCATTCCATTTACAAGCTCTTAGATTAGATTCGATTCTAGCAATCTCTTTGTTTGTAGTTTCATTTCTTAGTGTTCATTTCATTTCTAGCTCTCTACATTTTTAGTATGTCCTTTTACAAGTTTCTTAAGATAGATTTGATTTAAGCATTTCATTTACAAACTCTTAGAAAAAATTGGATTTTAGCAATTTCTTTCATGCATTGCCTTTCAATTTTGTTTGTAGAAAAACATGTCATGCAAATGATTTTTTTCTCCCTATTGCATATAGCCATGGACACCGCCTTGGATTGACATTTATAGTTAAATGATGAGGATTGTAGTGACACTCATCACCCACCTCCCATGTGTGTGCCCATGTGCTCCTATTTTGTAGGAGATAACTCCAAGGCATCCCCACATGCTCCTAACACTTATAATTAATTACAAATGTCAATTAACATGATTATTTCATTAAATATTATTCTCTTCCTAATCCTAGTGTTGTTGAACACATTCTAAGGACTTAGGAGATACATGAAATAAATAAAGTTTAGGATTGCAATTAAATGACATCTTATTTCCAACATTCTCCCACTTGACATTATCATTGCAATTATTCTAAACAAGGAATTATTTAATCAAGTACAGGACTCAAGGCCAATGGCCTTCTTGCACCACGAGAACTTCTCTGCAACATTGATTAAAGTTTCAACTTTCTCAATCAATAACTTTCCCGAGTCTTTATAGTATCCATGAGTACTCACCAAAAAATTCATGCCAACTTCAAATGCAACTGGCATAATCATGAAGCTCCAAGCAAATGATTAATACTCAAAACCAAAAAGAACCAAATCCTCTTCAAATTTCATGAAGATAACCATATCCTACCAAAGCTCCCAGTGAATTATGATACTAAGCTATACATGGCAACAAGATAAACATCAAATCGTCGTTGTAAAAAAAATCCCACCATAACATGTAACCAAGCTATCCATGACATTGTGATAACCATCTTCTAAATGAAGATTATCCATGGCCTTAACACAATCAAATAATCCATTCTTAATGATACAAATCCCAAAAGGTCAAGTAAAATAATAATCTTTAAACCAAGAAGATCAAACTCAAGGTAACCATCCCCATAACTAGAAATCAGCCCATAAACCATGTCTTAACATCCCTCAAAATGAATCCTCCAAAACTAACTATCCATAGCTTAAGATCCATATCTATGAAATATAAAACATATAAACTCATGCTAAACCATCCTTAAATGAGTTTCCATAATCAACCATGAATCAACTCAATCCCATGAGAAATCAAAGCATGAAACATAACACATCTGAAAGATATAACAGGCAAATACCTCTCAAATAAAGAACTACTGAGTGTGTTGAACTCACATCGAACCAAGGTGTAGGCTTCTCAGTCTTTACTGTTGAATTTGTTTTCTTACAAGTAACCATTCCAACATATATCTCTTACCATAAGAGAACTAAAGCCTCACATAATTATATCCATGAGGACTTATAAGTAATCAATCCATGCTAAACTCCAAATGCAACACAACACCATCATGAAGTAATCAAGAAAATGATTAATGTACCCAATACAAAGAGAACTACTATGATCAATTTCAAAGCTCAAATCATGCATTAGAAACATAAACATGACATCCATGATATAACCATCTCCTCCAAGGAGATCACATGCATCATAACTTACATAAACATCCTAGTCTCAAGAGAATGAGTACCATGCCAAACTCTAAACGTGTATACAGAGTAAACCATGACATAATAGCAACCACTCTAAACCAAGAAAACATATCTCCACTCACATGAAGATAACCATACCAATGATGCATCCACGTCATTTCCAACAACTCCCATTGAACCATGGTACCGAGTCACACATGGCATTGTGACTACCATCCTTTCCATGAAGATCACTTTGTAACATCAAGCAAAGAGTTATCACAAACAATATTAGCTGAAATAACCAATGCATCATTACTGTCATCTGAGGATTCCTCTTTAGAAGAATCAAAACTCTTTTTCTTGTTCTTACAATCCTTCTTCACATGTCTCGGTTTCCCACAGTTCCAACACTTTACCTTACTCTTACTAGGGGTTTTAGACCATCCTCTAGACTTACCCTTTCCTTCCTTGTCTCCCTTAGGTTCCTTTTTCTTAGGCCTAACTTTTACAAACAAGGCATCTTGGATTTCCGTTTTAGAATTCCTCCTCATCTCCTCTGATAAGAGAGTAGGAATTATATTGTCCATCTTCGGATTTGCACGACTAACACTGATAGCAACAATTAAATTTTCCCAAGACTCTGGTAAAGGACAAAGTAACAAAATGCACTTATCTTCATCTTCTAGCTTTACATATACAGATGCTAACTGAATCAGAATCAAATTAAAAGCATTTAAATGATTTGCAACAGAATCACCATCTTTCATCTTTAAACAATATAACTATCTTTTTAGATACAGTTTATTAGTAAGGCTTTTAGTTTAATAGATATCACCTATCCTCTTCCACAAATCAAATGTAGTCTTTTCATCTAAAACATTCAAGAGAACAACATTAGCAAGACATAATCTTATGGTTCCTCTTGCCTTCTTACCAAGCTTAACCCAATCCTCATCTGACATAGATGAAGGTGTCTTTGTCTTATTATCTACAACTAACCACTGATCTCTCTCTTCAAGGAGATCTTCCTTTTTTAATTTCCACATCCCATACCCAGATTCATTGAACCTTTCAATATCTAAATAAGAAGTAGAACCCATTGTAACAAAACCTTTTTTTCAAAATCAATAAATTACAAAAATAATAAAAGTTCCCACTAAGCCAAAAAAATCCTTCAATATTCTACCCAACCTCAGCTCTGATACCAAATGTTGAAAATTGAGTTGTTTTCTTAGCTTAATACCTTGTAAAACTTTAATATTGCTGATCTAAATATGCTTTTCCTTTGTTACAAATTCTTTGTGTGTGATTATCTAATTAATCCATTTTATTGTTTGTAGAATGTAGACAGAAGTTGATAGAAGAAGTAGACAAGATATTAGAAATATTACACAAGCATATAACGTGGAGAAAACCCTTTCGGGTAAAAAAATCCACCAAGAATTTATCTATTATTCAATCTTTGAAATAGATTACAATAGCTCCAATTCTTGCTTGAGAATGCCTCTTTTGCCTTCACCAAAACTTCTTCACAATGTACAATAAAACTGATAATAACTCTCTTCAACTTGCTTGAGATAAATAGACTTTAATCAACATTGTAAACTCCAAATGAGTTACAATTACAATGCTCAAGACCTATCCCTAAAAGGTACATCTATCTCTTGCAAGTAGAGTTATGCCATGAAGAATAATACCAAATCCTCTCCTTCATCCATTTGGGCGTCCCAAACTAAAGTGCCAACTCAACCTTTATTGTATAAATATCTCCAAAGCTTATCCTCAAAGTTGGCATCCAAAAGAGGGCCCACTTAACTAAGCCTTCTAAAATATCTCAACATGCAAAGGAGTTAATTCCAAGAAGCCAACTTGGGTGCCCAAGGTGGGTCCGAGTTATTTCTTGTTAAATGAAACATTTCTCAACACCATTCATGCAAGAATGGTCATCCCCTGTTAACTGAAGGTAGTCCCTGTTATCCTTCATGTAACTCAAGATATTAGCCATGCATTCCAAGTTAACTGAATTCAACTAAAATTCAACTAAAACCAATTGAAGATAACTGAACCATAACTGAACCATAACTGAACTGAACTGAATTGAACTAAATTGAACCTCGTACACATCACCCCCTATTTTATAGGACCTCAACATGCATAAATCAAAATTCCTATTTTGTAGGAACCTATGACACATTTTTGAAGTGTACTCAATTCACCAACCAATTAACTAAACTGAGGTGGATCCCACCTCCCATGTGTGCGCCCATGTGCTCCTATTTTGTAGGAGATAACTCCAAGGCATCCCCACATGCTCCTAACACTTAGAATTAATTATAAATGTCTATTAAATTGATTATTTCATCAAATATTAATCTCTTCCTAATCCTAGTGTTGTTGAACACATTCTAAGGACTTAGGAGATACATGAAATAAATAATGTTTAGGATTGCAATTAAATGACATCCTATTTCCAACACACTTGAGTTATTTGTGACTCAATAGAGTCAATTTGGTCCTTTATGCTCTTTCTAGTTGTTGGCCATTTCAAACAAATTTGATACAACACTTTGGCATACTCTAAGAATTTTTAAATGCTTTTCATATTTTCTTGCACTTTATTATGTGCCTTAGCACATCTACTAGAGGCATAAGTAATTCTTTTGTTATTTACTTGTTCAATTACCTTTTTCTCTACCTGCTTCTCCAAATAAGATGAATTTTGTTTGAAACACTCCAATACAAGCTTCATTTACTTTGTGGGAGGCAGAGATGGATCTCTTTTTGCCTCAGGTAATTCCTCTTGAGTTATATTTATTGCTTCTTTCAACAAGTCAGCTCCCTCAACTTATTTCTATATAATTTATTGCCTTGTGATGGATTGAAGAATATATCCCAATTGTAATTTATGGAGTGGAGATGTGCTAGAAAAATTAACTTTTCCATAAAGCATGAGCAGTTGTAATAGTTGTGGAATAACCGATAGGTGAATCTATATTTGTTGTGCCAAAAAATACTTGATTGAATCTACAAGATAGGATGAGGAAGATGTTGCCTATACTTTCTCAAAATTCTCCCCTATATCAACATTTACTTGCTCCTCTTGTCAATCAAAATTACACTGTTGCACTATATTTTTCAGAGGGGGACTACTATGCTAAACATTATGATCAAGAGAGGTATTTTCTTCACCTTGTGCAACTTTATCTTCTTGCTCCTCTTGTGGATTCTGCTAATCAATGTCATATAAAGGAGATGCTACAATGTGGGTTGGAGACATATGTGGTTGCTCCACATTCTTAGCTTCTTTCACTTCTTCAAGGATTTTATTTGTCACTTCTTCAATCTCCTTCTGAATCTTATCTCTGTCATCTTTATCCATGCTCATAAGGACATCTACCCTATTCTTTTTCCTTAGATCTTGAGCTTGAATTTTGAGACATTTTATCTTTTTCTTCTTGAGAAACAAAAGATACAACCTTGTCAAGAGCTTGCTATCTCATCTCTTCATCCATCTATATGGATCTTTCTCTCCTCTACCTCAAATTCTAAGCAAGAGTCTTTGGAACCTTTTTAATAATATCACTTAGAGGCACCTTATTTGATCATGCACATCATTATAGCCTTCTCAATAGTCTTCTAATCTATAGGAGGCATATCCAGATGAAGTTATTTTGTTTCCTTTACCATTCCATGATACACAATCTCATTGAAGGTTGCCTCTAATTTGAGAGGTTCATGTGGATGTACCACCAAAGAATTTTTCTATTTTATTTTCTTTCTTCTTCAATTTAGAGGTGCCTTCCTCTCCTTCTTCTCCTTCATCTTCAATCTTCACTATTTGAACCTTCTTCCTTTTGGTAGGATATTTAGGCCTTGCATGCTTCTTCTTTGTAGTTTTCATCTATACCAAGGTTTCAAATGTAACTCTTCTTCCAATAAAAGAAGTTTGTGTAAATCTGGAGGGTTGTAAAGCATTTTTAATAGTAGATGTGGACCTACTAGTCCTTTTGGGTCCTTGAGCGATTGGCAGATTAATAGGATACAATTGGGAATCCTCCACAGGGGTTTCTCATATAAATTTTGGTGGAATACCCCATCTCTTATGAAATTTATCTCTATTTTTGTTAAGATGCTCCACACTTATTTTATGCATCTTATCCATTATTTCATCATTAGTTACAAATATTTCTATTTTTGTGTCCTTGGGTTTGCTAAGAAGAATATTAGCATAAGTTTTTATCTCCTATGTGGACACCTCTTGAGGAAATCTTGGAATCCAAGCTATCCTTGGCTCTACAACTTCCATGTAAGTATAATATTTATCTGCCAAAATGTTATTTGTCCTTTTTATCTATACAATACTGAAGGGGACTCTTTCTCCCACTTGCATGTCAGTTTATAGGGTTTTAAAAAAGCCCAAGTACATTTTCTATAGATCTTATTATTAGAAAAAATTCTCATATGGTTTTAATTTGTGTAGCAACAAGAATGTGTTGCTACCAAACCTTACCCTTAAAACTAGGCAATTCATTGAAGAAGTAAAATATAAGACAAATGATAAGGGTACCATATTTGAAGTTGCAACTTGTTTCCTTTGTTCTCTTCATATTTTTCATTAGTTGCTCTCTCATGACCTCACATAGGTCAAAGTCTTTACCTTACTTTACCATCTGGTAAGTGGTGTGAATTGTGGTACTCATGGATGATCCTTCTCTATTTGTGAAATAAACCTTATAGTCAATTCCCATTGTTGCATATCAGACCCCTAGATCGGCCATGCCATTTACACTCAAGGTCCTTTTGTCAAACTTTACCCCAATCATTTTTGTAACCTTCTCATTTTTTATGGCTTTCATCACCAAAATTGGTCCAATATATAACTCAACCAGTAACAACCCTAATTTATTCCTTAATGATTATATAGAGCTTATCAAGATACATAAAATCATCATGAATTATACTCAAAACATACCTTACCCATTCATTTTCATCACAAAAGTCAGGGTAATCCTATCATGTATCTAGTTGTTTAGCTCCCTCATTTGCATATTCTGGTTTGTAGTTGTCATCATCATTTAAGAATTTATCTCTAAGCTCCTCAAATTTTCACATGATTGATCTCATTCAGTGTGGAGTGAATATATATCCTAACATCCTCTGTGTATACTGCATCTACCAAAACAAAGGAGAACAATCCATCCTTATCAATCTCCATGGACTTAAGAGGATATTTCTTGTATTTCAGCCTTGGTTTCTCATTAACATCCACCAATTGAGGAGTCACCATCTCAATCTTCTTAAACTAAAAAACTAGGGTTTTAGGAAATAAATGTTTTGAAAAATACCTTTGTGTTCAGTCACTAGGGTTTCACCACTCGATCCTTTGAATGCCTTCTTCTCTTCTCATCTCTAGATGCAAATGCTTTGATTTCAAATGAGATTAGATCATACAAATGAAGCATAAGTAACTTACATTTGACCTAGCTTTTCACAATTAATGTACCTTGTCCCTATTAGTTAAACTACTATCAAAGTGCTCTATAGCTTCATAGAGACCCAAATTCATTCCACAATCCTTCACATGTCATGTTTTTACTCTAGAAATTTAGGGGATTCAAACTCTCTTCCCTGATTATCATCCTCTTCTATCAATTTCATGCAAAAACATCTTTATTTAGGGGAAAATAGATATGCAATGGTGAGCTCCCCTTGAATCTATGCCTTCTCTTAATCAACTATGAAGCCTTTTGCGCTAGACATAAGAACACATTCTTCCATCTTCTCATTATTTTCCCTTATTTGTTTTTCCATATCTTTGCCATTTCCTTCTTTTGCTAAGTCCGAGTTTTTTCTATCTTCCTATGTTGAATAGATGGTTCCACAGAACCACTCTTGTATAATCTTGTGTTATGCCCAAAGTTATTACACTTGTAGTAGACAACATTATATTTCAAAGCCAACCCATTTTTCCTTTAGTTCTACAATCAACAACCCTATGACCAAACTTATTGCATGCATAATAGTAACCATAAAAGGAATGAGAGATCATATCATCATGTGTTGGAGACAGAATGAGTTCTTG
Source organism: Sequoiadendron giganteum (assembly GCA_007115665.2). Taxonomy (NCBI): domain Eukaryota; kingdom Viridiplantae; phylum Streptophyta; class Pinopsida; order Cupressales; family Cupressaceae; genus Sequoiadendron; species Sequoiadendron giganteum. The sequence continues at coordinate 681,927,002 of CM021102.1, read as the reverse complement.
TTCATGTAATAATTTCTTCTTGCTTTAGATCTACAATCAATAGCCTTATGACCAAACTTATTGCAAGAGTAACAATAACCACAAGAGGATTGTGAGAACCTAGGAGTAGCAACCTATCAAGGAGGAGATCTCTTGAATACCTTCTTCAAATCATTGACCTTTATGAATTCATCATCCAAATCCTACTCCTCTTCTCCTATCTTCTTAGAGTCTCTAGTATAGGCCTCTTCCTCTTTCATTTCACACATCCCTTCAAATATATTTGTTTTTGATCTCTAACACTTTTTAAATCCAATACCATCCTTATTATTTAGAGGTCTTTGACTACTAATTATCTCATCAAGGATGGTGGTTCTTTTCTTGATTTTTAGACCTTTTCCTATCTGTTCCTTTTCTTTCTCCAATTATTTCCTCAGAGAGACAATTTATTCTTCAAATTTGGAGCACTCAACTGATTTGTCATTGAGCTTAGCATTTAAACAATCACAACCTTCTTACCTTATTCAGCTTGAACTTTCAAATTGATAATTGCTTCTTTTGATTCTTTGAGATTGATCTTATATTCTTCATTTTCTCTCCTTTTTGCATGCAAATATTCTAGTGATGAAATGATTTATCTTTCAAAATCAACTTCACAATCTTCTTCATTAAAGAATGTCATATATTTATCATCTTTTAGAGGATTATTATCATTAAACTGTACTTAAGTTCCCATGTGTTCCACTCCAAGATCTACCTCAACTTTTAGACTATATCAAGGAACTTAGCTTTGATACCAATTTTTGAATACATAGAAGTACTGAGAGGGGGATGAATTAACACTTAATCAAATTCTTTACTTTTAATAGAAATTAATCAAATTTAAGCATTTAAGCCATGAAGAACAAAAGAACACAAAAGAACATAACCATAACACTAGATTTACGTAGAATTTACCCTAGAAGGGAAAAAATATGGTGAGCAAGCAACTTAGATCTATTGTCCAAATCTAGCCTCACAAATAAAATAAATTACATTAACATTTATGGGCTACTACCCAAAGGAAGTTGCAAATCCCTCAAGTGTTGCAATACATACAATAAAATGAGGCTACAACCTCTATACAAAGATACTTATCTGATTCAAATGTTTCATTCAAAAAAACATACTGCTTCAACTTTTTGCTAACCTTTTCAAAGTTTTCATTACTATCTTTCTTCTACAAAACCACTCTACCAAGCTCCACAACATCCAAATACCTTCAAATGTCACTCCACTATCTCTATAGCAACATCAATGCTAAGCTACCATGCTTGAACTGATCCTTTCCACATTTCATTATCAAAAGAACTTATATGGTTATTTTATTTGCATATTGTCACTTCTCTTAGACCTCAACAAAATATTGATCTTACATTTATATCCTCCACAACTCTTCAAAAGATTTCTCCTTTGTTGGCCAAGATGAAACGTGCAATCAATCATTGATTGTTGAATCCCAAGAAATTTGTGATAAGTAGAAATAAAATATGGTTCAAACCAAGAGATAATTAGGACCTATTTTACCTCAGCACACATCTCCACACTGGTGAACACATTCAAACATCTAGTGAAATCGTCTCAACATACCAAGTCAGCCCAACAAACACTTAACCTTCTATACATTAACTTCAGAACTAAAGTGATACTAGAGAGAAAAAAATAACATCATGCAGACTATGTCATGAATATTATATGGCTTTCTAAACATTCGTATACTCTCCTTTTACCATTTCATTGTATTTGATGCTAGTGCAAACACTTGAACACTGATATTAGTAGCCCTAATACACTCTGAATACATAGTCTTGAAGTAAAAAATTGAAAATATACTTGTAGTAGACATAGACATTTGAAACTTGAGCTAATCATACCAAATAACCATACAACCTTATCTTTCAATCAACAAATCCCAATGTCAAGTTGCAATGAATTGCGGTGGCATCTATTATCTCCATCTACTTACCTTAACCAACAATAAGACTCATCTTCACTCAGGTGACATCGAAAACTATTGTGGTACATATTATCACTTGAAACTTGAATCATATGTGCATCTTAAATGTATCTAGTAATCGTCCAAACCGTAGGACCATATCTTCAATAGCAAAGAAGTGCAGAGCATTATACTATCTCTTTATGAATAAACTACCTTATTTCATTATTGACTTCACCCTGCTAACTCTAAAACACTTTGCACTAAGTTTCATGATCTCAAATTTGAACGACAAATACTTAAGAGAAATTACAAGCTATTTTATCTATCCACAAGCCCATAACTTCAAATGTGAGAAAATGTGGTACATTATCCTAAGCCCGTGACACCTTTCCTAACTTGAACTTTACTTAACCAAATTTCTTTAAACTTTTTGCAACTTTATTTATCTAATGCCAAACCACATGACTTCATAACTTCCATGACATTCATTATCAACACAACTCACCAAGGATATTGGCAACATACACTTATCATGAACTTACAACTGAACTTAAAAAGATAAGGTACAATTGTGTATGGATAATACTGATCTCCTTATCTTCCACCATCACTACTCCTCTAATCTACTAGTACAACTGTGTACAAATGATATTGATCATTATCACTCCTTTGATTTGTTCCTTTGACATCACTGCTTAGTTGACATCAATGAAATCATATGCAATAGTTCCCATGTGTTATTCCTTAGTAAGGCCTGATATTTTGTATCCATGGCATTCTTCCAAGGTGGTGAGTGGTGACTCAAGAGCTTGTTGAATTGTTTCTAGTTTTAAACTTTGAATAATTTTACATTTGAGAGAGAAAATAACCTCTTCACAAGACTTACTATGAGCCTAGGGTCCAATGAGAGATGTATCTATAATGACATCATATTTAGCATCCTTTAATTTGGATTAGCACCATATAGGAGGATTTTTGTGCACAAGAGATGAGGATGGAGGAGGTGAAAGAGGAGAAAATTGATCTAGTTGAAATAAAGCCTCTTCTTGAGCTTCTTCATCAAGATCTTCATCTTTAGGTTTAATAATTTTTACTTGAGAACTAGTAGGGGATGTTGAGGAAGAGGTGTTGCATCCTATTTCCTCATTTAAAAACAATGTATCCCTAATAATGTAAACTTTCTTTGTTAATGCATCCATAGCTCAATATGCTTTTGAATTTGAATTGTACCAAGGGAAAATGCATTTCAAGACTTACCATCCAATTTTGTCTTTTTTACCTTGGGAAAATGCATGTAAGTTATACATCCAAAAACTCTAAAATATGATATAGAGGGATTCTTACCAATCCAAACTTCTTTAGGTACGATATTTTTAGGCACTTTGGTGGGTTCTTGATTCAACAAATACATTTTTGTGTGAACTACTTCAACCCATAATGCAAGAGCAAGATTTGTATCTTCCAACATACATCACAACATTTCAATAATAGTATGATTACCCCTCTCTGAAACACCAATATGTTGAGGCATGTAAATAATGGTCAATTTTCTTTGTATCACATGATCATTATGGTATTTTGAAAAATCTTTAATTTTGAATTAACCCCTTGATTTCAGCAATGGGTTCTAAGATAATGACTAAATGACCTTTCTACAAGGGCTCAAATTCTTGATTTATGTGAGCCAATAAATAAACCATTTTTCTTGAAAATTCATCCACAAAGAGTAGAAAATACTTGAAATTATTATGACTTAGTGGCATCAATTTGTATAGATCGGTGTGAGATAATTCTAAGGGACTTAAGGCTCTATTCTTTGTAGCATGAAAAGGAGCCTAATGTTGCTTTCCAACAAGACAATGTGAATAAATAAATTTTGATTTTTGGATGGAAGGAAGTCCTTGTATCATATCTTGCCTACTCAAAGCATGAAGATAGCAAAAACCAAGATGGCCAAATCTTTGATGCCAAAGGGTTGTGGATGCACTCATTTTTACTACAAGGGCCTTATCTTCATGTGTAACATCAGCAAGCTAAAACATCTTACCAACCCCTGAAGCACAAGAAAAAAAACATCATTTTTGAATTTATCTCTAATGAGATAGTGTTTTTCACCATTATGAAAATTAAAGTCAACTTTCAAGTTGTGCTCTAATAACTGGCTAACTAAAAGAAGGTGCTTTGTGAGACCTAGAACATAAATAATTTGTTTAATTTTACATTTGTGAGTTTTGAGAGGCAAAGATATATCTCCAATTCTCTTAACTTCATATAATGTGTCATCTCCAGGAGATACTTTCCAATAGGATGTAGATGGAGTGAGATCACAAAACCACTCTTTCTCACTTTTCATATGTTTGGATACTCCATAATCAACACACTAGATTGAATTGTTTGAAGTGGATGCTTTTATTTCAACAACATACAAGAAATCCTCTTCATCTAAATTTCCTATAGATGCAAACATTACCATGTTTACTTGGATTTTATAGCAATGTGAATTCTTCTTTTTTTCCACCTGAGAAGGCTTATGTGGCTTTCTATATGACTAGATTCACCATTTGTATATGAATTGTACCAACATTCTTTGAGATCATGTCCCTTTCTTCCACAAATGAGATATTTCATTTTCTTGGAAGAGCTTTCCTAGTTTGTTTTTGAAGATCCTAATGGACCACTCTAGTGTTCAAGTTGTTTTCCTTTCTACTTTGTTGTAAGGGCATGATTGTCTTGTGACTTTGATATCTCACCATTGATTGCTTCTTCTTGCTGAAGCAAGTTTTCCAACTCTACAAAGAATGGTGTTCTACTTGCCACATTGAGACAGGTGACAAACATGTGAAATGAAGGGGGTAGTGTTCTCAAGACTATTGGTACAAGAGATGCATTTGTGACTTCTTCCCCTAACTCTTGCATGGATGTCCTAATCTCTACTACTCTTCTAAGAAATGTCTTTATTTTATCATCATGTTGCATTGGAAGGCAATGCAATTGTCAATTCATGTGGAGAATTTGATTATGTTTTTTGGCCACATAAACTATTTTAAGATGATCCCAATCATCTTTTACATTGGTGGTTGTTCTAATATGAGGTTGTATCTCATTTGACACTCCAAATAGAATGATCAATTTGGCATTTTGATTGGCATTAGCATTTGGAGGTCTACTGATATTCATGGAGACTATATTCTAAAGGTCTTCAAATATCAATTGGTTTGAACTTTTGTCTTCCAAACAACCTAATTTATCTCCTCTCAAAAGTTGAGTCAGAAAACATGATTTTAGGTGCATTGTTAGCCATTTTTTATAGGTTTGAGAATCTAGAACCCTTATAACTCCCTAGAGGTTTTTCAAAACTACTAAAAACTTTATTAAAAAATAATACAATTTTCTCTTGAATTAAAATATTCAAATGCAATAAATAATAATATAGTTTTGATTTTTTTAAGTATATTAGTTTTTGCAAAAATTAAACCATGGAGAGGTAATGAATCTTGATGCACCTTTCTAACTTGTTTTCCTCCTCCAATTGCCTTCTCTACAAAAGCTTCATGGCAGTTTCCACAAGACATCTTTCCTCACACCTCCTTTCTACAACAATTTCAACATCATTAAAAATGCAACAATATTTTTAAGATCATATACTTTTTGATGTATCTTTCAAATGGTTTGTCAAGATTCAAAAAAACAAATGCAAAACACAGAGCTACTGCTCTATTTTCCAGTCAAGCTGGAAATACCCAAAAATTAAATGCGGAAACACAAGGGAGACATGCAACTTGAATCTCTATTAATCAAACTGGAAATGAAAAAACAAAAAAAAAACTAAAACAAGAAACTATTACAACTTTCTGGGAGCGATAAGAAGCTGCTCAACCAGACTGGTAGTGATCAGGAGCTATCAACAACTCACTGTCAAGAGCTACACAAAGCTCTATCTGGAGCAATCACTGCTCTTACAAATAACAAACAATTGTTGTTGTTCAGGAGTTACTAGGAGCTCAGAGAGAATGTTCTTCCAATAGTCTACTGCTGCACTCTTCTTCTCTAACTTCTTCTCTCAAATTTTTTCCCAATTGACAGAATAATCTACCTTCAATTCATTTTGTCTAAAACAAAAATTTCCCCTCAAAAATTCAAAATCAGCTACCTTAATAAATTCAGTAGCTGTCAGGAGCTGCAGGGAGGATCCCCAAAACAGAAGTGCTCCTGACGGGTAGGTGAAGGCTGCAGGGGCACTGACGGATGAGCAGAGGCTCAGGAAAAACATTAAATTCCAACACTCCCCCTTTGTTCTGAGTCGACAAAACAACAGGATCAAACTTGATCCAAATCAACAACGCCCGATTTTCCTCTTAGGCGCACAAAACTGTCAATGCTCAATGGCTTGGTGAAAATATTTTCTATCTGCTGCTCAGACCTACAAAACTCCATTTTAAATTCACCATTTTCAACCAATTCACAAATGAAATGATACCTGATTTCAATGTGCTTGCTTCTTCCATGAAACACAAGATTTTTCGTCAAAGTTATCGATGAAACATTATCACAATAGATCACTGTTCCATCCTCTTGTTCTTCTTTCAAATCTGCCAAGATTCTTCTCAGCCAAATAGTCTGACATGCTGCTGTATTTTCTACTATATACTCAGCTTCAACTGTTGATAGGGAAACAACAGGTTGCTTCTTAGAAGCCAAAGAGATAACACCCGAACCCAAATGAAATACATAGCTTGAAGTGCTCTTCCTATCATCCAAACTTCCTACCCAATCACTGTCAGTGTAACCAACCAACCCATATTATTTTGTTGTTGTGTACAACACACCATATCCTTTGGTACCATTCACATACCTCAAGATTCTCTTACCCGCTTGCCAATGGGTGTCTCTTGGAGTCTCCATGAATCTGGAAATCAGACTCACTCCATGCATTATATCCAGCCTAGTTGCTATCAAATACATCAAGCTTCCAACCAAAATTTTATACATGGTTGGATCCACATTACTGCTGTAATATTCCTTGCTCAACTTAAGACCTACAACTATTGGTGTTGGGGCAGGCTTGCTCTCAAGCATTCTAAATCTTTTCAATATCTCATTTGCATACTTCTCTTGAGAGATAAAAATACAATCATGCATTTTTTTTACTTCTATGCCTAGAAAATAACTCAAGAGACCTAAATCTGTCATTTCAAATTATCTTTTCATGGCCTCTTTAAAATCAGTAATGAGGAAATCATCATCCCCAGTAAAAACTAAATCATCTACATACAAGACAACAATTAAAATTTTACCATTTTATGTCTTGATGTAGAGAGTGGGCTCACCATCGATTTTGCTAAAGTCATTGCTCATCAAATATGAGTCAATCTTGTACTGTACCATGCCCATGGAGCTTGCTTCAGCCCATAAAGAGCCTTTTTTAGCCTATACACCTTGTGTTCTTGGCTTGGAACTTCATATCCAAAAGGCTTCTCCACATAAACCTCTTCTTTCAATACTCTATTAAGGAAGGCGAACTTCACATCCATTTGAAATACCTTCCATTTGTGTTAGGTAGCAATAGCTATGACTACCCTCACAGTCTCCATCCTAGCAACAGGGGTAAATGTCTCATCATAGTCTCTTCCAAACTGTTATTTGTACCCCATGACAACTAATCTTGCCTTGTGCCAGTCTATTCTTCCTTCGGCATTGCTTTTGGTCTTATAGATCCATTTTAATCCAATAGCTTGCTTGTTTGGAGGCAAGTCAATCAACTCCCATGTATTGTTTCTTTCTAATGCATCTATTTCCTCATCCATGGCTTCACACCATTTTCCCTCTTTCATAACTTCTTAAAAATAAATTGGATCATTGTGAGAAAATAGTGCAAAATTCACACTCTCATCAAATTCATCATCATACCTTTCATTTTGGTAGATCTCCCTTAGACTCTTGGTCTTTCCTAGCATTAGGGAGGCGAGAGTGGGGTCTAAATTTTTAGTGCTGCTGCTGTTCTGCTGAACAAGCTGATTTTGCAGCGATCGGGAGCTGTCAGGAGCTCGTCAGGAGTAGTCAAGAGCTCGTCGGGAGCTCATCCTCTAGTTGTCTGTGGTTGCTTCCCTTTCTGTCTATTCTAATCGGGAGTGATCAGGAGCTGTCGAGAGCCATCAGTTTCTACTACTGCAGGATTTTCCAAATCTTCATCTTCAATTTCTTCATCACTCTGCACTGTCGAGAGGTGTTAGGAGCTATCAGGATCTGTCGTGCCATCCCATGACTGATCTTCTAAAAACTCCACATCTCTACTAATGATAATTTTTTTGGTGACTGGATTGTATAGCCTATAGGCATTGGACTCTTCACTGTAGCCCGTGAAAATGCACTTTTCACCCTTGTCATTCAATTTTTACCTTTTTTCTTTAGGCATGTGTGCATAAGCCACACATCCAAACATTCTCAAGTGTTCAATCGTCCATCTTTGTTTTTTCCATGCCTCTTGAGGTAACTTTTCACGGACTACCTTAGTTGGACTTCTATTAATCAAATGCATGGCTGTTGCAACAACCTCTCCCCAATATTCTGTAGGGAGTCCTTTTGCTTTTAGCATGCTTCTTGCCATCTTTACGATGGTTCTGTTTTTCCTTTCAGCCACTCTATTTTGTTGTGGAGTGTAACTGGATGTAAGCTCCTTTTTTATGCCATTCTGCCTGTAAAAATTCACAAAACAATTGGAGGTATACTCTCCTCCTCTATCTGACCTTAGGACTTTAATAAAATGTCCACTCTCTTTTTCAGCCTGGGCTTTAAACAATAAAAACTTATTAAATGCATCAGACTTGTGCTGCAAAAAATAAATCCATGTCTTACTGCTGAAATCATCAATAAAGGTCATAAAAAATCTGCTATTACCAATGGAAGTGATTTACACAGGGCCTACCAAATCAGCGTGCACCAACTCCAATGGTGCCCTTGCCCTTGTAGAGTTGCCCGATTGAAAGGGCTGCCTATGTTGCTTGCTCAAAATGCAAGCCTCACATCTAACATTAGGCTCTACTATCCTTGGAAAACCATCAACCATCTTGCTTTTGAACAAAAGACTTAAACCAACATAGCCTAAATGTCCATACCTGAGATGCCATAGCTTGGAGGGGTCTTCAATGGTGCTCTTAAGGGCTGCAATTTGTACTGCTATACATTTTTCATCCATGAGAGGTGCTGCAATGGACTGAGATGAGAATAAAGTCTTAATTTTCAATGGGAACATCCAGTTCTTTGTCATTTGTATTGCTACAAACACCTTTGTCCTCTCATTCTTGTCATAAATGACACATTTGCCCTTCTCCATCAGCACTTTGTATCCATTCTGGATCAGTTGTCCTACACTCATGAGGTTATGCTTTAACCCCGGTGCAAAGAACACATTTTGAACCTCCTTCTCTTCACCCTGCTTGGTGCAGATCATAATAGATCCTTTTCCTTTGACATGAACAACTCCATTGTTCCCCATTCTAATTTCTGATGTAACATTTTTGTCAATGAAAGAAAAAATACTTTCATTACCACTCATGTGGTTACTGCAACCACTGTCCAAGTACTAGATTTCAGGGTTGCCTTCTTCACCAACATTGCACATGATGAAGGTTGTGGACTAATTGCCTTCAGCCACATTTGAATAAGCAATATTTTCATTCTGTCTTTGCTAATTACCGTGCTTCTTCTAGCACTCACTAGCATAGTATCCAAACTTGTGATAGTAGTAGCACTCAATGTTTCTCTTGTCACTTCTCCCACTTGAACTGTTGTTCTTTGTGCCTCTTCGGGAGTTGTTCTGAGAGCTTCTTGCTCCCTCTTGGCTGCTTGCTCATCCCGAGCTTTCTCCACCAGCATTTCCTTGACTGGATCTACCTCTACCTCTTCGGGAGCCATTTCTACCTCTCCTTCTACCTCTTGCATTCGACTGAGCTTTGAAGGCTTGCTCATGGGAAGTAGTAGCAGACCTTTTTAAACATTGCTCATGGGTATGGAGAGAATCCATTAACTCATCCACTGTCAAAGTAGAAAGGTCTATCGTTGCTTCAATAGAAATGACAAAAGGATCATACCTCGTGGGTAGACATCTAAGAAGTTTTTCAACAATCTTTAGCTCCTCTAACACATCTCCATTTGCTCTCAGATGGTTCAACAAACCAGAGAACCTTGTTTGAAATTTTGCGACAGACTCACCTTCTTTCATCTCAATAACTTCCAACTCTCTTCGAAGTAGTTGGAGCTTCACACCTTTGACTTTATCAGTCCCTTTGTAGCCAGTCTCAAGGATTTCTCAAGCTTCTTTTGCATACTTAGCTGCTACTATTCTAGGAAAAATGGCCTCTTCCAAGGCTGCTTCGATCAAACTCAAAGCTTTTGCATCCTTCTTTCTCTACTCCTTTAGCTGGGTCTTCTGGATATTTGTGAGAGCTGCAAATGCAGTTGGGTCAGTGATATCCATGAACCCATTTATGAGAAAATCCCACAAATCATTTTCCACCATGATGGTCCTCATCTTCTTAGCACAAATTTCATAGTTCTGTCCATTAAAGGATGGTGGTTGTTGCCAACTCCTTGCTTCATTTTTAGCCATGTCTCCTACAACAAAAAACTCAACACCAAAAAATACAAATGCCTAAAATCACAAGGAAATGGGGCCTATGGCTCTGATACCATGTTAAGATTCAAAAAAGCAAATGCAAAACATAGAGTTGCTGCTATGTTTTTTAGTCAAGCTAGAAATACCCAAAACTTAAATGCAGAAACACAAGGGAGACATGCAACTTGAATCTCTATTAATCAAACTGGAAATGATAAAACAAAAACAAACTAAAACAAGAAACTATTACAACTTTCTAGAAGCGATTAGAAGCTGCTCAACCAAACTGGTAGTGATCAAGAGTTATCAACATCTCACTATCAAGAGCTATGCAGAACTCTATCTGGAGCAATCACTGCTCTTACAAATAACAAACAACTGTTGTTGTTCAGGAGTTACTGGGAGCTCAGAGAGAATGTTCTTCTCACAGTTTGCTGCTGCAATCTTCTTCTCTGACTTCTTCTCTCAACTTTTTTCCCAATTGACAGAATAATCTGCCTTCAATTCATTTTGTCTAAAACAAACATTCCCCCTCAAAAATTCGAAATCACCTACTGTGGTAAATGCTGAATTCAAAATTAGCTACCTTAATAAATTCAGGAGCTACAGGGAGGATCCCCAAAATGAAAGGGCTCTTGAAGGGTAGGTGAAGGCTACAGGGGCACTGACGGATGAGTAGAGGCTCAGGAAAAACATTAAATTCCAACATGGTTTGCATTTGCTTCTACCCTAGAAATCTTCTATGTCTGGTTTTAATTTGAAATCTACACACAAGCCTTCCATTTCTTTAAGTCTGGTTTGTATGTTAGACTTGGACAGTTCTACAGATGTTATTACAAATGCCAGATAGATTTTAAATCCCCAGCATAGAAGTTCATCAAATTTAACGCCTCTTCAATTCTTTATTTCTGCATTAAATAAAGATGAACAACAAGCAATATACCAATTCATTGATAAACAAGTGATATGGAAATAAAGAGAAGTCTGTTAAAATTAAGTACCAACCATCAATTTGTTATAGTAGCAATTAGCAATTAACATCCAATGAAAAGCTAAATTAGTACATATCTAAAAGAGGTTCAAAGATTATGTCGATAGATTTTTTTTCACTTAGATAATTCTAGATTTTTCTTTTATAGAAATTGAATATTATTTGATTTTGGTTTTCTTTAGGATTTCACATGATATTTTGGAGGAAGATAAATCTAGATTTTTCTTTTACAAAAATTGGGTATTATTTGATTTTGGTTTTTTGAGATTTCATATGATATTTTGGAAGATTTTACTATCAAATGGCAGCTGATTTATCAGCATCTGAAACTTGTTTTCTGACAACTCAACAATGGTTTAATGATGAGTAAATCTTGTTTTCAGGTGTGAGACAGATTTACAGATCAATTTTGGACTTGCAATTCCATAAGGGAAGTCTATTAGACTACTAAAATTTTGAGTTCCAATCTCCAAATATACCCTACCCTAAGATGGTTTCAATTACCTTTAGTAAATCAAATATTCATTAAAAAAAATGTATAGACTAACCATTATTCTCCAATCTCCCAATATCTATTATCCTTAGTTTTTTTTATATTTGTATATATAATATAACTATAAAATTAACATATGAAAAAATGTTTGAATTCTACAAATAATTGAATGCCAACAAAATTTTCAAGATTTTAAAAACTTACACAATACTATTGACAAAAATACTTATTGAGAATCATCCATCCATGAATAAAACTAGTTCAGTCAACACCTCAGAATTTGTGTTTTTCTTTGAATGGAAATGCATCAAGAAAAAGACCACAATATCCTTTTTACATGCTTATTTGTCTATGATCCTAAAATATGTAAGTCCTTGCTCAAACAAAGAATGAATATCCTAACACTACCTAACCATGACCAAATCTACATAAAAGTATAAGGTTTTTGATTCATCATACAATAAAAGTGAATGCAATAGTATGCCATAGTCATAAGGGAGGTTATCATAATGAAAATAAATAAATAAAAATCCTTTCAATATTAGTAAAATAGTAGTTAAGTGTGATCTAATGATGATGCATGTATGAAAGGTATATAAAATATAATTTGTTAAACAATCTCTTAAAAAGGAATAAGATCTTTTAAAAAAATTGAAAATTTTGTTACAATTTCTATTTCAGTCAATATACTTTCAAAAATAAATGAAGAATAATTAGTTTATAGTAGAGTATTCGTTCAAGTTCTATTTTTGCACAAATATTAAGATACAAACATACCTATATAATTTTCACCTTAAGTTCTTTGCAACTCCCTTTTCCTTTTTTTTGTGTATTTCTCTTGTCTTCCTAATCTCTCCTACTTCAAATTTTGTCCATTGGATTAGCCAAACCCCATAAAAATTCCCACTTTGAGTGGCCATTATTCCCATGAAAGGCTCCACACTCATAAAAAAATAACTTTTGTGTGCAAATCTCTCCAAATTCTTGCACAATTTTCTCCATGGATTTCTAGTGAACTTCCTCAACCCTACAACTAAGGTTTCTTGATGCCAAACCCTCTTCCACTTTTCTTTTATTTTCCCCTTTTCCTTTCTTTAATTTACAATCCTTCTACTTCATAATAGTTTTCAAATATTTTAATAAAATGATGGGTGACTATTGATAATAAAAGTATTAGGAGAATTATTAATAATATGAAAATAAGATACCAAGTGCATTTAAATTACCTACGAGACCAAAATAAATGAAAATTTCAAAATAATTGATCATGAACCCAAACACCTACATTTATGACTATGAAAATAAATATATAAATACAAAAAATATAATCATTTACACTTTCATTATAAAACTTAAGTAAATATTTAAAATTAATCATAACAAGCACATGACCTATGAATAGTGCAAGTGTGTGTGCATTCTTGAATGACATGGTTCAACTACTAGACTATCATCATCTACATTACTGCCCTAGATGATACTCTCCCTTAGCGTATCATAGGGGAAAAATGTTATCCTACATCCACTTCAAGTCAATGTAATGGTTCTTACTCCATTATTAGGATCACAATCTCAAATCAAATAAGATATCAACTTGCACATTAAATCTATTGTAACAAATAAATATTTTGTAGAGATAATGAAATATCCATTGTAATAATATCATGCAATACATGATTTAATATTCAAAATATTGAATATTCTCACCAAGAATAATCATTAAACGTAATATTCAAAATATTGAATTTTCTCACCAAGAACAATTATTTAACCATTAAAAACAAGTGATTAAAAGTGGGATGTGATAATAGTTATGTCTTATATAATTTTTTTTTAAATAACTACAAAATGATATAGAAACTTGACACAAATAAGAATATTAAACATTAATTAGACCCCAAATAAAATGTAAGTTTACATCATGACCTAAATTAGAATCAACACTTTAGACCTTTCCTAAAAGCATAGATAGTGACCAACTCCTTACGAATGTTTAGAAAACTATAATATAAATGGGAAGCAAGAAGATTATTGAAATATTTTTAGACAAATGACACCATTTGGGCCCTTGATTTACAACTATAAATAGAATATTCTCACAAAATATTTAAGGTCATTAATTTTCATAATTATAGAATAGGAATGAAGGTGTTTTTATTAATTAATATTTATTACAAACAAACACACCATGCAAAAACCTTTCATAAAATATGTAAAATGATGTTGTATCTTTTATTTTCTTGGGGAAAAAATATATTTCGGTAGTATAGATGACCATAGATTTTGCAAAGACCAACATGGGAAATCAATGGTTTCGAGAAACCCTAAAAAATAGATTCTTCATTAACATGGTGAAGCTCCTTTCATCTCCTTAAAACATTTATAACCTTACTAAAGTTAGACAATCATATAGACATTTGGACTAGAAGTTAGAACCAATCATATGAGGAAAATTTACACTTTTCATCCTTTCTCTTTTTTATCAATGATTTTAGGGTTTTTTAAATTCATTATCACTTTGAGCTTGGACTAAACCTTGTTAACATTTTTTGTGGTTTTAAAACCTTGAATACCTTTATCATTTTCCTTGTCATTGAGTTAGTGATTCTCCTAACTCCTAAACTTTTTCAACATTTCAAAGAGTTAGGGAAATTTATAACTCACTGACATATGATTACTTAATTTTAGGGAGTTTTTAGGACTCTAAAGTTTTATGAACTAGATAAATTTTGACATGGTATTTTTAGAAATTCATGGATTGGGAGTATTTCATACCTTATGTTCAAAGTAATAAATTAAATTTATCTCCATATTATTTCAACTCCAAAAGGATACATGAAGAAATATTAGGAGTCCAAGATTAGGGGTACTAAGGGATTCATCCCACTAGGAATGTAAGTAAAGATGGGTCCAAAATTACAAGCACAATAAGATAAAATATTTTAGAATATAATTAAATATTGATATTCTAGGATACTTCATAAGCCATGAACCAAAATATCTTGTTAGAGGTATTTTTAAATCCAAAAAGATATATATAAAAGGAAAGGCTAGAAGTTAGGGATGAAAGATACAAAGAAATCATGTCAAGGTACATGATTAAAGGAATGATAGAAATCAAATCTCCAAAATATAACATAATGAAAGAGATGAAAAATTGGGGATTAGGGATGACTCTTAATGCTTGCCTAAAAGGAAGGTGGAAAGAAAATTTTGTAAATTTGGCTCTGAATGTATAAATAAGGAATAATGTTAGGAGTTAGAAATTGGGGAGATGGTGTACCTCATTAAAAAAGGTAATGAGTTAGAGGTATTCCTACATGTTTGAATCTAAAATCTAAATAATTGGGGATAGGAGGAAAAACATACCAATATGAGAAAGCTCAAAATTTTGATAGGATGAAAGGGAAAGGATATGGTTCAAAGGAAAGGTATGCTTGGATAGAAAAACCAAAGCTCTAATAATTTGTACACTTGGGAAAATTATAAAATACTCTGGAATTAGAACTCTTTGAGATGTTTGTAATTTTTAATGACTGAGGGGGCACATGGGGAATTCTAGGAAATAATATTTAGATAAATTTTGAGATAGTGTAATAGTATGTGAACATTGGCTCTAGTTAGGGACATGCATCTCTTACAAGAACAATAATGTTCTAGATACCTTTGGGATGCAAACAGAACAACAAGAATAAAAAAGAAACACACTTCACCATGGGTTATAGATATTAATTGTTGCAAAAAATGGTATAAATACTATTGAAGGAAAATTTTAGCCAAAGCTCATGAGAAATAAAACTTTGGGAATTGTCCATGCACTATATTTTTCTAAAATTCCTTGCTAAGACCCTTGATGAAGAAGGAATCCTTTCCATATGAAATCTCAATAAGGAAAGGGACCAACCATGTGGGACAAAATTTTGTATGCTTCCTTTTATCCTACTATCTAGAATTCTAAAACAATGCCATATCTCTAATTTGAAACTTCCTTGGGTTGGTCATTTTGTTAAAAAAATATTTTATCTATTTATATATTTTCAAATTAATTGTCTACGAACTTCTATTTTTCATAAAGTGTAATTATTTGATTGATTATGCATGCCATATCATCATTAATTGATTTAGTTTCTTCCTAAATGAGATTTTAAATAAATAATATAATCCTAATAGGAAAAATAACATCAACTACACATACCAATTAAAAAGGAGACCTCTCTATGGACTTCTTTGGAGTGATTTTGTTTTCCTAGATTGCAAGCCTAAGCTTAGATTCCCATGAATTTTCATTCTAACAAAGACTTATCCTTCTTTTCATTAATTGATAGTATAATAAAACATTGAGTACAATAGAGATCAAGATTTAAAGTTCAACAATTTACTAAAATAACTATCTATATGAGGACCACGCAGGGTCATAGACATGACTAAATTTTTTATTTGTATCTTACACTAATTGCTTAGCATGCATGAAACATGGCTGAAAATTACATCATTAGTATTTGATTTAGATGACTATCTTACATGACTAAAAATACATTTGTCAGCTTCTTCTTCGCAGCCAAGTGGGTTACTAGGGAAACAAAATAAAGCATCGCTCAAAGTATGGGTTCACAAAAAACCAACCAAGCTTCCCTCTCCAGAACCTATACCGATTCTTTCAAATGCGGGTAGAGGAGATAAGGACGGATGCTACAAAATCAAACTTCCAGATGATGTCCTGAAGGACCAGATATATCTATTGAGAGACAAAGCTCTTCTTGGTAAGTTCTCCAACAAATTTTTTCAAATTTTAGAACTGAGGAAGTGGGCTTTTCAGGTTTGGAAAGGGATTGATGATGTTTTCTACATTGATAATGGAGATGGGTTTTTTATTGCCATTTTCTCTTCAAAGCTTGACAGAGATAGAGTTCATAGACGAAAAGACTGGTTCTATGAAGGGTTTGGTTTGTCAACACTGCCTTGGGTTCCAAATTTCAACCCTAAGTCAACAAGCCTTAAGTTTGCCCCTGTCTGGGTTTCCTTTCTTGCACTGCCTTTGGAATATAGGGATCTAGAGATCATTGTAACTTTTTCTAATCAAATGGGCATATTTATTAAAAATGATTTAATTCCATTTGAACTCATAGAGCTCCCAGTTAGAGTTTGTCTTCTCATTGATTTTTCCAAATCTGCTCCAAATCAGTTGACTATCACTTCAAGGTTTGGTACCTGGACTCAGGAAGTAGTAATAAATGATTCCCTCACAGTGGAAAAACATTCAACAAACTTGGGCCATTTCACTACACAATGCTCTGGTTATGCCCAGGGTGAAGCCAAGGTTTGTGACGACCACTCTTCAGATCCCCTAAACTGCACTTTCAAATCAGATTCTTTAAATAAGGCTTCTCAACAAGTGCAGTCTTCCCATGAAGAAGAATTTTGCTCTAGTAATGAAAGCTCTGCACCTGATTTTGGTCTTACTATTCAAATGTTTTGTAAGTTCCTTTACATACTCTGGGTGTGTGGGTTTTCTTCACAACAACATCTTAAACAGATTACCCACTCCCCTAATCTAGTTTTGTCTCATTTTTATCACTGTGGGTCTCCTTCTTCCTCTAAAAATAAGGATGTGCTTTCCATGACTGTTGACCCTCAAAACCTCCTTTCTCCAACCTTGGAATCCAACAGGGATCTCTTGATGGAATTCAAGCAAGTCTTCTTTGAGGGTGCCTTAGATGTTATAATTGACACACAACTTTTAAAGGCCCGCACTCAAATATTTGATGAAGATGTAGAATTATCTTGGCATTATACAGATCAAGCATCCTCTAGTTTTTTGGAATGGGAGGGGTCTGATGCTCTTGTCAGTGTGCACAATTTAAGTTTAACTTCTAACAATCTCAGTTGGGAGACTGTGTCCAAGATTAATCAAAATATTGTTTTAAGCTCTCAAAGTCTGCTACATGGCTTGGGACATACACCACATTCATCTTGTTCTATCAACTCTATTTCTACACTCACTTAGAGCTAGATTCCTAGCTCGTATCTATAAAGAGGGAAACTACCAAACATATCTTTGTTCATGAATGTGATTCTCTCTCATCCCCTCCACCACTTGATTTAGTGGTAGCAAAATTTTCAAAACCTTCAATCTGTTAGACTCCATCAAAAAAGGAACCACTTTCAAAGAAGCCTAAAGGAAAATTGGGTAGACCACCAAAAAGAAAGATATTGGCTATAAAAACAAAAGAGGAAGTCCAAGCAGGCACTTAGTCCACATTAGATGAGAAACTATGCCCTAGGAGAGTATGTAACTCTCCGGGCAAAGCATGAAGATTATTTCCTGGAACGTTAGGGGCTTGAATGCCCCTAACAAGAGACACCTCATCAAGTCTCAAATTGACATGTGCGGGGTGGACATTGTATTACTCCAAGAAATAAAATTTTCAAATTCAGCACAAGATCAGTCTTTTAAATTATGGAAAAAATGGAAGTTTGCTACCTCACAGTCATTAGGTGCTTCAAGTGGATTATCTATCTTGTGGAAAGAAAAAAGTGCTCAACTAACACCCTTGATCATAAAAGAAAACTTTATTCTAGATGAAGTTTCTACTTCCAATGCTACTTTTCACTTGCTCTTAGTATATGGACCAAATTCAACAATGGGGAAAAAGCACTTATGGGACTCTATCTCTTTATCTTTAGCCAATTTTCCAGGCATGCCAGTCATAATTGCTGGGGATTTCAATGCTATTATGTCCTTAAGAGAAAAATCAGGAGGCATTATTCCTCCTCTAAAAGTGATGCAGGATTTTAATGAGTTCGTCAACAATAATGGTCTCAAAGATTGTGTTCCTTCAAATGGCAATATAACTTGGTCTAACAGGAGACAAGGTTTCTTACATATTGCAGAGAGGCTGGATAGGTTCTTTGTAAATCCAACTTGGATTGCCAATTTTGGCTCCCCTCCAGTACAAATTCTACTTTTCACTGGTTCAGCTTACTTCGCCTCTATCTCCTTGGGTTCAAAAATCAGTAGGTTCCTTCAAGTTTGAGTAAATGTGGTTTTAGGACCACTCTTTTCTGCCTTTACTTCATCAATGGTGGTTTACACCCCCCCCCTCTTTGTTTCTAGATCCAGGATGTACCAATTCTGCAAAAAATTACAATGGATCAAAATAAAGATTAAGGAATGGAATTCTATGGTTTTTAAAAACATCTTTGTTCAGAAAGCCCAAGTGGAAACACAAATTAGGAATCTTAATGAGGAAATCATTGAGAAGGGTATGAATGATCAATCTTACAATATGTAGAAAAATTTAAACTCTCAATTGGAAGAGCTTCTACATAGGGAAGAGATTTATTGGAAGCAAAAATCTTGAGAGCTGTGGTTACAAGAGGGGGACCAAAACACAAAGTACTTTCATGCTTCAACAAAAATGAGGATAGCTTCTAATCTTATAACTCAAATTAAGGATTCTTAAGGTAACATTATCTCAGATAGAGATGGTATCCAAAAAGAGGGGGTTCATTTCTTTACCTCTTTATTTGCTGATACTTCTTCGAAATATGCAAATCTGTCCCCAAAAAATCAAGAGGTACTGCAACATATCACTCCTTTAGTTACCCATAAAGATAATGTGGAACTTTCCAAGCCATTTTCCATAGAAGAGGTTAAGCAAGTGGTGTTCTCAATGCATCCAGGTAAAGCTCTTGGCCCTGACGGCTTCTCTACTTTATTTTTTTAGAAATGCTAGTCATTTATAGGGGTTGATGTTTGGAGAGTAGTTGAAGAATCCATGAAACATGGAAATATGTTAAAACAATTCAATACCACACATATTGCTCTTATTCCAAAATTGGAAAATCGACTTTCTTATTCAGACTTTTGGCCAATTTCCCTTTGCAACACCATATACAAAATTGTTACAAAGGCAATCACAAACAAACTGGTCAAATTGATCCCCAAGATTATTTCATAGCAACAAGGGGGTTTTGTCCCTGGAAAAGAAACCTCTGAAGGTGATTTAGTGGCCCATGAAATCATTCATTTAGTAATTGAACATCAAAAGGAAGCCATGATTGTCAAATTGGATATGATGAAAGCGTACGACAATGTAAAGTGGGAATTCCTCCATCAAGTCCTCATCAAATTTGGTTTTAGTCCCAGCTGGTGCAAATGGATTGATTCTTTCTTGTTAGGTGCCAAACTTTCAGTTTTAATTAATGGCTGCCCTTCAGGTTTCTTCTCCTCTTTTCAAGGGGTTAGACAGGGAGACCCCTTGTTCCCCTTCTTATTTATCATAATGGCAGAGGCTTTGAGTAGGTTGATTTTAGCTCATCATTCTTCTAGGTTATGGCAGGGCATTTCTATTCCCCAGTCACATTTTGTTGTCACTCACATATTATTTGCAGATGACACTTTATTTTTTGGGGTGCTGTCTATGAAAGAAGTTAAAATTATCAAGATAACTTTGGATTTGTATTGTTTAGTGTTTGGTCAAAAGATAAGTGCCCCTAAATCCAAAGTCTTCTTCCTGAATTGTACCCCTCATTTATCAAACAAACTATTAGGTGTATTGTGCTTCAGACAAGATTCTCTCCCTTGTAAATATTTGGGTATTCCTCTTTTTGTAGGTTGTAATAAAAGAGGCTTTTGGTCTGATATCATTTCTTTAATTAAAAACAAAATAGCATCCTGGAAAAACACATGGTTGTCATTGGCTGGTAGGATCTTGCTAATTCGAGTGGTCTTGGCAACAATTCCCAACTACATTATGTCTGTTCTTCCTATGCCTAAGTAGGTACTTGCAAATATTGAGTCTATTTTGAAATTTTTTTTATGCAAAGGCAATAAGAACCCACAAAACAAAATTCACTTACTTGCATGGGATAAATTCTGCACTTCTAAATGTTCTGGAGGGGCTGGTATCCAAAATATAAACATGAGAAACAAAGCACTCGGGGCTAAGCTTCTGTGGAAATTATACTCAAACAATAACTCTCTGTGGGCAGCCATCATGAAAGCCAAATACTTGGATTCAGATGAACCGGAAATAATTTTTACTATCTTGGATCCTCCTAAAGGATCTCAAATGTGGAACTTCATGTTATCTTCTAAACAAATTTTTCTCCCAAATTTATCTTGGGTAATTCATGATGGGAGCAAGGCTAGTTTTTGGGACGAATCATGGAACGGATACCCCCCTTTGTTTGATATTGTTGGGTTAGAGGATATCAAAAGGGTTCTCAAACTGGATTGGGGCTCAAAACTTAAGGATTACTTTATTTTGTCTTCAGAGAGAGGGATTCATAGATCAATTTGGAAAAATGTATTAGTTGTTACAACACCCTTATGTCAAAAACAATTGCTATATTCAAAATTAAACAAGAGAGAGATTCATTATAAGAATGCAGAAGATAAACTCATCTAGCTACCTTCAAAATCAGGACATTACTCAATCAAGCAAGGCTACAGAGTTCTTGATCATTGAGAAAGTTCCTCTCCTTCAAGAAGATACTCCTTTTGCTGGGCTGGTGAAGGACTACAAAAAGCAGGCACTTTTGCATGGCTTGCCTTTAGAGGCAGAATCTTGACAAGTGAAATACTAACTTCTCTAGGACTCTCTCAACCATTCAACTATGTACTTTGCAATGAGACTAATGAGACAACAGATCATCTGCTTCTAAACTATCCTTTTGCTTCTTTATGCTGGAAATGGCTTCAATCAAAATTAAATTGGGCAGCACCTCTCCATTTTGAAATCAAATCAGTCTTTGACTATTGGCCCACTTTGTATTCAGATTCTTTTTGCTCATGTATTTGGTCTATTTCCCTTGTCATTCTAATATGGAACATTTGGTGGGAAAGGAATAAGAGAGTTTTCAGAAAGGAAAGAAATGAATTCAAAGCAGTTTTCTTAAATATTGAATCTTCAATTTCAGAGGTAGTCATGGCACAGGTATCAAAGCACAAGAAATTGAATTCAACTTTCTCTTCATGGAATAGTGCTTTATTAGCAGAATGGAAATCCTTGTCTCTCCCATTCAAAGGCAGCCTACTGGTAAAATCTTGCAAGCCAATAAATAGGAAATAAATTAGGTGGAAAGCTCCGGTCATGAACTTTTGCAAGCTAAATTTTGACGGTGCATCAAAAGGAAACCCAAGGATATCTAGAATTGGGTATGTCATTAGGAATCATCATGGATCAGTTATTAAAGGTGGGATGGCCAGAATTGCAAACAAAACCAATAATGTGGTAGAAGCTCATGCCCTAATTTATGGTGTTAGGCTTGCAATGTCCTTAGATTTGAAAAAATTAATCAAAGAAGGGGATTCTATGAACATGATTTTGGCTTTCAGAAATCCAAAAGATAGGAATTGGAAAATTTATTACATATTGCAAGAAGTTAAATCTATTCTCTCACAAACAGAGGAGTTTTCAATAATACATTGTTACAGAGAAGCAAACTCTGTTGCAGATCATTTGGCCAATCAAGGTTGCACTCTGCATCAGGGAGAAAAAAATCTCTCAAACCATGATTTCCAACTTGATCTTGAACTTCACGCAAAAGTTTTGAGAGACACAAAAGCATCCAAAAGAAGATAGTTTTTTTTGGTGCTTTCTTCCTAATATTTTTTCTCTTCTCTGTGCAGCTTGATTCACTCTCAGCTTAGCTCTACTTGGAAAATTAATTATTGGCAGCCATTCTCCAATCACAAATTAAATGATCTTCATATAATTTGGCAATTCATGAAGTGTCTATACATGTTTTTTAGCAGCTGTTTGGGTTTGCAATTATTTCTTACTTGCACTCGACATCTATTGTACTTTGCTCGATTGTGGCATGGGCTCTTAGAGAAGTGCTTGGAGTAAGTTGTTTGCTAGGAAAAATGGATACTTGGGAAGAGCTGAATGCATAATCAGCATGCGATAAATTTTTTGTTCGCAAATAGTGGATAGACAGGTTGAGGAAGTTCGAGAAGATATGGTGGCAAGATCACAGTAAACCTCATGTTTCAATGGTTTGATAGGTTTTGAGTCATGCTCCCTTATGTGGAATCATTTTTAGAACTTCTTTTTGTTTGAGGGAAAATATTCCCCTCAATTCGATCATTTTTTCTTTACAATTATTGTATTTATTCCCTCTTTTTATCAATTTATATATTATAGGCTTCAACCTTTTGCCTCAAAAAAAAAAAAAAAAACATTTACAAAATATTTCCTTTGTTGTTACATAGTTTTTGGCATGCATGAAGCTAAACATCTAGTGTCAATAATAGCCACAATTTCTTCAGTGTATTTAATGTGAAATTTGGTTTTTGTTCTTTTGCAACATCTTCTTTCCTGCATTTTCGAGGAGGCTCTTGGTCATTATATCTCTTTTTAAATTCTTAAGCCCTTAAGAAGATGGAGTGCTCAACTTTGTTAAATGGTCAATAAAATCCATATCTACTCTTAGCCCTATTCCTATTGACCATTCCATCTTTCAACAACTTTAAAAAATTGGGCTTGGAAATATCCATAGTCCCTATTACCTATATTGCAACATTGTAAAAATTGAATCTCTTATAAGGCTCAGTAAGTGGCCTTCTCATATACTAAAACTTTTCCTCATTCCTTGTAATCCAGATTGACCATAAAATTTTAGTAGAAAAAAATAACCAAAACATATTACACTCTTTGCTCAAATCATATACCATACCCAATAGGATTTCATAAGGTTTAATATTGTCATTCCAAACTTTAAGATTAAAACAAAATAATTTCTAAATTTCCTTAGAATAGAAGCACTCAAAGAAGATATGTCTTATATTTTAGGTTGTCTATGTAGCACCTCTCATGTTACTGATACTTTTGATACTGCTTTGTGTGTTTTTTTTATTCTTTGTGGTTTCTGATTATGTTTGATGCTTATTGGATACTCTGTTAGACATCTTTTCTGCCATGTGTTTGGCGTGGCTGACAGTTATGTTTATTTTCTTATTATAGTTGGAATTATGTGTGGGATACTTATGTTATGATGATGTTACTGAGTGATTTATATTGATGATGTGATATTTAGATTTTGATTACTGTATTTGATTTGGGTGAAGGAGACGGGGTGGCATCGATCGTCCATGAGCGCCCTGCCTCACCGCAACTCTCTTTCACAATGTGTTTGACTATGAGTTATATGCATATGTATCTTTTGTTTGATGTTTGATGTTATGCAGGAATGAAGGTATCAGGTGCCGACTCCACCCACATTGTCGAGTCTGAGTGCACCCTACAGACCCAATGATTTGATGTGGTTAGGGAGTTGATAATAAAGTAACCTCGTCTGTGCCAGTGGTTGGTCCAGTGGTTGTTCATGTCTTATCCATACATCATTCGTGTGGGTATGATTTTAATTTAAGTCATTTTCTTTCATGAGTTTTATAATGTTGCAAAATTTGCGTTTATGGCTTTGACTAATGCATTATTATTTTAATTTAAATGTTATCCTATGGTGCAAAGTATTAATTAAATAAATGTTCAATATTGTTAATGACATCAATTCTTATGGAAAATACTTGTGTACATTAACATTTTTATTATTATTGCAAAATGTAAGCTATCATTTAATGTAAATCAATCAATAAATAAATAAATTGTGTTATTGACTATTTAAAATTAAGTTATGGAAATTATTATCATGATTGATTTTATTATCAAATGGTAATTTAATAATATATTTTAAAATTAAAATATGACTAAGTTAAATGATGTTTTATTTTAATGTTATTTAATTGTTTGTTTTTGAAATCCAATTTTATTTTGAAAATGAAAGTAAATATTAAAAAGGGTTGCATAAATGGTGTTAACTAATTGAGGAAGATGTTTCTTCCGAAATAAGAAATTTGAAGAGAATATTGTGACAAGTTGCAGTTGCATGGGAAATCTGTTAGGAAATTCATGGAAATTTCCGACTTTTTCCTTTTTGAAGATTTATATTCCAAATAGTGCTTTTTCGAAAAAGCAAGAGAGGAAAAAGAAAATATGATTTTTTTTGTCTACAACTCAAAAATGGTGAAATTTTGTCGAGGATTAAATCATTTGTGTTGTTTTTCGTCTAATTTTCTATTGAAAGGAGATTAGAATTTTAGTGTTGCTGGGAATTATTCTTGAAATTGTTTGGCTGGGGTTTCGAATCTCTGGAAATGCTGAAGGTTGCGGCTGGCTGGATATGCTCAATGTGGCACTTCGTCCTTGAATCGAAATAAGCGAAGGACTCCGGGTATTTTCAAATCCGTGGAAAGATCTCTGTAAAATTTTATTTTAAAAAGAGAAAAATGATTTTAGTTTAAAAATAAAATATGATTACTGTGAATTTTTGGAAACCCTGTCTTTGAAATCCAATTCTCTATAAATATTTATCAGCCTGTAGCTTCCTCCTTTCGTTCGTTTCCTACTCTTTGTATTTTATACTGGATTCTAATTGAGAATAATCAAATTTTCATTTCCCTCTGTCCATTGTATCTTCTCAGCCAAAATCCTCTGTAAATCTCCTTCCGCCTGAGATCCTCTTTTTCTTTCCCTATATTTCCCCAATTTGTTTTGTTTTGTCTGCAAATTTTTGTGCATTGGGCTATGCCCAATCCTTCCTGTATTCATGCTTATGTTTCAAATATATATATATATTCGTGCCTTAAATATATATATATATATAATACATACTGTAAAAAAAAGAGAATTTATTAGTTTCTGAGTTTGAATCGTCGTACGATGAAATGGGAAATGATAAAATTCGCAAGGAATGTTAAGTATTTTTGTTTTGGAGTTTATTTATATATAAATGGGGGATGGCTGAGGGAGGCGTTGCCCCATCGCCACCCCCATAAGGGGATGGTGATGTGGAGGCAGAGCCTCCACTGCCCTCCCCACTCCATATGAATGCAGTCGTGGGGAAAGGGGGGTACGGTTGTGCTTACGGCTGCCCCTTCCCCAATTTATATATCTCCCTTTTTATAAATTGAAACTTGTGTACTTTGTTTGATTTCGCCGCCTCCTTTATACAATGGATTTTGATTTTAATGTGATATTACATTTTAGATATAAAATATGTATATATATTTTGGAGAGATTTTTCAATTAAATATTGTGTTTTTTTATTTGTAGCAGTAATCAGAAGATTTAATATTCTTTTATTTTGGTATATACACATATATGTATATGTGTATATATATATGTATGCATATAGTATATATACATAAAATGAGAATATTTAATTGAAATGAAGAAGTAAGATTTATTCTTGAAAAATTAAATATGATGTGAAAAATTATATTGTGTAAATTTTGATTCTAATTGTCATTTTAATTAATCTATATTTTGAAATAGAAAGAGTGGTAGTTGAAAGAAAATCATTTTAATTAGATTTTGAACTTGTTAATTATTTAATTAAATCTGTATTTTTTTTAGAAATGATTTTTAAAAGAGTAGATTTTCTCAATCTTAGAAAAAATAAAATGTAGATTAATCTGTTTGAGAATAGAATTAAAAATCAGATCTTAGAATAATCTGTGTGGGGAAAATATTTTTAAACCAGAGAATATATATAGTTAAAGAATTAAAATAAATGATTGATTTATAATTGGTTTTAATAGATTAAGTTTAATTTCTTTAATTTTAAAAGTCTATTTTTATGTTTAAATAATCATAGAATTTTCATTGCCATTCTTTAATTGGATTATTAACAAGTATTTAAACTTAGATTTTAGCAAGTAATTAAACTTATATTTTTGGAATTTTAGTAGAATTAATTTGGTAAGATATTTAATAAACTGATTTTTGTCTTTGGTCAAATGGAAATATTAGTGAATTCCTTATTTTGATTCTAATAGATGAAAATTTTTATTTGATATGAGACTTGTGTGATTTATAATTTAAATTTCTTATAATTGATAATGTGGCATTAATTAGTAGTATGTGATATTTTAGTTTGTTCTAGTGTGGAATTAGTGTTATCTCTAGAGGCTAGGGAAGTGTGTATGTATTTCTATGGTTGCACCTTTTTGTTTATACCATGTGGAAAATTATGGGTGGTGCCTCTTTGTGTTATGGGTTTTGCGTTTCTTTGCATAGTCACGAGATGGTCATGCCTCATGTACCTTGTTGTGATTTAAGGTCCTTTTGGTTGTGCATTGAGGTACCCGTTTCTTGGTTTTTTTTAGGGCAACCATAGAGGAGAGTGGATTTTCTTGGGGCCAGTGTACAAGTGGTCACCCTTGAAAGAGTTTCCTTAATTAAGTGAAAACCTAATTAATGAACCTAGTGGGTTGGGTTAGTTATCACATAATAAGATAAAATATACACCTCACCCCTGCCATTAGTGCTCCCAAAGGTTAAGGATGGGTGGGAAGACCTGGTCGATAAGGTCACTACCTTATCTTCATGAAACGTAAGTGGCTTTGCATGAGTCACCCTATGGGGCGACACCTTGAAACGGGATGTTTGGTTAACCATAGATGGAGGCAACTCCTAGTTTTTAGGTAGTTTGGTGAATCTATGTAAGGCCATGCGATGACACTCTCCCATTGTGCCCCTTTGTTTTCCCTTGTTCTTGGTGCCTCTAGAGTTGTCTTATTGTTGATTTTTATAATGTTTTGTGGGCTTGATGTCTTGTGATGTGAGTCCTTTATGTTTGAGTTTGTGGTTGAGGGTTCTTTCTTATCAACTCCTTGCATGGGGGGTATTCCTTCAGGTTCACAAGGTTGGGTGGAAATGTGCAATGCACCCATTGGGTCCCCAGATGTGATCATTATGCAGATGCAATTGCAATGATCTCAGAGCTTGCATGGGAATATTGTACCTTTAAATAATTCTCTCTCATTATTGTACTTTTTTATTATGTTGTACCCTTCCCAATTTTATAAGGGAAGTGGTCTTGTAATGTAACTTTGGTTTTATGTTGTATTGTATCTATGGAAATATATTCCACATTTATAATTTTGAACTCTGAAGATGAATTTAACAATATGTGAATTATGTTTATGATTATATATCTTATTCTTGATGAATGAATGTCATGCTTATATTACATTTTATTTTCATTTCTTTCTTCTGCTTTTGTTGGAATCATTTATCGTTTTAGTTGTTGGGTTCATTTTAGTAACGCACCATGTACCCCATAGGATTAGGTTAATGCTTTATGTTATAATTATGTTGTATAATTGTTTAATGTTGTTATATGTTATTTTTGTTTTCTTAAAAAAAAAAAATTATTCTGTTAATGTTGTAGTTGTCCTATGGGGTTTGCGTGGTGGGGCGTTACAGTCTACACATCGTACAAATTTCAGTATCATAGTGATTAAACTTATAAGACAATTTTTGAAGTAGTAATAACCATTTGAAACATATTTTCTTAGGTTCTAAACTACTAGACCAAAGCTATTTAAATATTATTTTCCATTGATTCTCATTTAAACACAAGTTCTATGTTGTATTGAGGTAACCTAATATAAAATCCTTGAAACTTAAAGATTTGTAAATTAGCTTAGTAGATATTTTTTTTATTTTAGTGCCATCAATCTAGTTTAGTTGACTACCCTTATTGTTCTCATGAATACAAATTTTAGGTAAATGTAGATTCTTGCACGCTTCCCTAAGAATGGAGTAGGCTATCCAATTTTATTGAGGAAGATCATACTCACTACTTAATAAAGCCCAAGACTTTAGTTGTTCTTCTACCAAGATATCTTGAAAAAACCTAATCCCTTTGAAGGACCAAATTTTGGCATCTAATAGCCTTGAAGCAAGGCAAGGGGTTTATTTTTATGCTCTAGATTCCATCAAATGGGTCTATAAGCGTGCAAATTATTATTTTTTCCACTAAACCATTATTACTAATATAACCTTTCACTAGCTCCCAGGCTTTCTAGATACTCTTAAACACATTGGATCCTACAAGAACAACTAGGAAGTTACCAACAAGCAGGTGACAGAAAGGGAGCAACTTCTAAGATTTTTCTTGTTTAGGGATAGCAAGATTTATATTATTCCTAACAAACACCTTCTAAGGTTCATTTAATTCAATGGCCATAGCAATCCACTTAGCAGCAAGTGCAATCCCATGGAGCTTTAGTTTCTTTAGTCTCAAACCTCCATAGACTTTATCTAGGTAGCACCAATCCTATTTGACTAAATTTTTTTTCCTCTTTCCCTTTCCATCCGACCACAAGACTTTCCTAATCCTTTTTTGAATCCATTGAATTGATAGCTATTGAATATCCATACAAATGAATAGAAAATACTATAGGAGGATAAGATATTCTAGTAGATTTGGAACCTTCTAGCCATAGATAAAAAATCTTTATTCTATTTATCAATTTTACATTTAATTTTTCTTTTGATCCATAGACACATATATTTTAAGTTTGGATTAATTGCAAAAGGGATTCCAAGATATCTAACTATGTTGGTGGGACCCCCATTGAAATTCATACTTGCTAAGCCACTAAGGAGGGGATTCATTCCATCCTAGCTGAATGGAATTTGAATTAGATATCCTTGCTCTAAAAGAAGCACAAAAAACAATTAATTTTTGCATAAGAAACCCCACATTTTCCTCATCTAGATCCAAGAATAAATTAGTATCATCAGAAAATTGCATATTAAGGAGATCCTCCTTTTTAGGGACGGAAATACTCGTAATCTTAGGAGACAGAGGAATCTATCAAAAGATAGAACAAAGGATCATAAACAATAACAAAAGTACAGGAGCAAGTGGGAAACCTTGCCTAATGGATCTCTCGAAAGTAAAATATTTAGATAAGGATCCATGTATGCCAATTTGGGCAGCAATATTCTTTACCAAAGTCTTAACAATATTACAAAATCTATTAGGGAAGCCAAAGGATTCAAGAGTCATTATCAAGAATGACCACTCAAACCTATCATATGCTTTCTCAAAGTCTAAGAGAAACATAGCTATGTTTTTGTTAGAGTGTTTGGCCCAATCCATGGCCTCCTAGCTAGTTAGGATATTTTCAAGTATGTATCTACCTTGGATGAAACTAGTTTGAGTATCAATTATTAGGGTCTAGTAGGATCTCAACTAACGTTAGAGCAAGAATCTTAGCTAGGATTTTGTAGGATGCATTAATAAAGGTGATTGGGAACCAATTTTTAACCATTGATCTATCACCATATTTTGGAATTAAGTTAATCACCCATTTATTAATACTGCTTCCAAGAGAACCTTTTTCCACAGGTTCATTATACACTTGGAGCAAATATTTTCTTACCCAATCTATGTTTTTCTTATAGAATTTCATAGTTAGGCTATCAAGCCCAATGGACTTATAATTGTTGAAGACACTTATTATTTTTTTAACTTCTTCTAGGGTGATCTCATTATTAATATGACAGGAATCTTGCAATGATTTTTTTGGGGATGAGCTATCTACAGAGGTCTTTTGCTCTTTGATTATCCACAATTTTTCCTTCAAAAGAGAAAAAAAATTGTAGAAGGAAAATAATTATTTTTTAATCTCCTCATTATTATATATCATTCTATCCCCTAACCATATCTTATCTATTCTCTCTCTTATAGTTTTATTTCCAATGTATCTAAAGAAAAACTTAGAACCTTTATCCCCATTATTTATCCAATTCATCTTTTCCCTAACTTTAAGGCCTTGTATCTTATTAGTTTGCAACCTCCTTAGAGAGTCTCTGATACCGGCTACTTCTCCACTAACTTTTTTGTTGGTATGGTCACTTTGAGATTGTCAAGTCCAGTAATATTTTACCCATGACTCTTTTCTTTCCAATGGTTTGATATATTACTTTCGAGTTGTTAACATTCTCCCTCCTTTCTATTGTTGATTTATCTTTTAGCATCCATTTATTAACCTCCCTGAGAGTGAAGATAGCATCATTGTAGTATTCATCCATCAAAAGGTTGGCATTGACAATAAAGCAGTTCTTGTCATTACCCTTCTTAGTCACCATACTATTAATCTAAATTATGACCTTGATAGGGTGATGGTCAGACAAGGAATAAGGATATACCTTAAAAAAACCATTTTCTTCTTTATTAGAGTTGAATAAATCCTTATTAACATAAAAAATCTCAAGTCTGTAGTATATTCTTTTATTGCCCTTTTGAGAATTGCATCAAGTATACCAAATATCGACATTGTCATTCTTCTTTCCTTCTAAAGGGTCTAGAAGATTGAGTTCAGATTTCATTATGGACCAAAAGTATTTTTCATTACCTTTCAATCCATATTTATTCCCCCACCTTGTCTTTAGGGTTTTGAATCATATTGAAATCCCCATATAATCCAGGTAATGTCTTGGAAATTACAAAACCATTTTGAGAGAGAAATCCTATCTCTGTAGTCATTAGAGGCATAGACTAAGCACAACCCAAAAGTGACATCCTATTTCTTAATGATTATCCAAACTAAGCTATTGCATGGGGAAGATCTTGTTGATTTATTTTTATGCTATAAGCTCCAATTGATTCTTAGAAAAAATTTAAATGAATAGCCAATTCTTATGATCAATTATTCTAGGGGTTGGCCAATGAACAAGAGGAATTAAAATTTTTTCTCCTCTACACTTTAGGCTCTGCAAAACCTAGGAGGGTAGTGCTATTCAATATCAACTAGGATTTCATACAATTGTTATCAGATATTGTTGCAAATAGATATACTCTCTTCTTTATGACCAAGATTTATAGATAAACAACATAAGGGATAAATTATTGGATTTGAATATAATTATGTGTCTAAGAGTATGCAAATAACATTATACAATAAATATTGCTTGAAATGGAAATTTAGTTTTTAAATTTGATGATCATGAAGAGCATAACCATAAATTTTTCTTAGACTAGTGCCTTAGACCTAGGTCATGGAGTCAAGGGAAATGCAATCGAAAACTTATACAAAAATATTCATTTTAACCCTATTAAAGCTTAATGATAATTCCTTACACTATCATCCCTTTAGAAATTTATAATCAATTCTACTTACTAATCCTTGGGCATACCTAAAACATTCAAATTTCTTGCAAAGGAAAGTAATTCACTCTTTAAGTGAAATCGATGAAAGAAACATTCAATCAAAGAAAAACTATAAAGATGAACATGAAATAATATTATATTATATTATATTCATAAATGTTAAAGAGATGTACATTTAGGAGAAAAATTCTTGTAAAATTTCCATTGTATTTTATACTATGAACTAGTATTGTCATACATAATTTACAATTACATTGACATCCTTTTTTTACTATAACCTAGGTTAGATATATAGACTGAAAATACAAAAGTGTTATGCTCACAAATTTTTCAAGATACTACAAAATGGCCTTGAATTCCGTTTTATAAAAAAAAGGGAGCAAACAAGCTTCAAGCCATGGATAGATGTCACATCTTTATTTGACAATCTTGTCCTATAATCAAACAAAAGATAAGCAACCCCTTTGTAGAAGAAAAAAGGAACATTCCACTAGAAGACAAAAGGTTGTTTGAACTAATGAAGAAGATATATATTGATGTTGTAATGATGAAGAGGTGAATGATTATTCATTAAGGCTTCACTTCTCAATTTGAAAGCATATTTACTTTAAAGTTATTGGAGTTGATGTTGATTAGACCACAAAAGACAAAAAGAATACCAAAACCTCCTAGATATACAAAGAATGAATGAATTAGTAAATTTCATGTCACAATCAATTAGAACACTTCCAATATTTTGACTCGTATGGCAAGAAGGCTCATAATCCTAGCAATTTATTATACTTCTCATCCTAGGCCTAATATATTCTTTTTGATGGGCATTGGTATGCAAGAATTAGATCAATATTATACATATACTGAGTATATCTAGATAAAATTGAATCTCTTTCTTAAAATCATCTAGAAGTTGATTAGTATCAATCAACTTATCCATACAAGTCTTAAAGAGCTTTATATCAATTTTATTTCCATCACACATGAAGAAGGACAAGGTGGGAGTCAATGCATTGAACTCATATTTCCACTAGAGGCATTCTTTTATTTCCCTATCCTCATTTCTAATATAAGGTATTATTCTAATTTCTATATTTTTGAAATGTTTCATCCTTGTCCTTGCCTTTTTTTTTCAACTGATCCATGCATCCTTGCATCTCTCCTACTAACTTAGCCATATTGTAATTTGGAAAGATATCCTTAGGTGAATGCAACTCATGTTTTGACCCTTTATACATTCCTTGCAATGAATTTATCCTAAGGGACCCACTTATTCATAACATCCCTAATTTTCTCCTTATCCCCTACCACCCTTTTTATTTCCTTATCAAGGTTACAATAATCTCTATGAACATTCTACCCTCTTCAAAATTTTGGACATCAAATGTCCCAAAATGCTTGACACAACATGAAAAATGTTTTCATGTTGGTCTTCCTGAATACCCTTCAACTTCTCTAGCATCTTAATCTTCTCCCTAAGTTCCCAATTTTCTCTAATTAAATTTCTTGTTGGTGGTGTTGAAGAAGAGTTGACTATTTGTGCATTTGATCGAGGGGTTACTACTTGGGATTCTTTTATTTTTAGTTTATTATACTCTGCTATAAGTGTTAGATGTGTAGTGACATAAAATTGCACCCCTTGCAGTTTCACGTACACTTTTGCATCGACTTTAATGTCCACTCCTTTAGTATTTGTGTAGGCTCATTTCAACCCTTGCATCAACCTTTTTCCCCTCAAGATGCTCAAGACCCCTTTTCAGTAGCTACCTCTTATGTCAACTTTGTGTTAAACCTTATAATTTCCTTGTTCCCACCATTTTAAAGCATAATTTGTCTAGACACTAGTGCATCGTGCATACATCTATGCATTGTGCTAGCATCCCTCAACATTTTAATGTTAAAATAGTTATTTTTGAGCATATTACCCCTTGTCACTATCTTGGTTGGTGGAAACGGCTTGGGAACCTTCTTTTCCTTCCTTTTCTCTCTTTAAAGTCTATATTTTCATTCTTATTACTCTCTCTTGGTCTATCTCTCTTGATCTTTGGCTTTGGGTCTCTCTCTCACTCATAATCTCTTCTCTCCCTCTGTTGGGAAGTCTTACTCTCCTTCTCTCTTGCTTGCTACAACACTCTGACATTATCACAATGTTCTCTACAATTTTGTTGGCTCTCACAAACCTCTCTTTCTCTCTTTGGCTTCCTCAAGCCTTGCAGGTAATATCTATTTCTTGTCTTATGTCTTTGAGCATCTTGAGATTTATCACATCCCTTGTATATGCATTGTCTTTCTCATCTACTTATCTATTTCACTATCTGTTATTTTCTCTATCTATCTATCTAGTTGTTAGTGGAGTTAGAAACACCAAAATGAGGGTTTGACTGAGGCAAGCCCCTAAACAACCCCAACACTTTCTCTCGATCATATGTGTGTAGGTTTTGAAGAAATTTATTTGTTGGAGGCTTCATTGCATGGTTGGTTGTGAGTGATTTCCTTCTCCTCCTTAGTTTTATCATTTGTTATTCATTTACTTTGCTCTACTTTTTCTATTTTCCATTATTTCTATGCATTCTTATAAGTTCCTAGTAATCTAAATAGTAGTAGTCATTTTTTTTGTTTTCTGTGATAGTCTTAGGTTTTGGTTCATACGAAATGCTAGCATACCATTGAGATGCCAACATGCCACACTATCATCCTTGTCTGAGAGCCTAGAAAACCTTTGTGACCTATGTTGCAAGTATGAAGGTGTTTTTAGTGATTTCAATAGGAAGTCTACTAACCGGTGTTGTCATTGATGCCAACTATGTGATGAAGATGTCGAGGATATTGAGAAAATTGTGAAAAAGAGGAAAACAGGTTGATGCAAGTTGTGCATGTATATTTGAGACCTTGAGGAAGTGTTGTGAGTACATGGAGCTATATTTTTGTTGCAGAGTCTAAAGATGAGTTGGAATGAAGTAATGAGCTGAGATGATGTCTCTAGTACTTAGTTTCCAAGTGCTTTTAAGAAAATTTGATAAATAGAGTAAATTGTGTTGTTTCATAGTGTGATCTGATATTGTGCTTTGTGTTTCTTCTATGTTGATGCTATGCCTATATCTTACAGGTTATTCAAGGTTGTCACTTGTTAGATGTTATATTCAGAATTTGGGTTTTTGGATCATTGTATAGTGTGAGATATTTTCACCAATGTGTGAGCTAGTCTTTCAATGATGTTTTCTGTGGCTTGGGAGAAATGTATTTGTTCTATATTTCTTCGTTGTCTGGCTTCAGGTTGTGCATAATTGGGAAGTTTCTTATAATGATTTTATCTTTTTGTATTCGAGATTTTACTTGATTTGGTGCAGTACAAAGTGAGTTTCATTTGTCAGTATGTAAATAAGGGTTACCAATTATTCTGAAATGAAGTAATTGTATGATGTGAGCTTGGATGAAGTGTTTTATGAATCTTAAGTAGTTTTTGGATTACTCTAAATCATTTTCAAGTGAATTATGCTGTCCAAAAGTTTTGGAATGATTTGAGGAAGCGTGTACATAATGATTATGGTGTTTAGCATGGGTATTGGTTTACCTTGTGTTTAACACTACATGCGAGCTTATGAAAGCATGTTGAGGTGTGTTTAGATCTATTTGGGTCCTAATTAGGGATTTATGTAGGTTTCCTTTTGTCTTATAATCCACCGTGGGAATGTTTTAGTGCTGACCTATTTTGAATTTGTATGCATAATGGCTAGTTGCCGACATTGGAGAAGGTTTTTTTGAGGTTGACGTTGATATAAATATGGTGTTGTGGTGAGATGAAGTATGAAAGAAGCGATAAGAAAGATATATTTTAAATTGATGTGAGTGATGTGTGTGATGTGAGTTTAAGAAAATCAATGTGAATTTCAATGTTAGGGTTCTTGAAGGTAGTGAGTTAAGGGCATCCAAAATCTTTCATGCTAGACTGTGAAAGTGTGTGAGCAATTGTGGTGGATTCCTTGCTGCATTGAGAAGTGTTCTCTGTGTAGAATTCTTCTTCTATCTTCTTGTATTTTTTTGTAGAAGTGAGCATTTTGGAGAGTGTGTCCTATTCTATCAGTGAGCCCTTTTGTACTGATTTTTCTATTACTTATATTGTGAGCTAATCCTCATCGTGATTTTTCCCTCATTGGGTTTTCTACATAAATCTGGTGTACTCCTGTGTATTGTGTTGTGATTTTAGTTTATGTTATTTAAATTTCATGTTTAATCATTCTAACAAAATAGGGGTTTAATGAATTCTTGTGGATCTAATTATTGTTGAGGGTTTTGAAGGTTTAATTTGCTACAACTGATTCACCCCCCTCTCAATTTTCTTGTTCATTTCAATAATTGGTACTAGAGCAAGGTTCGTTGGAGAAGAGCTTAACCACTTAAGGTAGATCTAGGATGGTGAACAAGGTTGCTTTGGAATTCCCTAGATTTGATAACAAAGATGGAAGGATATCTGGTAGCTCAAGGATATGAGATTGAAAAGGATTATCAAAC
This sequence comes from Sequoiadendron giganteum, assembly GCA_007115665.2. Lineage (NCBI taxonomy): Eukaryota > Viridiplantae > Streptophyta > Pinopsida > Cupressales > Cupressaceae > Sequoiadendron > Sequoiadendron giganteum. Next base: position 681,890,470 of record CM021102.1, on the reverse strand, counting down.
TATATATACTCCACCTCCAAATGGTCTGAGTACAAGTGAAAAGATCAAGGCACATGAAATTAATGCTAAGGAAAGATTTATTATTGTGAATAGTCTTTCAAATACATAATTAGTAAAATTTATGAGTTTGAAGACTACTAAAGAGGTTTGGGATAAGCTAGATAGCATTTATGAAGGAGATCGAAAGGTCAAACAAGCATAGTTGTAGAACTTGAGGGCACAGTTTAAAATGATGCAAATGTCTGAGGAGGAAAAAATTAAAGGCTACATACAGAGATTTGATGATTTGGTAAGTGCTATGAGAGGCCTTGGTGCAATAGTTAAAGAATATAAGGTAGTAGAGAAAGTTATTAGATCTCTTCCTGATTGTTACAGTGAAAAGGTATTTGCTATTGAGGAAATTGTAGATTTTGATAATTATTCTAGAGATCATTTGATTGGTGCACTAATTGCATTCGAGATGAGAAAACTTAAGAAAGGCACTAAAGTAGAGATTTCTTTAAAGATTGGTAAATTAGAGAAGGTTGAAGAATCGAATGTAGAAGATCTTGATGATTTGGAATCTAACTTTGTGAGGAAGATGAAAAAGAGCATCGGTAAGTACAAAGGTAAATTACTTTTCAAATGTTTTAGCTGTGGTGGTATAGGTCATTATGCTTCTAGATGTCTGAAAAGAGCTATAAACAATAAGAGTAAGGATAATAAAGAAAATATGATTAAGAAATCTTATTATGTGAGAGAAGATGCTGGAATTTTTTATGATGAATCTAATTATGGAGATTTTGATGATAATGAATGCTTGTTTTTGGCTATAAAAGAAGAATCTATTTTTGTTAACCTTGAAATATGTGTGAAGGAAAGTGTTATGGAGATGAAGGATAAGGTTGAAGGTACTTTGGTATCTCATTTTCATGTCAAAGAGGATAATAATTACTAGGTTGTTGATAGTGGCTACTCTAATCACATGACTGGAGACAAAAGTAAGTTTGTTAAACTTGAAAATTATGATGCAGTATTAGTTAAATTTGGAGATGATTTAGGAGCTAAGATTTATGGAATAGGTTCAATCAGTTTTGATGGAAAGATAGCACTGATAATGTTTACTATGTTAAGGGTTTAAGGTATAACCTTTTGAGTGTTGGAAAAATGTATAGAAAAGGATATAATCTTGTGTTTAAGGATGAAACATGTGAGATCAGGAAAGGGTTCGGAACTGCGATTGTTGTTGGTAAGAGAACAGATGGAAACATCTACTAGCTCAAGAGTGTTGATGGTAATTTCTTTATGTCTTAGATTAATGATAGTTGGTTATGGCATCGGAGGATGTGTCACATGAATTTTAATTATTTAGAAAAATAATAGTTTAGTTCATGTAGTGAGATATTTACCCAGAATCAAAAATCTTATTAATGTTGTTTGTGAGAGTTGTCAATTTGGAAAACAAACAAGGAGTAGCTTTAAAGAAAAGGAATAATCTGCTATCAAACTATTGGAATTAGTGAAAATATAGATCTTTATGGTCCTACAAGGGTGAGAAGTCTACAAGGTGATAGGTACTTAATGCTTTTGATTGATGATTACTCTAGAATGACATGGGTTACTTTTCTTAGAGATAAATTTGATGCATTAGATAAATTAAAGGCATTTAAAGCTATGGTTGAGAATGAAATGGATTTGAAAATAAAATGTTTAAGGATAAATAGAGGTGGTGAATTCACCTCCAATGAGTTTAACATGTTTTGTGAATTCCATGGAATAAAGAGGCATTTGTCTACCCCTAGAACTCCTCAGCAAAATGGAGTTGTTGAAAGGAAAAATAGAACTATTTAAGAGGTTGCAAGGACTATGATGAAAGATGCAAATATATCATAATTCTATTGGAGATAATCTATTCATACTGTTGTTTATATACTTAACAAAGTTCAATCCAAAGCTAACAACACAAAGAATCCCTATGAGCTATGGTATGGAATGATTCCTATCGTGAAGTACTTTAGAGTGTTTGGAAGCAAATGTTACATCAAAAGAGAAGAAGAAAACTTAGAAAAGTTTGATGCAAGGTCTAATGAAGGTATCTTCCTTGGATATTCTATTAGAAGAAAATCTTACAGATGTTACAATAAAAGGCTAAGAAAAATAGTTGAAAGTGCAAATGTTAAAGTTGATGAAAACTTGTAGAATTCAATTTTAGTGGATGGATATGTGCTAGATGAACTTGATTGCAGAATTGAAGAAGAAAAATTTGTTGAAGAAGAAGAAGCTCCAAAGAAGACTCCTAAAACCCCTAAGTATGTGAAAAAGAATCATTATGAAGATCAAATCATTGGAGACAAAAGGAAAGGTATATTGACAAGAAGCAAAGCTGCTAAAAATGAGGTAAATTTGTGTTTACTTTCTAAAGTTGAACCTGAAATTGTGAGTGAAACATGTAAAGATGAACATTGGATGAAGGAAATGGAAGAGGAACTTATGCAGATTGAAAAGAATCAGACTTGGGAATTGGTTCCTAGACTAGAAAACAAGAACATAATTGGAACTAAGTGGGTATTCAAGAACAAGCTGAATGAAAATGGAGATGTAGTAAGAAATATGGAAAGACTTGTGTGTAAGGGTTACTCACAAGTGGAAGGTATAGAATTTGAGGGGAATTTTTCTCTTGTGGCTAGGATGGAAGCTATTAGAATGTTTTGGCATTTGCAACACGTAAAGATTTTAAGGTTTATCAGATGGGTTTGAAGTTTAATTTTTTGAATGGAGAGTTGGAAGAAGAGGTTTACATGGAACAACCAAAAGGATTTCAGTTGTCAAATCAATCGGATATGGTATGTAAGTGTCATAACCCAATTTTTATTACATTTAAATTATAATATGATAAAATGAATTATTGAGGAAATTTAATATGTTGAGTGATAAATTTGATATTTTGAAATGATTTGAAGAAAACTAACCATCTTTTTTACTATGAGATCAAATTTATTAAACATTATTGTTGATTTCAAATAATATCTTAAAAAGACATAATGGACAAGTGGCCTTCATTCGAATTTAAGGCCAAGATATTCAAATTTTAGTAGTGGGTGGCTAATTAAGAAGAATTATGAAGTGAAATGACTCCCTTAACAATGCCAACAGGTAAGAGAAGAAATGATGCCATTTTGGGTAACATGAATTATTGGTAGAGATGGAAGGGGAGACAGATAGTAGTGATGAGGATTCAGGGAAGAAGGAAGGCAAGGGATTTGACTAAGCTAGGAAAGAAGGAAATAGCCAAGGAAAAGCCATGAAACAAAGGTAAATCAGTTTTTGTTAGTCTACTTGCTTGATTTTTTAGTAAATCTATTCGAAAAATTTTAGTTTACCTTTCAATATGTTGATTCCTTTTGAATTATTGGAAAATCATTAGATGTCCCAAAAATGCATGTGTATTTTACTTAGAGCCAAGACTTCTTTGTATGAGATCGATCATTTTCTTTGTTTAATGATGCAAGGGCCTTATTGACTATCCTTTGCATGCACTAAACTTATGCATATTCATCCTATCAGCATAGTAGTTGAACATGGTCATGCTCTATTTTTTGTATCGCTATCGCCTCTATTCATTATTCTTTGCATGTAAGCTTAATTAGCCATTCTCATGGCTATTCGGATAAAATCCAAATAACAAAAGTGTTGTTTTATTTTAAACAATTTTAATGTTGTTAATTGTTTCTCGATTGTTTCTCCATTTAATCTTTCATAGTTGTTGTTCTCCCTATTGGCTAGGATGAACAAGGTATGCCGCACCATATGGGTGTGTGGGTTTTGATTATCATTCATAGAGAAATGGTTAGTGGTCATTGTTATTAAAGTATGTCACATCATTCATTATGAACGATGGTGGAATGATTATATCATTCCATTTTTCATTATGTTGACACGATATCTAAGATCAATTAACTGTATGTCATTTGAACATAGATTTAATCGTTCATTAGAATGATTCCGATTATCATTGTTTTCATGTGATGCTCGTAATTTTTGTATTCACCAAAACTTATTGCATGCACAATATCATTCCATAGAATGATTACCATAAATAAATCTTACTAGAGAAATACCATCGAGCAATGTATGTCGTCGATCGACATTCATCAAAGTTCAACTATTGTTAATGTTGATAATAAAACCGAATAGTCATTCAATTGTTAGTTGTTCTTTAAAACAATAGTAGCTTGAACATATATCTTATAACAGTTACTAATAGAAACACAAGTTTCTCCATAACCCGAACAATAATAAAATTGTTCCAGATTCTTAAGTTTATTTTAGCTCTAAAATGATAAGCATGTCGTTCAATTCTTTTATTTGCACAAAAATATTCTAGTAGTGTTCAAATATTTGTATATTCAAAATGATAGAAACATTGATCGTTTACATGAAATACTGGTTAACTTGAAACTGTTAAAGAGACACATTGACATAGTAACTTGTAAACTTCTACAAACAACATGGATTTGATGGAAACATCTTATCATTATGTAGTAATTGCTTCAAAGTAGAACTATTCTTCTTCTTCTTTGAAAAGGGAAATTTACATCTTGTTTAACTGTCAAATGATATGACAACCTATAGCATTATTTTGAATGAAAGCAATCTATTATAATGGTATTTATTTTAGAATGTATGCACAAAGATACTAACTTAAAATGGCACATATGTGTATGCACATAGACTTTTGTCTACGTACATACACATACTTGTGACATACCTTATTTTGTTACGTATTTTACTCATTTTCTTCTATAATGTATATTGATTTACATTGAATATAAAGTGGTAGAAAATAATGAATCTAATCATGAGACAAGATAATGTATGAAATGAATAGAACCATTTGATTTATCCTTCTGAATCTCTCTAGTTTTTGAATAAAGTAGACTGAATTACTTTTTCATTGATATGTGTTTAGAGAACATTCCCTTGTTTAGTAGAATAGAAACTCCTAAGTAGACTAGAGAACCTCATGGTAGATGCTACTAGAGGGTAGATAGTTTCTGAGGAATATACTTGTGTTGTTGAAGGTCACCTTCCGAGACAGGTGCCGAAATGGAGTTACAGAGGGTATAGGTTTTGCTTTATCCAAAACCTATATTTTGTTGTTGCAGCTGTTTTAAAATGCTTATATAATATTGTTCTTTATGAACCATCATACTTGTAGATAATTATTGGTTGTGTGACTTGATGTCTTTGAAGATTCATTCTAGAAACAAAATTTTTCTTGATGAAATCTTGATTATGTTTCTCCATGTAAGAAAGGTAATGCTTGCTCATTAATTCATCAATCATGCTTCCTCATGATAATTAGATAGGAGGTAATATGGTAATGTAATTTATTTGCTTAAGAATGTATACCCATATATATACCCATGATATATATGTATATGGGTATGTGCAGGATCATGATGGGCCAAAAAGTGGCGATATGTAAGTGATATGATGGCCCATGTGGCTAACAACTTTTTTTTTAACCCAAAATTGATGAAACTAAAAGAGTTTTTAGAGGAGATTCTCAGCTTTCCACCAATATAAATTATGCTTTACTTTGAATTTAATAAATAATTATTATTCATTTTCTATTAAAATTATGAATAAAGTCTTGATTGATAGGCTGATTGAAAAACATATATAACTTTCAAACGGTATCACATTTTTTGAATCCGAAACATGTGTCACATTCTATGCTTTGTATACTATAGGATTAAAAAAAAAAATGAATTTCATGAAGTTTTGACCAAGTTAAGGTGGTTAGACAGACGAGCTTTTATATTTTTTAAAAGTTGTAATAAAAAAATAATAATTAATTATTGACTTGGAAAAAAATTATAAAAAATATGCATCACATCGGGACATGAGTCCTCTACTTATATCTAAAAGCTTATAAAAAAATATTATCATTTTATTGTGGTTAGGGTGGTTAGACAGACACCTACTTCTTATTTTTACCCTGAAATTTAAGTACTACTGCATTGAAATTTAAAATTTTCACCAAATAGATTTAAAAAAATAAAATAAAAGTCTAGTAGTTTAAAAACTACATTCAATTTGCTACAAGTTCTATTTTTACATTTTTTAAAAATAATATAGATAACTTATTCAAATTTTTACATCAAGTTGTCTAACTCTGATTTTTTGACTTTTTATTGCCACTTAAGGGCCTATTTTTTCCATGATGATTCTGCACATACCCATATACATACATACATGATCTATACTATCTTTATTAAATGTTGAATATTTTGCTTCCATGTTTATACTTGCATGTTCATGTATTGGATCCACTACATTCTTGACATGCACTTATGAAAGGATTGTTGAAAGTTTTTTTGCATGCTTATAGACTATTTATCATGTTAGCATACTTGTACTTGCAAATATTTACTTGTTGCTTTTAATAAATGATGGAATAAGCAACGTTGATGGTAAACTAACATGTAGTCTTCATGACTGACTATGTATGTGCACAAGTGTCAAGTACGATGATGTTTTTGGTGTAATCCTTGTGTTGATAAATCATGATGTGACTAAATGATTATATGACTTGTTTCACACATTCCATTAGTCAGGTATTCTTCTTGCAAGTAGAATTTTAGGGATGCCTCACTTTGTGGAAGGGTGGCAATGCACTCCACAATGTTCTTTCCCTCAAGATGGACGTGAAGGAGTTTTAAGGTTGAAAGGATCCTGTTAGGAAGGTTTAAGCTCTAGTATGTTGTATAATCTTGCTATTGACCAAGAGGTCTATTATAAGGGAAATGTCCCATATGTATTGCCTTGTAAATAGCACATGTACTTCAAAATTGTTAATTTAATATAATTATTTATCTTTTTCTTTTGTAATGGAAACGTGTCTTTCCTTGCGCATGATGATGTGTAATTTGTGAATTTATTTGTGTTAAAACTATGGAGGTTATTACATTTGGTATTAGATCTTAAGGTTCAATACTAGGGCCTTGAGTTCACCTTGCTTAGTTGTGACATTTGATCACATAAACCTCCTAAGGAGTGCCTAATGCATGAAGGATAAGCAAGCTAGTAAGTGTAATTGTGTATTCATGTAAATAGAGTCTTTTAAAATTTTTCCACCTGATAGGAAAGGGACAATGTCCCTTTTCTTAGAGTTCTTAGAAGAAAAATTAGTCACTCTTAGGGTAGTTCCCTTGGTGCATAAACATGTCATTAGAAATATTGATTTGATCAATGTTTGAGTTGACAACATCCTAAGTTTCATATGCATGACCTAAGCCTTTGAGTATCTTAAAAGGCATCACTTGGGAAATTTTGATAAATGATTGCATACCTTATCCATACGACGAAACTGCATGATTCATATCTTATCCTTTTGTTTGGTATTTGTTTCCTTGTATTTGTTGAGGTTTCTAGATAAGCTATGTTAGATACAATTTTTGGTCCTTTTGGATGCTAGGACCCCTAACCATATTACCTATGTACTTTTGAAGAACCTATAAGATAAGGTATCGTGAATGATGTCTTGAAAACTTTCTAAGATGTTCCTTAGTATAGAATTAGAACACATCATAAGATATGATGATGTGATGGATTATAGCATTATAATGTTTCCTACTAAATAGAAGGCATATTGATATGGTGTGCAACTTACGTTACATTAAAGAAAACTTGCATAGTGTTTTGCTTTTAAAATTTATTTGTTCGAAACAAGAAATGAACATAAGTATGCATGATAACTTGAGAAGGAATTGAATGCATGTAGGAATCCTAAGGTTATCAATTGCATGAAAATAAAATATTTAGATAGAAGAGTGTATGCATGTCATACTAACTATGCATTAAATTCTAAAATTTGTTCCAACTATTGCATGGTGCATACTGATATGATAGGAGCCATGAGTTGCATGATGACATGAATGCATGAGATGATTAGAACATTATTATTGCTTAAATATTTGGTGTACATGCTACCCCACTCTTGTAAGAATTCATTTTTGTATGCATGAATGAAAATGATAAAATATATGAGAGGTTGACCTAGCAGGTCATCCAAGAAGATGACACATGTCCCTAGACTGCATTTTTCATAATATTTATGTGATTGATGTCTAGTAGCATCTTGAGAAAGTTTGTATGGGTCAAGTGGGATTGGTATAGTTTTATTTTGAGTATATAATTGGATAATCTATCTCACTTATAAATATTGTGTGGTAGAAATGATCCTACCTCACATGCAACCTTCTTGTGAACTATGATGATTAAATGACCCTACCTTATAAATTCAAGGTAACTAAAAGTTATAATGTAAATGAAGATCATTAATTACTGTGATATGTTGACATACATAAGCCTTTGGATGTCATTTTATCTGGTTTGTGATAGTGACTTGAGAGGTAGATTGTGTAGACCCTTAAGTGGGTGAAATGTCATCTCTTGCATAGGACAATGTGTTTTTTGGTTAGTACCATAGCATGGATTATCTTTGAACTTGTAAAAAAAAGACCTTATGCTATGAGTCTTGGAATCCCATCTTGGAATATTGTGCTTAATATCATTGATGTAAAAATTGAATTAACTAAGAGGAAATTGAATTCCAAGTCAAACTATGAAATTTGGAAATGAATAGACCTATGATGCTATGATGGAAAATAGTTGTGTAGAATTTGTCTTTATTCATAATGTTAAAAATATGGGAATAATACATTTGAAATTACTAATGTTATGATTGATTATTGGAGTGAATCTAACTCTTGCACATAATGTGGAATTCCTCTTCATATATCTTCTTGCATTACATCGAAAAGAAATATTTGAGTATGGAAAATGAATGAAAGAATGAATGAATGTATGAACCATGGCATGAATGTGTGCAACTAGGAAAGATTGATTTATGAATTTCATTGAATATGTTCTCTAGCACACCTAGGATGAAAGGTGTCATGCATAATTTTACTCCTGAGCTATGTGATTACTGAGGATACACAATTATGTGAAGTGTTTTGAATTGAAGATTTATTTGATTCCTTTGATGAAAATTCTCTTATGATGTAAGGACCACCCTTTGTACTTTATTTTTTCTTATGATTGGATTAGTCACCAATTCCTTGATGATCGATTTTGTGACCCTTGGTTGCACTTGATTCACTATTGGAATTGTCAACATTTCCTGACTTAGAGTTGAATTTGGTGATTCTCCTCTTTTGAGTTTATTTTTGAATCTTCTAGTAACTATTCCAAATGTTTGACATTGATGGTCCTATATTATGTTAAGTGTTGTAACCTATTGAGTTCATCGTGAAAAATGATAAAATGTAAAGGAATTAAAATTGTGGAGAATGTACAAATCTTGAATTTGTATCATGATTAAATGTTGTCTTACAATTGTGAAGAGTGACATGTATTTTGATATGTATGATGAATGAAATGACATACATTGTATGATATGCATTGAGAAGACTTAAATTTCATTAAGTGATCAATATTAATGTATTCTCTCCATTCATGCAAAATGTACTAAAGATTGCCATCTTGAATATGCTTGAAATAATACAAAAGTACTAGATAGACTGTAGCACATAGATGTATGATGCTATTATATGGTCTAGAAGGGAGGATACCCCTTGTTTATGCTTTCCAAGGTGAATGCCAGAGAGAGTAGATTTTTCTTTTCCAAAATCTAGTTAAGTTGTATTTTATGCGGCAAGATCTTGGCCAAGTTATGCAGTCATTACATGGGATGGATTGATTTTATTTACCCTCTCTCTATCATTACCTAACATAGAACTTGCATGTTCTAATAGTATATAGAAATGCATGAATTTGGGTATGCACTTGTCCCCTTGCCTCAAATTAATGGAGATAGCTAGGTGCTTGTGAGGTTAGAAGAAATCTGGTTAGGAAAATCTATGTGGAAGTATAAACCTCATGAATTGGGTGGAAAAGTGCCCAAATAATGAAAGCAACTTTGACTAGTCAGAGTGGAATGATAGTCAGTGATGGTTGACAGTCAGTGACTAGCCACATGAGGATTGATAGTCAGTGACGACTGACTAGCCAAGTGAGGAACTAATAGTCAAGGTCGATTGATAGTTAGTGACTAGCCATGAGTGGGTTGATAGTTAGTGATGATTGATAGTCAATGACTAGCCATGAGTGGATTGATAGTCAAAGACTTCAAATATTATGTTTTACATACCATTACCTATTTACTACTTGTATGATGCACTATCACTAGTAGGAGTGTTGTTCTTTGTAAACATGCTAATATATGAATGATGTATTTGCACATGAGAAGATATAAAATGTATGCAAATTTTATCTATTGGTTCAATTATTGTTACTTTTGACTCCTCTACATTGACGACATTGGATCACAAAAGATTCTCTATATGAGAATGATTTTATAAGGAAAAGATACCTCGGATTATTGGAGAATGTGCTTAGGTGGTTTGTGGACGCATATGAGTATCGTTCATGAAAGAAGCTATGTGGATGAAATTTTGTACTTCCATTTATATACTATCAAGGTGTGATCTAGTGAATGATAATTATATTTTGGAATTTTAGTCTTTGCCTTACAATATTGAGTTTACTATGAGATGCTAATATTGCATGAGCTAGAAGTATCACAAGTGTATGTAAGGAAACAAAAGAACATTGAAGAGTAAACATGAGAAACCTAGCCAACATAATGAGCTACCAAGGTATGGTAAGCTTGCAGGTATATATGTGCATGAATAAGAATATGAAAATATATAATTGTGCAAAAATTGTTTTTATTGTTTAATTATTGAGATGATTATATCTTAATTGGATAAGAAGAAACGTTAGGAATAATTCTTGATTTTGATTTTAATTATGGGTACTAACATGGTCTAAAGTGTAATATTGTTTCCATGAGTGCCATAGAAAGATCATCACCATTGAGAGGAAGAGAACATTGTTGGAGAAGAGGTAAACCAACTTTGTAAAGTTGAAAGGTAGCAATGGAATACACACGCACACACTTAGAAACTGATGCATGAATGTTCTTCCAATGAGCGTGCTTGTCTATGCATGGATGCATGAAAATTTGAATGCATTTAGTTGATAAAAATGCATATCATGTTTTGTATGAGTTTTGATGACCATGTCTTATATGAGCTTGAACATAATGATAATGAAATTGAAGTAATTAATGCCTCAATTACTTCAGTGCTACTTGGGAGGATGTGGAAGAAAGAAAACACTCCTTCCCACATTTTCTTTCTTAAAAAAAGACTCTTGTTAATTTTGTTTGAATATATTGGAGTGAATGCTATAATGTTTTGGTTTGGAAATAGTATGAAGTGATGTTGAAAGAGACATATATGATCTAAATTTTGATTAATTAGACATTGGGACGATGTCTCTTCCAAGAGGGGAAGGATGTCATAACACAATTTTTATTGCATTTAAATTATAATATGATAATATGAATTATTGAGGAAATTCAATATGTTGAGTGATAAATTTGATATTTTGACATGCTTTGAAGAAAATTGACCATATTTTGACTATGAGATCAAATTTATTAAACATTATTGTTGATTTCAAATAATATCTAAAAAAATTCATAATGGATGAGTGGCTTGCATTCAAATTTAAGGCCAAGATATTCAAATTTCAGTAGTGGGGTAGCTAATTAAGGAGAATTATGAAGTGAAATGACTCCCTTAACAATATGAATAGGTAAGAGAAGAAATGATGCCATTTTGGTTAGCATGGATTATTGGAAGAGATGGAAGGGGAGAGTGGTGACGAGGATTCAGGGAAGAAGGAAGGCAAGTGATTTGACTAAGCCAAGAAAGAAGGAAAAAGTTGAGGAAAATCCATGAAACATAGGTGAATTGGTTTTTTTGGTGTACTTGCTTGATTTTTCAATAAAATATATTCGAAAAATTGCAATTTACCTTTCAATATGTCGATTACTTTTCAATCAGTGGAAAATCATTAGATGTCCCAAAAATGCATGTGTATTTTACTTATAGCTAGGACCTCTTTGTATGAGATTGATCATTTTATATATTTAATGATGCAAGAGTCTTATCAACCATCCTTTTCATGGACTTAACCTGTGCATATATTCATCCTATCGGCATAGTAGTTGAACATTGTTGTGCTTTATTTTTTGTATTGTTATCGCCTCTATTCGTTATTCCTTGCATGTAAGCTTAATTAACCATTCTCATGGAATTTTAGATGAAATATGAATAATAGAAGTGTTGTTTTGTTTTAAACAATTTTAATGTTGTTAATCATTTCCCTCTAAGAGAAAGGATTGTTTCTCCATTTTATCTTTCATAGTTGTTGTTCTCCTTGTCGTTATGCTGAACAAGGTATTGTTGAATAAACCAAATACCGAGAGTGGGGTGAATCAGTATCCACTCAAACTTATTGAACAAACACCATTACTTATTTTCACCAAAGAACAGATAAGAGAAATGACAAAACATGAAAATTCCACAACACAAGAACACCAGATTTTATGTGGAAAACCCAATGGGGGAAAAAACATGGTGAGGATTAGCTCACAATATATAGTTATTTCAATACTGGTTACAAAAGAGACTCACTACCAGATACAAAAATCTCACTACTTACAAGGACTTATTGTCTAAATAAGGAGGCTCAATGCCTACAAAATTATAGAAACAAAAATGGCTAACCACCAAGATTGAATTGATAAAGATACACCACACGTGCAGATTCAGTTCCTTTGATGCACAAAGTATTTTTTTGCATGATAGCAGACTAAACTTCACCCTTCTATTCACACACTTCATTTATCAACATATTCATGCTCGCATACCTTCTTCCTTTCTCTCACTATTCCTTCATCTTCAAACTATCTTGCATATATACATGATATAACCGTATGCATCAATTGGATCGGCTTCATGTAAAGCTTCTCCAATAGTAATTTAATCTTGTCATGCAATATTATGTCAAATAGATCACACATAAAACCACAATTCATGTTAAACCATTTAATTTTTATTAGGTTGGCCATGATTAACCTAATAACAAAAGACAATCTCAAAAACCAATGCCAGCGCATCCTCCAACCATATGAACATCTGAGAATATATATATACCTACTTCTAATGAACATAATCCTTCTCCCAAAACCTTAATCCATAATAATTACCAGAGAGAATATGCAAACCAAAACACCAAGAATACCAGATCAAATACCGGATGAGATAAGCTTGATCTGAACATCGATTCAAAGTACCAAACCAACATGGTGACATCAATGAAAACATAAGACTGGTCATACATTCCATACATGAAATTACATCATAAAGATAATAAATACATCAAGATTCCATATAAAATTAACTCATCAAATAAGATTACATCCCTCATTCGTCGAATGAGTTAGTTCATACAAATGTGTTACATAATACAATCAACCACCTCGAATACAAGTGAGGGGTAATACATTACAAAACCTATCTAAATTAATTACAAGCATGAAATATAAGCTGGAAACCATGAGCTCTGCATCTAGAAATCTCGCCATCATGATATGAAGATAAAGGGGACCCAACGGTGTAGGGTGCATGTTCCTCCCAACCAAGTGGTACTCGAAGGCCCACCCCCATGCTAGGAGATAGTAACTAGGATACATGACCGAACCTACTACCTCTAGACATAGGTTGACACATACTAACTCAACCAAATACATGAACCATACAATCACAAGGGTCACATTACTTACAGAGATTAACAAATCAAGTATGTTAAAATAGCCATACACATAAACCAACATACCAATCGTTGTTGTAGATAGAGTGTCATCACACAGCTCGACATGAGTTACCCAATGCAGATCTTCATAGGCCCTGACTCCCATTATGGGATATCCTGGAGACCTCAATTGATCCTCATCCCTCATACTTACTCATGCGGAATCAAATACCTCTTGTAAAGACAAGATGGATGACCTTTTCCATTCTAGGCCTTCCCACTCATCCCTAGCCCAAACGAGCACTTGGGTCCATGAGTGAGACTAAATTATCTTATTTAATATGAAATACTAACCAATCCCCTAAATACTTTAATTATGTTTTCACTTGATTAACTACTTCTGAAGGTTACCCAGTTTACCTCTTTAGGGCTCTAGCCCCTAATGGAAGCTACTCTTTTACTTGACAACACATAGAACAACCAACCACCAAGGGTACCATAGTGCACACAAAACTAGATAAAATAACCCACTCCAAACATAGGAGACAACACAAATAAAAACCACTCCAACAAGGGAGGCAACACAAAACCTAATCCACTCTGAACAAGGAGGCACAAATCCCACTCATGGAAACTGGGTAAATCACTGAAACGACTCCATGCACTACCCAAGGGAATAAAAATGGATAAAATTACAAAATGACAACCCCCATCCTCTAGAGATCCTTCTGGAAGACTTATAAATTTTTTACTAACACTTAACCCATTTCCCAAAAATGTAACTAGAAGAAATAAAAATATGAAAGGGCAATCAAGACATCAATTAAATCTAACATTTGGATTTCCTAAATCCATTCACATTTAGTGAATAGAGTAATATAAAAGTTTCCAAATTTCACTAATTAAATTAAAACCCTTTTAACAAATAAAGAAGAAACCCAATTTTTCTAACACTTCAATTCCTCGATTATTTTTAATAAAATAATAATTTCCCCTATTTAATTAAAAATATCCATTTCCTCTAAAAGATTATATCATTTAAATAAATTATTCATTTAATCATGCACCTATTTTAAAATAAAATCATTAAAAATATATATTTAAATGTATAGACATTGAATATATACATAACCATATATATATGGTTATATATATACCAACGTATATATACATTAAATATATATATTAAAATTACTAAACAAAATTATATTTTTCATATAAAAACCAAATTAATCACATATTTAATATAAATATAATATATACATATATACATATAATATATATATATATATATATATATATATATTTATATACCTTATATATATTAACATATATTATATATAAAAAAACCCAAATAAAAAATTCCATTCAAGAGAACAGCGAATAAATGAAGGCCAAAGCAAAGTTTGAAGCACTTGCACAACCATCCACTATGGCTATATTCTTTGATGGAAGGATCGGCGGTTGAAGCTTGGGGCACCAACTATTTACCACAGTCAGCTCCCAAGTATGGGGGCGTCGACTGCTTCCACAGTCGGCTCCCCATTTTCTTTATTGAAAATTATTTCAAAAAAAAAATTTAAACACTGCGCTAAAACTAATACGTGTACGACGATTTCCCAGTACAGACAATAAAATGATAGGCCTTATAAATAAAATTATATATATGTGAATGTATATGTCTATAGATACACACACACACACACACACATATATATAAAATAAAGAATTCCAACATGGTAATTTTAATTGGGGATTTTTTTTTTTATAAACATCAGCTATAGATAATTTTACAAACACAATCGAGAAACCAAATTCTAGAGAGAGAATTCCATAGATGAATTTTCCAAAAATAAATACAGAGGTTTTCTTTTCTTTTTCAACTATCCAAAAAATGAATCTTAAAAGAAGAAAATAAATAAAGTTCATATAATTAATTTGAGAGAAATTTTTTTTGAGAAAACAACCCTACAAGAAATTTTTTTCTATAGAAAATAAAATTTCTTCCAGATCCCTAAACATTTCCTTTTGGGTTTCCCTAATTTCACTATAATACCAAATTTCCATTTGCTAAGGTTTTCCACAAAGGATTTCAACCTACAGAAGAAAATGCCTCTACAGAAAGAATTTATTTATAGAGAAATTATCTACGGCAATGCAATATTTCTTACACAAGGCAATCTTTTTACAGAGAAGATGTAATCCAAATACTTTTCCATTAAAAACTTAACAAAAACAAAGGAAAGAACTTGTAATCCAATACTTGAGTATTTGAAGAACTGATGCAGTGCCTCCTCCATAGCTCCAAACAATTATTCCAAACAAACAATGGCTTCCTCCAAAGTAATATGATTTCCCAACCACAACAACAATCCCAAACACAACAAGAATTTTTTGAGAACAAATTTCTAAAGTTGCAAGAATACAAAAGTAATTTCTACAGAAAATTCTTCCCAAAAATTATCCAGATCACAACAAGAAAGTTATTTTTCCAACAAATTCCCAACAACCAAAATATCCCGAGCCTTTTCTGTGAAGAAGCTTTCCACTTCTTCTCTCAAAGCCAAAATCATCTCTCGTGAATTAATTTTCCCAACCAATTCATTAATTTCTTCTAACACTTGTTGAAATTTACATAATATCTCTAACAACCCTCTTGGCATAAAATCCTCCAATATTCAAAATTAAAATATTTTAATAATTACAAACATTTCCCTTTTTCAAATTTAAACTATTTAACTAATTTAATTAATCAATAAACAAAATAATCCAAGGATTAATCTTTCTATCAGTTAAATTTAATTAATTAATTAATTAATTCAAAAACCTCTAACATTAAAATAAGCTTAAACAAATAATCAACTTTAAATAATTAAATTCACTAAATCCTCTTTTAAAGAATTTTAACGTGATAATTCAAAGCAATAATAAACATTTTTAACAAGAAAAACTTACTAAACCCAACAACACACTGAGACTAGGGTGTAGATTTCACACAAGTATCTTAGCTACTATCTCCCAATAAACTTAACCGTTGGTGGTGGACACGCTCAAACCTGTGATGTAATGCCCTACCACACAACCCTAGAGGATGTTGCAAACAACTACTTAAACATGCTAATTTTTTTTTGTTTAAGTGCAATTAATATATAAGTTCACTTCCCAATGCAACCATCCCCTAAGGTTACGAGACTGAGATAACTTAACAACCCACAAACAACATAAATGAAACCTTAACATTTATCTACTCAAGATAATAAGTACGCATACATTCCATATAAGATAAATACATCAAGCATACTAGATAACCTCAATTCCATTTAACCATAATTAAATATTACAATTACAACTCTCATTCACCGAATGAGGCAAGTCCAATAAATAAGGTTACAGTTATAACTTTCCACCTCGATAACAAATGAGGGGTATAATAGTACAATATCAACTGAAATGAAATAATGTAAGAGCAAAAATATAATTCCATGAGCTCTCCAACTAGAAGTCTCGTCCACATGAACATGAAGAAGCCCAATGGATTTAGGTGCACGCCACCCAACCAAGTGGAACCCAAAGGCCCACCCCCCGTGCTAGGAGATAGTAACAAGGAATCCTAGTCAAGACCATCTACCTCTAGACAAGGGCTAAACCACCACTAAACCAAACTGACACATCCAATCACGTGTACCACACAAGCACATCACAAGTACAACCCAAGTACCACATAAGTACAACATAAGTACAAAAAAAGTACAACTCAAGAGCATCATGAGTACCTCACAAGTACAACTCTACACGGTCACATTACTTGCAGAAATAAAGCAGATCAAGTATGTTAAGAGAACCATACACATAATAATCGAATACCAACTATGGTCACATCAGGTATGTTAAGGAAACCATACCCACAATGAACAAGAACCAATGGTTGTCCTAGACAGAGTGTCATCACATAGCTTGTCATGGGTTATCCTCTGGGATTCTTCCTAGGCTCCGACCCCCACTAAGGGTTATCTTGGTGGGCTCTACCAAATTCTCGGCCCCCATACTCACTCATGCAGAATCAAATACCTTTCGTATAGACAAGATAGATGACCTTGCCATTCCAGGCCTTCCCACTCATCCCAAGTCTAAATGAGCCCTTGTGTCTATGAGTGAGGCATAATTATCTTGATTAGTGAGAAGTACCACCTAATCTTCTAAGTTTTGTTTTAGTTATCACTTGATTAAACCACCTCCGTAAGTTACCTAGTTTACCTCTTCCGGGCTCTGGCCCCTACAAAAGCCACTCTTCTACTTGACAACACACATACCATCCAAACACCAAGGGTACAAAGTGCAACAACAAGATAACACGTCCACTCCTTTTTCAGGACATGACATAAGATAAAACCATCTCCAAACACTAGAGGTAACAACAATAACAAAACCACTCCTGACAAGGAGGCACACATTACAAAAACCACTCCTTTCTCAGGAGGCCCAAACATTCTTGTTCGTAGAAATTGGGTATAACATTGACATAACTTCATGCACTACCCAAGGGTATCACAAGATGACAACCCCCAACCTCTAGGGTCCTCTGGAAGACTTACATATTAAATACACTTAACCCACTTCCCCAAAACATGAACTCAGAGGAAACAATCACAAAGGCAAGTTGCAAGGAATTAAACTAATTTTGGATTCACTAAATCTATTTCCCTTATTAACATCAGTAATCTATTACCCAATAAAACTGATTAAAACATACGTCTCTTTTAGACAAGATGAAATTTAAACCATGATGCAGGAGCATCCAGTGGTGTAAGGGCAATCCTACATCACCCAAAAATATATTTACTTTCATTTAGATTTTTTTTTTGTAGATGTTTTTGCATTTCTGGATACCCTTTTCGTCGAAGAAGAATTCCCAACTTTCAGAACTGCTTTTCTGCTTTTTCTGCTCAACTGCTATTTTTAGCAGGTATGAATTTGAAGGCGTGAGGAGACAAAAATTTAAGGGAAGCTTCAAGACATAATAATAAACACTTTGGTGAAAGAATCAGATCAAGAGCATTTCCGGTTCAAAAGTTATTCAAGTTTCAATTTCTGCTTTTTGCCTTATGAAATCTTCGGAGCTAATTTTGAGGTACTTAGAGGCTCCGGATGGGCCTGAAAAATTGGCGGAATACGAAAGTGGTTAGCCTTTAGGCCCCACTTTCCGGCAAGAGATCTTCGCGAGAGCTTTCCGAAAAGGTATTATCATTGAAGATCTGACGGTTAGATCTTGAGTTAGGGCTTCCGAAAGTTGGTGCATAATTTGAATCCCGTTTTTGGCTCCAAACAAAGAAACGGGCTATTTATGGGCGAGTTACTGTTTCTTTTAGGCAGTTTTTGGGGAAAGAAGATCGCATGCTGCGAATAGGGGAATTTCTGTAGTTTCTTTCTGTAATTTGCATGTATTGCAAAACTGGAGGATTTGAGATCCTCTGCATGTAGGAATTTCATACTTTGAAAATAATAAGATTTGTTAGTTTTTCTGTGTGATTTTCTGTGTCTCGGGTTGCACCCTCATCAAACCAACACTTAATTCCCTAATTTCCTTAAATAATAAAATAAGCATATACTTCTATAATTCCAGAATATATCGTTAAAATAAATAACTGTTCGCCTTGCAAACCAAATCATTTTAAACGAAATCAATTAATTTCGCCATTAAGCACATTTCTTTTAAATAAATTCAATATTTGGCCTTTCAAATAATATTATTTTCTTAATCCAATATAACCAATTAAAATAATTCACTTGACTTGAAGGAAAACGTATTCTTTTTTTAAAATTAACATAATCCTCCTTTAAATAAACAGTTTTTTTAAAAAAAAAAAACCAGTGATTTAATTCAATAAGCTATTTTCCATTTCCTCAATTTAATTTAACACGATAACCATATTATTTAAAACAAATATCTTATTCCGCCTAAATATATTATTTTTCAAAAATAAGGTCAACAATTTGATTAAAACACATTAATTTAATTTCCTCAATTATTCTCAAATCATGCCTTCAATAAATCATATTTTAACATGGATAAACACATTTGTATATTTTGCATAGAAATATAATATTATAATATTAAATATCAATATAATAGATATTAATATTATAATATTATTGAAATATAATAATAAAATATTATTCAATTTTTCTTTTTTTTCTTTAAAAAAAAAAAAACTCTTTCTATTAAAAAAGAAACCCTGCATCCATAGGCGTCCTCGAACTACGTGCCAACCCTAATGGTTGGGTGGCTGTCTCGGTCCACACACTAAGGATGCTAGTCGGGTTAGGGCACTGGCTGCGGATTGCAAGTGGCAGCCATTGTTTGCACAGGGCGCAGGCGAATAAGGGTGGGGTGGCAGCTGTATTAACACAACCATCCCCAGCTGGTGGTGGCCGCATAGGGAGAGGTGGCAACGGGCGGTGGAGGTGGGGAGTGCGTTGGGCGCAGCTCCCTCCACCCGCCTCCCATGGGGCGCGATGGGGGTTGAGCCCATAGCCCCCCCACCAAGAGATTTTTTTTTTAATTTATTTTTTGAATAAAAATAAATAAAATCTAAAACAAATCTCTACGGTTTTTTTTGAATCCAAAAACTTGCAGGGTTCGGTCTTTGAAAACAAAAAAGATAAGCAGCATCACATTTTTATATGATATATATATGTTTGTATATAAACCAACATATATATTTATATTAAAACCCACATAAAGAATTTGTACAATTTATTGAGAAAATAAAGTTTGAAAGGTCATTTCCAGACAAGAACACCAACAATCTTCCATGGAGAAATTTATTTTCAAACAGAGGTTTTGAATGCCTTCAAACAGCATGCTAAAATTATGAATCCATTTTAAAGGGCTAATTTAATAAATGAAAGAAAACTTGATTCCAAAAGTTTGAGGAGCTACCAAAGGGTGCACAAATCTTTGCTTGGATTCCCTCTTCAAATCAGTAATTTCCTCAGACTCAATCCAAAACCCACATAATGCAAAATCCTTCCTCCCTCTATTTTCCAATTTCAAAACTTTCAGATCCTTTCAAAATTGAAGAAAATTCCATAATAACCAAAAAAAATATCAAAATATCCCTACAACCACCATAATAAATTTCAGAAAACAGAAAATAGAAAATATCCCAAATATTTTTCTTTTCCAATTTTTTTGAATTTCAAAATTTTCTAAAAGAAATACAAATTCATTTTTCTTTATTTTTCAATTCCATCTTTTCTATTTTCCACTTTCCCACAAAAAGCCCATATAATTCAAAATGCACAATTTAATTTACTTTAATACAATTAAATTTAATTAATTAATAAAATAATCTTAATCCAAGATTAAATCATTTTATTAATTAAATTAAATTAATTACTAAATCAAACAACATCTCTAACGTTATAACCCGATTAATTTAATCAATAACTTTAAATACATAATGCAATTAATTACCATTTTCCCACTTGAAATTCAATAACGAAGAGAGGGACCAATATTCACAACAACACAACCTGACTAACATCTGACAACATACTAGGACGAGGGTGACAACTTGGCATGGAAAACCTAGCTACTATCTCCCAATTGAATACCATTGGGCATTGGACACGCTCGAACCTGTGAAACCAGGTGGAGTCGATGACCTGTACCTGTCAACTTGAAAATCAAGTAAACCACATCATCTAATATGAACAACATAAAATACACACCGTGAAGAGGAAATCTCGGAATCGCAGGGCACTCACAAGCGAGAGATGCGATCCATCCCTTTCACCAATACAATATTACCAACTGACGAATCTAACATCATTAATTCAATTTTTTCACAATGCTAATCTAAAGCATACCATAATGATAACATCTGAATAATATACCATCACATCAAAAGAGCAAAACGGAGGGGTCTTACATCCTCCCCCCTTAGGGTCAGGCTTACTCCTGGAAGCTTGCAACCACCCCTAGTGCAACTCCATACAATCACACAAAACCAAGGGTTCCAAACTAAACCACTCCATGCCTCCACATAAAAACAACAACAACCCGTGCCATATACAACTCAGCCAAGAACACTGTCCATCTAGCCAAGACAACATGGTGAAGCAACCACCAACTAAGTCTCCAAAACACATAACCATGGATTATCACACATAATACACATTTGTACCAATACACATCACTCAGAATCAAAATAAGACCACGCAAGGGTCCAACTGAACACCGAAAGGAAGCATACCAAACCACGATAGAAGAATCCATGAACCAAGAACAACTAACCAACTCAAATAAATCCAACAAGACCACAATGACCTGTCTCTTGTTGTATAAGGTGATCAGCCTCCAAGAGATAGTCATCACAACACAGGTGAGTAGTGGGTCCTAGCTGCAAACCACCCTCACATACCCCCATCCTCAATGTTTACTGCATCTACTTCCTCGTACACACTCACCAAGTCCGTATCATACGTCCTTGGAGAGGGATTACAATACAACACATAACTGACATTGAAAACAACAAAGATAACTAGCTTAGCCACCAAGTTCATAAAGAAGATAAAATTGAAGTTCCATTTCAACAATAAAGAAATAAATACGCGTAATTTCAACACTGAATCAAATCTATAACCACTAGGGTTATAAGAAAATAAGTTCACAAGCTGTGGCTAAACCTTCATAATCAAATATAACAAGATGTCGGCCCTCACAATCAACCGAAAAGAATCATTAATAACCAAAAGAAAGTTCACAACCTTTAGATTTCACTATACAAGAACTGTGTGACTAGATACTAGCCACAAAATGAGGAAGGAGGAAACAATGCCCAACTAGACTGATAACAACCCTCATGTGATGCAGAATGAACATGCAATCCACATGACCCAGAGTGTATCCACGACTCTCAAACAAGATACAATTACTGGTTTCTTACATTTACAGGGGTACAACAACATGCATAACCCCATAGGTACATCCAATTCATAATCGATGGGATACGTATTATAACTTTCCAACCAAAACCTTTTATCAGGTTACTTTCACGTTACTCTTTTCCACAGAGTACATCATGCTAAAGTGGAAGCCATGAACACGTGATCACTTAACAACTCCACTAACAATTCACAGGGACAACACAGTGGGTACAAACGTACCCAGAGAACCTAGTGTTTAAACCTAGGATCTAATACCATGTGTAATGCCCCGCCACGCAACCCTAGAGGATGTTGCAAACAACTACTTAAACAGGCTAATTCTTTTTTATTTAAGTACCATTAATATATAAGTTCGCTTCCCAATGCAACCATCCCCTAAGGTTACGAGACTGAGATAACTTAACAACCCACAAACAACATAAATGAAACCTTAACATTTATCTACTCAAGATAATAAGTATGCATACATTCCATACAAGATAAATACATCAAGCATACTAGATAACCTCAATTCCATTTAACCATAATTAAATATTACAATTACAACTCTCATTCCTCGAATGAGACAAGTCCAATAAATAAGGTTACAGTTACAACTTTCCACCTCGATAACAAATGAGGGGTATAATAGTACAATATCAACTAAAATGAAATAATGCAAGAATAGAAACAGAATTCCATGAGCTCTCCAACTAGAAGTCTTGTCCACATGAACATGAATAAGGCCAATGGATTTAGATGCACGCCACCCAACCAAGTGGAACCCAAAGGCCCACCCCCCATGCTAGGAGATAGTAACAAGGAATCCTGGTCAAGACCATCTACCTCTAGACACGGGCTAAACCACCACTAAACCAAACTGACACATCCAATCACATGTACCACAAAAGCACATCACAAGTACAACCCAAGTACCACATAAGTACAACATAAGTACAAAAAAAGTACAACTCAAAAGCATCATGAGTACCTCACAAGTACAACTCTACATGGTCACATTGCTTCCAGAAATAAAGTAGATCAAGTATGTTAAGAGAACCTACACATAATAATCGAATACCAACTATGGTCACATCAGGTATGTTAAGGAAACCATACCCACAATGAACAAGAACCAATGGTTGTCCTAGACAGAGTGTCATCACATAGCTTGTCATGGGTTATCCTCTGGGATTCTTCCTAGGCTTCGGCCCCCAGTAAGGGTTATTCTGGTGGCCTCTACCAAATTCCCGGCCCCCATACTCACGCATGCGGAATCAAATACCTTTCGTACAAACAAGATAGATGACCTTGCCATTCCAGACCTTCCCACTCATCCCAAGTCTAAATGAGCCCTTGTGTCTATGAGTGAGGCATAATTATCTTGATTAGCGAGAAGTACCACCTAATCTTCTAAGTTTTGTTTTAGTTATCACTTGATTAAACCACCTCCGTAAGTTACCCAGTTTACCTCTTCCGAGCTCTGGCCCCTACGGAAGCCACTCTTCTACTTGACAACACACATACCATCCAAACACCAAGGGTACAAAGTGCAACAACAAGATAACACGTCCACTCCTTTCTCAGGAGGTGATATAAGATAAAACCATCTCCAAACACTGGAGGTAACAACAATAACAAAACCACTCCTGACAAGGAGGCACACATTACAAAAACCACTCCTTTCTCAGGAGGCCCAAACATTCTCGTTCATAGAAGGACACTGTCTAAAAAAAAAACAAAGCAAGGAAGGACACTGTCTAAAGAAAAGAGAAAAATGGAGGGGTATTACATTTGAAATCAATGGAAAAGGGTGCCAAAAAAATGTAAACATGGTGACATTCAAAATTTCAAGATTTTAAAGCATCCAATCTTATCAAATTTCTTTCAAACTAGAATGACACTTGTCACCTAAAATACCTTATTGTAGCTTTCTTTGATAACAAGATATAATTTCTTCCATTCAAGTACTACAAAATCCATTCTTGTATATGTGATTTCCAATAGAGCCAACATCATGAAAGAGGACGACCAATCTACAAATGAGTATTATATTTCACAATCTTCTACATCAGAGAGTATTACGGAAAGATGATCTAACCAGACCTCAATAATTTCCTTAAGAAACCAAAAGGTCTTCACTATATCATCCCTTTTTCTCTACACAATGATCATTTCTGCTTGTAGTTCACCAACTCTCATCCTTTTCTTTCCTTCTTTGTTTTCAAAAATATCAAACTTATTTCCAATGTTGTTTACTTTAAATTCTACTTTTGAAATTATCGATTGCAGCAAGCCACCAGAGACAATATTTGTATATGTCTAGCATTTATTTTATGCACTTCTTCATCTCCACAATCATTTCAGATAACCTCTCCATCGCTTTAGAACATCTCTTTTCAACCAGAGCTTCCAACTTGCATCCTTTTGGATCTTCAAGAAATATTCTCTCTTCAACTATTTCAACTAAATTTTCAAGTAAGGAATCAAAGATGATAGATACATCAATACCTTTACGAAGTAGATATTCAACTAGGGCATCATCAATTTTAAGTTTGTTAATAGGAGAGACCGTACTCCATAAATCATGAATTTTCTTCATTTTCCCTTTTATCAACATATACCGGATGCCTTCAGGATCAGAAGATTCTGATCCAGCCAGAGATTCTTCTTCCTTCTCTTCAAGAATAATAATGATGTTTTCAGAGAAAACTTTTCTTTTCTTCGATTCTGGAGGGGAATCACTAGTGACTACTTCCAATTCTTTTGTTCTGGAGGAAGAACCTTCCTCAAATTGACTCAACATAGTTTCATTGGAGCTCATTAAATTCTGCAAGGATAAGAAAGTTTTTTCACATACTTGCTTTATCCTCTAAACTTTCCAGGTGTCTACATATTTGTCTTGCAACGAGAATCCTGAATTCCCACTCAACATTTTTGTTTCCGGATAGTGATTTCAGAAAATAAAGTACTAGAAATGTAAGCAAGGACCCAAAACAGAATGGGTATCCTTCTCCCAGTGACATTTGTATGTTCTCAATGAGATTTTCAAGAATTATCTTACACAAATCAAACTATTTGTTTTATTTTACCTTCATATGTGCCAAATATACTGCAATGGCCGAAGTAGAGCTTTCTTGATTTTTGAAAAAATTTTATAAGAAATGTCATATGCAACATACCTAGCCAAGGAACCGACAATAGTATCGATCAATAGTGCTTAGGGATCGTTGTCAACTCTCGTCATTTCCTCTACTTCCTTTTATTTTATGGTCTTCCGTCTAGGAAGTTCTCCAACGCTACACAAACCAATAATCGGTTTGATTGCTTCCTTAAAAATGGGATAGGATTTATCCAATACAATGCTGCCATCCTTGAATTTGTGCAGAAGGAACAAGATAAATTATTTATCAGCAAACCAAGGGAATTCTCCCCATAAATCCAAACCTAGGGTTTGTAAGTTCTATAAGTCGCTTGGTTCCAACCCTAATTCCATTTTCTTTATTTTTTGAAGATCAAATTCATCCATATCGACTCCTTTTAACTTCAGAGGGATATTCCCACTTAATTCTCTTTTATAAATTTCCATTATAGCTCTTAAAATTCAACAAGAAAGTTCTTCTATTACCTTCTTTTGCAGTTGCAAGATAGAGAAAAAATTTTCACCTACTTTCGAATGTCCACAAAGATTTTTCTAGAAGCTTCAGAATTGTTTGAGATAGTTCCAAGTCATTCCACAAGTCCTTCGAATGCTTTGATGATCAAAATTATTTGTGAAATTTTCTTTATACTCCATCATTTTTCCCTAACTCGCATTAATTTCAAAAAGTTGACAAAACTTTTCTTCCACTCTACACTAAGAAACCCTAATTCACTTTGCAAAAGAACACGATTACTCTTTTTCTTCTAGTTTCTTTGTCATCACCTTTGTCCTGCCATTCCTCAAAACATATGCATGTGCTAGCACCTGACACACTACACTTTCGAGGGTTTAATATATTTTCTAATAAATCTCCCCCTAAGACGATGTTGGGTGTAATTCCTAGAGGATTCATTTGCACCGGATGAGGGTATAGACACATCAAAAGTTTCTGATTCTTCTTTCTTTTTCCATATCTTGCTCATTTCCTACTTAAATTCTTCCTTATCAATCTTTTCCACCATTTTATTATCTTCCATCGGTGTAGACTACTTCCCCTTCTTACTTCTGCACACTTTTGAAATATGTCCCGGTTTATTGCAATGGTAGAAAACAACATTCTATGTCTTGTCTAATTTCCATTAATCTATGTTCTGTGTTGATTTGACTTATGTCCAAACATGTTACAAGTATGACAATATCCATCAAAAGATTGATTTATCCTTCCCCTATTGAATCTGTTCATCATCACTCTACTAACCATCCTTACTTATGATCTGCATTCAATAGCTTTATGTCCTATCTTCTTGCACGTATAAAATTGTTCGGAGAAGGAACCAAAAAATTGATTCATCCTACTCCTACACTCAGTTGCCTTATGACCAAATTTATTACATGAAAAAAAACACCATTGAATGATGAATACCTTTGTGCAATTTTTTGTCTGATAGGTGATCTCCTTCCAGAGTTTCTTTTTTGCTTTCCTTTATCTCGAGTCTTCGGATTTGAGTTCTACATCTTTCCATCAGTTTCAGTGCCTAAGCCACTTTTTTCTTTAGAAGGTTTTTGTCCTTCTGTTAACTCATCAAGCTTGGTGTAGCTTGTCTTAAATTAATCTTCACAAAGTTTTTCTTTCTCAAGTCCTTCTTTTAGATTCATCACTTCTTGTTCAAGCCTAGAGGAAACATCAACCTTGCTTTGTATCACTATTTTCAAGCATTCTTCAACTTTCTTCTTTTCATCTATCTTCAATTTTAGTTTGGTATTCTCATCATTTTCTTGTTTCAATTCCTCACTCACTTCTCTGTATCTTTCAATTTCTGGACACTCATTTGCTTCATCAAGATTTTCCTTCAGGTCTCTATTTTCAATTTCGGCCTTGTCAAGATCTTCAAGAGCAGTCTAGAGCTCTTCTTTATCCATTTGCTCATTCTACAGGATCTCCCTCAAGGTGTTAGACTTCTCCAGAGGAACCAAAGCTATGATACCAATTGTTGAATAAACCAGATACTGAGAGGGTGGGTGAATCAGTATCCACTCAAACTTATTGAACAAACACCATTACTTCTTTTCACTAAAGAACAAATAAGAGAAATGACAAAACATGAAAATTCCACAACACAAGAACACCATATTTTATGTGAAAAACCCAATGAGGGAAAAACCAAGGTGATAATTAGCTCACAATATATAGTTATTTCAATACCAGTTACAAAAGAGGCTCACTGCTAGATACAAAAATCTCACTACTTACAAGGACTTACTGTCCATACAAGGAGGCTCAATGCCTACAAAATTATAGAAACAAAAATGGCTAACTGTCGGGATTGAACTAATAAAGATACACCACAAGTGTAGATTCAGTTCCTTTGATTCACAGAGTATTTTTTCACATGACAGCATACTAAACTTCACCCTTGTATTCACACGCTTTGCTTATCAACATATTCATGCTCGCATACCTTCTTCCTTTCGCTCACTATTCATTTTCCATTTTTTCACTCCATCTTCAAACTATCTTGCATATATACTTGATATAATTGTACACATCAATTGGTTTGGATTCATGCAAAGCTTCTCCATTAGTGATTCAATCGTGTCAAGCAATATTATGTCGACTAGATCACACATATAACCGTAATTCATGTTAAACCATTTACTGATTATTAGGTCGGACATGATTAACCTAATAACAAAAGACAGTCTCAAAAACCAATGCCAACACATCCTCCAACCATATGAACATCCAGGAATACATATATACCTGCTTCTAATGAACATAATCCTTTTCCCAAAACCTTAATCCATATTGATTATCGGAGAGAATATACAGACCAGAACACTAGGAATACAAGATCAAATACCGGATGAGATAAGCTTGATCTAAACACCAATTCAAGGTACCAAACCAACATGGTGACATCAATGACAACATAAGATTGATCTTCTTCCATATTTCCAATAGGTATGCCACACCATATGGGTGTGTGGGTTTCAATTACCATTCATAGAGAAATGGTTAGTCGTTGTTATTAAAGCATGTTGCATTGTTCACCATGAATGATAGTGGAATGATTATATCATTCCATTTTTCATTATGTTGACATGATCTCTAAGATCGATTAACTGTATATCATTTGAACACAGATTTAATCATTCATTAGAATGATTCCCATTACCGTTGCTTTCATGTGATACTCGCAATGTTTTTGTTCACCATTCCTTATTGCATGCATACTATCATTCCATAGAACAATTACCATAAATAAATCTTACCAACAATTTCATCGAGAAATGTATGTCATTGATCAAAATTCATCAAGGTTCGGCTATTGTTAATGTTGATGATAAAATCGAATAGTCATTTGACTGTTAGTCATTCTTTAAAATGACAATAGCTTGAACATATATCTTATAACGGTTACCAATAGAAACACGAGTTTCTCCATAACTCGAACAATAATAAAATTGTTCTAGATTCTTATGTTTATTTTGTTCTGAAATGACAAGCGTGTCGTTCGATTCTTTTATTTGCACAAAAAGATTCTAATATTGTTCAAATATTTGTATATCCAAAATGATAGAAACATTGATCATTTACATAAAATACTGGTTAACTTGAAACTATTAAAGAGACACATTGGCACAGTAACTTGTAAACTTCTACTAATAGCCTGGATTTGATGCAAACGATGTATCAGTATGTAGTAATTGCTTAAAAATAGAACTGTTCTTCTTCTTCTTTGAAAATGCCAATTTACATCTTGTTTAACTATCAAATGATATGACAGCCTGTAGAATTATTTTGAATGAAAGCAATATGTTATAATGGTATTTATTTAAGAATGTATGCACAAATATATTAACTTAAGTTGGCACATATATGTGTATGCACATAGAATTTTGTCTATGTACATACACATACTTGTGACATACCTTCTTTTGTTACTTATTTAACTCATTTTCTTCTATAATGTATATTGATTTACATTAAATATGAAGTGGTAGAAAATAGTGAATGTAATCATGAGACAAGATAATGTATGAACTAAATAGATAATGAAATGAATAGAACTATTTTATTTATCCTTCTGAATCTCTCAAGTTGTTGAATAAAGTAGACTGAATTACTTTTCCGTTGATATGTGTTTAGAGAACATTCACTTGCTTAGTAGAATAGCAACTCCTAAGTAGACTAGAGCACCTCAGGGTAGATGCTGCTAGAGGGTAGATAGTTGTTGGTGCAAGAGCACCTAGATCCTGACCCTAACATGATAGGACAAAGGACCTTAAATGTTCACCAAGTATTTTAAAGGTTTTCATGTTTTATGCAACGACGAAGTTGCAAAATATGTCAAATTAAGTTGCTTTGTACTCAAAAATCTTGTATGTCATGTGACAAGGGGTGGTAGATAGGTAGTAGATGGCTTTAAGCCATGTATTTTATGCAAATAAGGTCTCATTAGACCACTTTCAATAGGTTGGACGATCATGGGGTCAAAAAGATCAAACTTAATAAGTATGTAGTCAAATTGTTTGAGAAAATTATGTAAAGTGCATAACCTTGACCTCCAAACGGTCATGAGTGGTTCAAAATTCTGTTATAATGCAGTTGGTCGGTTGCAGGAGGTAGTTGGAAGTTGAAATCATTATAAACATTCATGTAATCCCCAAGAAAGGTTGGTTGTTGAATTCCAATAAAGAAAGTTGTATTTTGGAAAGGCTGATCACCATCTTTTTACTGGTTTTTCTGAACTTTCTTCCTTGGCACAAACCCATACAGATTTAAGATGCCTTGAGGCATTGAATGATTGCTTATTCATGTATTTACCTTCTTTTATGTTTGTCTTGGGGGCTTAATTCTTTTGCTTGTGTGACTGGGATCAACAAACTGCAAGGTACCCTGTTTTCTATGTTTGGAGTTTTGAGGATAGCACCATGATCAACTAACCAATCCACCTACTATTCTAGACCTGTGGCTCGATGGATTGGTCTGTACCATGTCTGGTTAAGTGTGTACATACCTTAGGAGAAGGAGAAGGAGATATTTCTGGCCATGGTGGAATGTTTAGTGCTGATCAGGGGTAGTGAGACCATGAAAATAGGGAACCTAAGGAGTGATTCTGAGAAATAGTGAAAAAAGTGAGATTGTGAAGGCTCCTTGGGTTAGGGCAGAGGTAATGTGATGTTTTTGAGGCCATAGGAGGATTGGGAAAGGTTTGGAGTTGGGAGTTTTCCTAAACCCTCACTTTTGTGAATGTTTAAGAGGGTTTCTTGGAACAGAGGGTTAGAGTCCTTGTAGATGAAAAACATCATTGTAATCTAAGGTTTGAGACCATTTGTTAAGACTATCCCAGGTGCTTTGGTGAGTGGCCATCGTTGGAAGGGTGGTTCCTTTGGAAAATAGACCAAATGGTGAAGTCTAGAACCGAGTAAGTGTATCAAAAGTTCAAGTTGGTCCAAAACAATGATCCTTAATTTTCATACATGTTGTGTAACCCTGAAAAGGGTATCCTAATCTCCTCTTTAATTACTGGGTGCTTTGGAAAGATTGGGTGAAACTTGGCTTGTTCTGGTTTTGGGAGAGCTACAAGGGCAGGGTGATGTGTAGGTTGCTAGATGGTAAACCTTGGGGAATTGGAGATTGAGATTTTGTAGGAACCCCTATTTTTTGCATAGAAAATAAGGTTGTCTCTTACCTCTACATCAGTTGCTAAGGAATATATACTTGTGTTGTTGAAGATTATCTTCTGAGACAAGTGCCGAAATGGAGTTACAAAGGGTATAGGTTTCGATTTATCCAGAGCCTATCTTTTGTTGCTGCAACTTTTTTAAATGATTATATAATATTATGCTTTATGAACCATCACACTTGTAGATAATGATTGGTTGCATGAATTTATGTCTTTGAAGATTCGTTCTAGAAATAGAATGTTTTTTTGATGAAATATTGATTATGTTTATCCATGTAAGAAAGGTAATGCTTGCTCATTAATTCATCGAACATGCTTCCTCATGATAATCGGATAGGAGGTAATGTGGTAATGGAATTTCTTTGCTTAAGAATGCATACTCATATATATACCTATATGTATGTATATACATACATACATGAGCTATACCTTCTTTATTAAATATTGTATATTTTGCTTCCATGTTTATACCTGCATGTTCATATGTTGGGTCCACTACATTTCTTGACATGCACTTATGAAAGGATTATTGAAAGGTTTTCTTGCATTCTTATAGACTAGTTATCATGTTAGCATACTTGTACCAAAGATTTTTATTGTTTCTTTTAAGAAATGATGGACTAAGCAACGTTGATGGTAAACTAACATGTAGTGTTCATGATTGACTATGTATGTCCACAAGCGTCAAGTACGATGACGTTTTTGGTGTAATCCTTATGTTGATAAATCATATGTGATTAGATGATGATATGAATTGTTTCACAAATTCCATTACTCCTAATCAAAGTTGCATTACTAGTTTTCCTCATGCTTGGTCGGGTATTCTTCTTGCAGGAAGAATTCTGGAGAAGTGTCTCACTTCCTAGTAGTGCAAAAATGCACTCCCACAATGTTCTTTCCCTCGAGATGGATGAAGGATTTTTAAGGTCAAAAGGATCTTGTCAGGAAGGCTCAAGCTCAATTTTTTTTCGTATAGTCTTTCTATCGACCAAGAGGTCTATTATAAGGGAAATGTCCCATATGTATTGCCTTGTAAACGACACATGTACTTCAAAATTATTAATTAAATATAATTCTTTATCTTGTTCTTGTGTAATGGAAACATGTCTTTCCATGCACGTGATGATGTTTAATTTGTGAATTTATTTATGTTAAAACTATGGGGGTTATTACAGTAAGTTGAAGAAGGCACCATATGTATTAAAGCAAGCTCCTAGAGCTTGGTATGCAAGTTTGGAAAAGTACTTGATACATCAAGGATTTAGTAAAGGCGCTAAAGATAGTAATATTTACTTCAAAATTGAGGAAGACAAAATCTTGATAGTATTTGTATATGTGGATGATACTATCTTTGGTGGAAATGAAGTTATGTGTAAGAAGTGTTAGAGGAAATGCATAAAGAGTTTGAGATGTCAATGTTTGGGGAGATGAATTTCTTTCTTGGGCTACAAATCAATCAAATAGATAAAGGGGTATTCATTTCAAAATCTAAGTATGCGAAAGAGATGTTGAAGAAGTTTGGAATTAATGACTGGTTGTAAATCGAGCAAAGATGATGATTCCCCTAAGGCTAATTAGAGCAAGTATAGATCTATGATTGGTGAACTTCTATATTTAACTATTACTAGATTGGATATAATTCATGTAGTTTAACTTGTAGGTAGATTTCAAGAAGATGCTAAAGAGACACATGTTGATGTTGTGAGGAAGATATTTAGATACTTAAGAGGCTTGTGGTATCCTAAAAATACTAAATTCACATTAAGTGCTTATACAAATATAGATTAGGTTGGTTGTGTTGATGATAGGAAAATCACAAGTGGTGGTGCATTCTTTCTTGGACGTAGATTGGTGTCATGGTTGAGTAAGAAGCAGGATTCAATTTATTTATCTACTGCAAAGGTTGAATATATTGCAACATCATCATGTTGTACACAAGTTTTGTGGATGAGATAGACATTGAAGGATATAAAAGTTGTATATGATGAGCCTATATCTATATTTTGTGATAATACAAGTGCAATTAAAATTTCAAAGAATCCAGCGATACATTCAAGGAAAAAGCATATATCTATTAGGTGTCACTTTTTGAGAGAGAAGGTTATGGAGAATGAAGTGAAGCTTGAGTATGTACCTACAAAGGATCATATTGTTGACATATTTACTAAGGCTCTTCCTAAAGATACTTTTGAGTATCTTTGGGAGAAGTTGGGGGATATTGCCCCTCCTTCCTTGAACTATATGCATATGGAGATGCATCAGTCCAATGGATCTATGGATCTTGTACTGATGTTGGTGGCCAACTCTCAGGGGGAGTAGGTAGTGTCATGTGTTGTTGATTTATTTGGGTGTACTCCTAAGGAGGATTATTCCAAGAAGGTACTTTGGTTTAGTGCTAATGGGGTAGAATAATGCAAAAAAAATTATCCTTTTCCATTGATGTCAAAGGGGGAGAAATTATCATGTGAAAAAGTGCAAGGTATCAAGGGAAGAAATTTGTGTATATTTTCAAATCATTCAGGGGGAGAAAAGAAAGTATGTTCAAAGTTGCTATGTTGTCCTTGATGTTTTTTTCACATCTTGTGTTGTCATCAATGGAAAAGGGGGAAATTGTTGAAAGTATGAAGGTGTTGTCATTGATGTCAACAGGAAGTCTACTGACTGTTGTTGTCATTGATTTCAACTATGTGAAGAATATGTCAAGGATATTGAGAAAATTGTGAAAAAGAGGAAAAAAAGTTGATGCAGGTTGTGCATGTATAGTTGAGACCTTGAGGAAGTGTTGTGAGTACATGGAGCTATATTTTTGTTGCAGAGTTTGAATATGAGTTGGAATTAAGTAATGAGTTGAGATGATGTCTCTGGTACTTGGTTTCCAAGTGCTTTTGAGAAAAAATGATAAACAGAGTAAACTGTGTTGTGCAAGTGTTCATAGTGTGCTCTAGTATTGTGCTTCATGTTTCTTCTATGTTGGTGCTATGCATGTGTTGATCTTAAAATTTATTCAAGGTTTTCAAAGGTTGTTATATTTAGAATTTGGGTTTTTGGATAATTTTACAATGCGAAATATTTTCACTAGTGTTTGATCTAGTCTTTCAATGATGTTTTATGTGGCCTGGGAGAAATTTATTTTCTCCACGTTTCTCCATTGTTTGGTTTCAGGTTGTGAGGACTTGGAAAGTTTCTTATAATGATTTTATCTTTTTTTATTCAATATTTTACTTGATTTGGTGCAGTACAGACTGAGTTTCTTTTTTTTGTATGCAAATAAGGGTTACCAATTATTCTTAAATGAAGTATTTGTATGATGCACACTTGTATGAAGTGTTTGATGAATCTTAAGTAGTTCATGGAATAATTTAGATCATGTTCAAGTGAATATGTTGTTTGGAAGTTTTGGATTGATTTGAGGAAGTGTGTACTTAATGATTATGGTTTTTAGCACGGGTATTGGATGACCTTGTGTTTGACACTACATGTGAGCTTATGAAAGCATGTTGAGCTATGTTTGTAGGAGTTGAGAAAATACAACACCACAAACCCCAAAGATCACCTGCATGCAAATAACCTATCACAAAAGAAGAGATGGAGACAAACAAGCAAAGGTTCTTTGAAAACTAAAAATGTATATATCAGAGAGAATGAGAGAATGAATTGATATGAAATACAATGGGATCAATCCTTATAAAAAGGAGATCATGCAAACCCTAATAAAACCCTAATAGAAGCCCTAATAGGATAACATTTAATAATTAATATAATTATT
This sequence comes from Sequoiadendron giganteum, assembly GCA_007115665.2. Taxonomy (NCBI): domain Eukaryota; kingdom Viridiplantae; phylum Streptophyta; class Pinopsida; order Cupressales; family Cupressaceae; genus Sequoiadendron; species Sequoiadendron giganteum. The sequence goes on along the minus strand of CM021102.1, from coordinate 681,855,222 downwards.
AAATGTCACTTTATGCAAACTAACGTGAAATCTTAAGAAGGGAATAAAGGTAACTTAATCAACATAATTAAGTTAAAACCTTTACTCTAACACCCCCCTTAAGATGAGCAACAGTGCAGCTGCAAACAAATGCAAGAAAGCAAAGGTAACTACAATGCAAGAAGGCAAACATGGGTCCCGAAAACTAGGCTATATCAGGTACCCAAATACAACCAAATCTCTATAAAATGGAGAAATAGAGAAAACCTCATGGGAAAAAGATCTACTCCAAAAAGAGAAGAAGAAAGCCAAGAAGAAGAACATCACTGAAGCAGAAGAAGCTACAAACAACTATCGAAAGATGACTGCTATGGTGCTGAAGAACCTCCGCTGAAGATAGGATGATTAGGAACAAGAAGACAATAATCTGCAAAAGTGCCTATACGACACTACTCGAATCAGATGGCAAACAAAGACAAACACCTAGAACGAAGATACAGATGGCACAAGAACCAATAGTCTAAAACACTGATCAACTGAGAATGGAAGATTCCTTCAAAGGCGAGACCAAGGAAGAATTAGCACAAACAATATAATAACCCCCCCCATAATGCTAAACTAGGAGATCCTGAAAGATCCACTGAAATAATGTGAAACACCCTATAGTGCATGAAGGAGAAGAAACATCTGAAAGTGCACATGATAGCACCTGCAACTGAAAAAGTGGTGTGCAAAACAAAGCACACATGCATGAGGCTGGAATCGTATGGATCCATGGTCGTCGTGGAGGGACACTCACCAGACAAAGGTGTGATGGCAAACAAAGGCAAACTACACAACCCCCCACGGTATGGATTCAATGTAGTCCTGGAGGGATACTCACTGGACAAAGATGTGATGGAAAAATAAAGGCAAACTACACAACCCCTCATGGCACTTTATAATATCAGTGCAATTACAAAATGTGGCACAACCTTGTGTGCAAAATCCCCAAAAGATGCATGTACAATAGTGTGGCACTTTATCTCAGTGCGTTTACATAAAAGATAGCTTACAAATGATGCTCAAAATATCCTCAAAGGACAAAAAATTGGAAATACATGAAGAACAACCAAGAACAAAGCATCCCATGCAAACAAAAAGTTTCCAAGAGTAAATATGTCCAGGTAATCCACTAGAGTGTGAAAACACAAATAACTGAATAAAATATACCTGGAGTAAAATCTAGAAAAATGGCATAGATAAAACTGAAGAGATTTGAAATACGGTTCCAATGCTGCTGAGATTGTGAAAAACAAAGAAACTGATCAAAAGTTATGAGCTTGAGACTGAAAATAGCCCCTTTGTCTTCAACTAGCTATAGAATGCACCAAAGGAAAAAAGAAGTGATGAGACCCACACCACTAGAAATATGAGAAAACTAGCTTTTCGACGATATCTCGTTTGCCAAAAAATGATATCGTAAGCCCAAGTTACGACCTCCGGAATAAATCAGCTCCAAAGAGGGAAAAAACCAATGCTGGGTTAAATTTGACGGTCAAAAGACCATCGCAGCAAAATGACTGGATTAAATTTGACGGCCAAACGACCATCACTGTAAAAGTGGGATTGGGCTATTTTAAAAAAAAACAATAAAAAAAAGGATTTTGATTTTTTGTTTTTAAAAAAATCATTTAAAAAAATACACACATTTTTTTTTTGGAAATTAAAAAAAAAAAAATTACCAGGGCAGGTTCCGCATGCGCCACCACTTGCCAATGTGGTAGGGCGGTACCCATGTGATACCATCCACTGCAGGTGGGGGTGGCTCCCAAGAGACCCCGTTTGTAAATGGGACAAAGGGTACCCTTAGATGCGATCCCTTTGTCTTGAGACATTGAAGAGCAAGCCTTAAAAAGGCTCAAAAAAATTTTGGCCAAACATAAAGTTTTTTCCTAATTTTAAAAAAAAAAAAATCTAAAAAATATACAGTAAATTGCCAAAAATAAAATGATGGAAAAAAGCGAAAAAAATATTTTTTACCAGCAAATGGACGGCCGTACAGTCGAATTGTAAAATTTTTTTGCCTTAGATTTCGACTTTGTCCAAAATGGAGGAATGAACAGTTGATTTAGGGGTTTTGGACTGCTGCGGACGTAATGGCGATGTCCATTTGAGCTGAAAATGCTTCAAAATTGTAGGTATGCCCTAGATCAAGAAAACAAGCCCCAAACCCTTAAAGCTCCAAAAATCTTCAAAACAAGAACAGGAAGCAACAGGTGTGGAGCTCTGATACCATGTAGAAGTAAAGCTTTGATACCATGTAGGAGTTGAGAAAATACAACACCACAAACCCCGAAGATCACTTGCATGCAAATAACCTATCACAAAAGAAGAGATGGAGACAAACAAGCAAGGGTTCTCTAAAAACTGAAAATGTAAATATCAGAGAGAATGAGAGAATGAATTGATATGAAATACAATAGGATCTATCCTTATAAAAAGGAGATCATGCAAACCCTAATAGGAAAAACCTTAATAGAAGCCCTAATAGGATAACATTTAATAATTAATATAATTATTAAATGTCACTTTATGCAAACTAACGTGAAATATTAAGAAGGGAATAAAGGTAACTTAATCAACATAATTAAGTTAAAACCTTTACTCTAACAATGTTTGGATCTATTTGGGTCCTAATTAAGGATTTATGTAGGTTTCCTTCGTTCCTATCCATCGCGGGAATGTTTTGGTGCCGACCTATTTTGAATTTGTATGCATAAAAACTAGTTGCCGACATTGGAGAAGTTTTTTTTTTAGGTTGAGGTTGATATAAATAAGTATGGTGTTGTGGTGAGATGAATTAGGAAAGAAGTGAGAAGAAATATAGATGTGAAATTGATTTGATTGAAGTATGAATTTCAATGTTAGGGTTCCTGAAGGTAGTGATCTGAAGGCATCCAAAATCATTCATAGTAGGTTGTGAAAGCGTGTGAGAAATTATGGTGGATTCCCTATTGCATTGAGAAGTGTTCTCTATGTAGCATTCTTCTTCTATGTTCTTGTATTTCTTTTTGTGGTAGTGAGCCCTGGTTGTGAGCCTTTTTGAGAGTGTGTCCTATTCTAGCAATGAGCCCTTTTGTACCGGTTTTTCTATTAGTTATATTGTGAGCTAATCCTCATTGTGGTTTTTCCCTCATTGGATTTTCCACGTAAATATGGTGTTCTCTTGTGTATGGTGTTGTGATTTTAGTTTTTTTTATCTACATTTCATGTTTAATCATTCTAATAGAATAAGGGTTTAATAAATGCTTGTGGATATAATTATTGTTGAGGGTTTTTAAGTTTTAATTTTCTAACACTAATTCACCCCCCTCTCTCAGTTGTCTTGTGCATTTCAACAACCTTTTCTTTCTATTTCTAGAACTTCTGCTATTTGATTTTTTTATTTGAGCATTATTCATTGAGGTGGTTAAGAACCATTTTATCCTTGTAAAATCTTTCTTGTCCTGAGACTTGAGGGTAAAATATTTCCTCCTTTACAAGATGATCATGCAATAACTTAACATACTTACTTTGCATAGTCTTAGTGTTAGCCTCACTGTATCTTGTAGTGTTAATTTCTAAAGCTACAACTTCAACTACCGAGGTGTCAGAAACTCTCTTTATTACAAGCCCTCATTTTACATCTTGGGTTGCTTCTACAATATGAGGCTTGTTAGTGTTAGGGGAAAGGGCCCAAATTGCAAGGGTTTCCCATTTATGGTTGAACCCTAACCTTGATAATGCTAATTTTGCTTGCTCTTGTTAGATGCACAAGAAAAATAAGAGGGGAGATGAATCAATTATACATTAAAATATTCAATCCCTCATCAACATTCAAACCCTTGTTAGACCTTAAAACCTTATCATGCATTAGCAAAATGTAAACATATAAAAAAGTAATGCAAACACATCCAAACACATATGAACACCATATTTATGTGGAAAAACCAAGAAGATAAAAACCACAGTGAGGATTAGCTCACATGTATATGAATTGCAACACCAAATACAATTAGGCTCACTATCAAGAAGAAAGAAGATAGGAGAATAATGTTACAAAGAGATTCACTATCTCAAGACAACAAGATAAATCCATCACTGTAACTTTATGCCATATACAACCTTTGGCTCACTGCCTCTAGTAACTTCAAGCACATTGAAAATGTAGACCATTATGCTCACTGCATTAGAATCATAGGCATTAAGCTCACACTTAGATCACCAAACTTAATCAAATTCACACATTTCACACATATTCTATACATCCACACTCAACTACAAAAATTAACCTTTCTTATATACCATCCACGACCTAAATAATCTCAATTAGGTCAACCTTAATGAAATGTATGCACCTAAAATGTGAAACACAAAAATAGGTCAACACCAAACACCTTTGCGGTGGAAAGAAGTGAAGGATGACCACACCAATGGTTAACTAGAACCTAAATATACATCACCATGCTACTCAACACATCTATAATCCATGAGGTACCTTCGTAAATAGCTCTATCATGACAGGTCATCCAAACCTGAACTAACACTACAAGTGACCATATACATGCTTCTCTAGGTCACAAAAACCACACAAAAACACTTCACAACATCCACACAACATCTCAAAATATTCTAGCATCATCAAAATATTCTACAACTCTGCCACAATCAACTAAAGCTGAGACCAACATCATTCTATGCAACTGGACACATTGTCACATAATACAACTTACTAACCATCCTTGCGGAACACATCAATACCTAAAACATCAAGGGAAGGAATCTATAGACAATATAAGCATGTTTCCAAATCTACAAGAAAATAAATATTACTGTAGAGAAATGTGGAGCAATCTCATTTCTCCCAAACAACCTTCTATATAGATAGACAAACTACCTAACACAAATTTCATTGTCGTACTACCCAAAACCTAAAACTCTAGATATAGAACCTTCGAATACCTCTAATCATCATATCTAAACCACACATGAATATCTTCAACCATGAAGAAATGTGGATCACAACACTGAACACACCTCTATCACATTGCACACTCTTTTATTCAAATTTTCTCAAAAGCACTTGGAAAAAAAGTGAACATACTACAAATACAACTATTATCCATCAAGACATCAATGAAAACATTGGTGACAACACCAAAACACCTTATTTATCAAACCGCAACACATCCATACGAGCACAAGCACTTGACAACACCAACGAACTCCATACTATTAACATCAATGGCCAATACCAACAACTATTGACATCAATGACAACACCAATAAAATACTTGCAACAATCTCCCCCTTTGTCATCGATGGCAACACCAACTCTCTGAAAAACAATCAATAACAAAAGAAACCAACTTTGCAACAAGAAACACTACCCCTAACTAGAGTATCTCTTACTCTTCACACTCTCTTTTTTACTTCTTCACAAGCTTCTTCTCTTTGTAATCTCCCACCTATTTGAGGAGTTCTTCAACCATTACTCCCCCTCTATGTTTTTTAGACTTCAATCTCTCCTGCAATTCTCTTCTACACTATTGTTTTTCAACCAACTCTCTCCCCCTTTAACATAAATGGCAAAGGGCCATGAACTCATCCAACTCTCTTTCCTACATACTTTACATTTTTATCTACTCCTTCACTCTTATGCATTGAACTCTTTTTCTCTCCCCCTTTTACAACACTCAAAGGGTAACACCTGCACCTTCCACACATCATTTTCATAGAGTTTTTATTTTTTTATCTCCCACTTTGACATTTGCATATATCACCTTGATATTACTTGCAACACCAGAAAACAACTACACTTTCATAATTTACACTACTCATTCTTCATTACTCCTAATTTTTATCTTTTTCTCCCCCTTAGGGGCACAAGATATGCTCCCACTGATTGCACCAACCAACAACACTAATACCTACTCCCCTTGAGAGGTAGCCTTCAACATCAATCCAAGACCAAGAATGTATTTTGAATGCTCACTTGGATAGATGCACCAACTTATGCATCTAGTTCGAAGTAGGAAGGGAAATAACCCCTAACTTTTGTCGGAGATACTCAAAAGTATCTTTTGGAAGAGCCTTTGTAAAGATATCTACAACTTGATCTTTTGTAGGCACATACTCTAGCTTCACCTTATTCTCTGCAACCTTCTCTCTTAGAAAGTGATACTAGATAGAGATATGTTTTTTCTTTTAATGCATTATTCGGCTCTTTGAAATATTGATAGCAATTATATGATCACATAAGATAGAAACATGTTCATCATATAATATTTTGATATCCTTCAAAGCTTGCTTCATCCATAACACTTGTGTACAACATGATGTTGTTGCAATGTACTCTACCTCAATAGTAGATAATGGCATTGAATCTTTCTTCTTACTCAACCATAAAACTTATCGACTTCCATGAAAGAAAGCACCACCACTTTTACTTCTTTTGTCATTTGTACAACCTGCCCAATCTGGATCTCTATATGCACTCAAGGAGAAATTAATATCCCTAGGATACCACAAACCATAGTATAGAGTGCCCTTCAAGCATCTAAATATACTCTTTATTGTTGCAACATGAGATTCTTTGGGATCTTCTTGAAATCTTGCCACAAGAAAAATTGCGTGCATGATATTCAGTCTAGTAGAAATTAGGTATAGCAACCCACCAGTCATTGATCTATATTTTCTTTGATCAACCTTAAGAGATTCATAAACTTTTCTCAACTTACAACCAGTAAACATAGGGGTACACACTAGTTTTGAATCCTCCATTCCAATCTTCTTCAACATTTCCTTGACATATTTTGACAGTGAAATAAAAATACCTTTTTTCATTGACTAATTTGTAATCCAAGGAAGAAATTCATCTCCCCACACATTGACATCTCAAAATATTTTTGTATCTCATATGAAAACTTCTTACACATACCTTCATTTCCTCCAAAGATAATGTCATCCACATACACTACCACAATCAAGATCTTTTCTCCCTCAACCTTGAAGTAAAGGTTGGTATCTATAGTATCTTTGTAAATACTTGCTACAACAAGTAATTATCTAACCTTGCATACCAAGCTCTAGGAGATTTTTTGATTCCATGCAATGCTTTCTTCAATCTACAGACCATATTAACATCATCTGATAACTCAAATCCTTGTTGTTGTTCAATGTATACCTCTTCTTCCAACTCACCATTCAAGAATGTAGACTTCACATCCATCTGATAACCTTGAAGTTTTTATTTGTTGCAAAATCCATAAACATTCTAATGGCTTCCATTCTTTCCAGTGGAGCAATTTTCTCCTCATATTCTATTCCTTCTACTTGTGAGTAGCCCTTACACACAAGTCTAGCCTTGTTTCTAACAACTTTTCCATCTTCATTTAGTTTGTTCCTGAAAACCCACTTAGTTCATATCACATTATTGTTTGTGGGTCTTGGGACCAATTCCCAAGTTTGATTCTTCTCAATTTGCATCAATTCTTCTCTCATAGCCTTGATCGAATTCTCATATTTGCATGACTCAGTCACTATTTCAGGTTCTACCTCTTAATGTAAACAAAGATTTACCTGTTCCTTTGTCATAGCTACTTTTCTATTTGTCAACACACCTTTTTTCTTATCTCCAATGATTTTATCTTCAAAATGATTCTTTTGCACATACTTAGGAGTCTTAGGGATCTTTTTTGGAGCTTCTTCCTCTTCAACTGTCATATCTTTTTCCTTTTCTTCATTATTTTCTTCTTCACTGCAAGGGAATTCATCAAATTCATATCCTTCTATCATTAAAAAACTGTGTAGTGGTTCTTCATCCACCTTAACACTTGCACTGTCAACAATCTTCTTCAACATTTTATTATAACACCAGTAAGATTTGCTTCTTGTAGAGTATCCAAGTAAGATTCCTTCATCAGATCTTGCATCAAACTTTCCTAAGTTTTCTTTATCTCTTCTGATACAACATTTTCTTCTAAAAACAAAAATAATTTTGTAGGAGGTTTACCATACCATAATTCATAGGGATTCTTTGAATTGTTTACGCTTGCTTGATCCCTATTAAGAATGTAGACTGTAGTATGAATTGATTCTCTCCAATAGGCATCTGGTAGATTTTCTTTCTTCATCATTGTCCTATTTGATTCTTGAAATGTTTTATTCTTCCTTTCCACAAGTCCATTCTACTGAGGAGTCCTAGGAGATGACAAATGTCTCTTTATTCGATGATCTTCACAAAAACTATTAAACTCATTGGAGGTGAAATCGACACCTCTATTAGACCTTAAGCACTTGAATTTGACATCTATTTTATTCTCAACCATAGACTTAAATGCTTTAAACTTATCTAGGGCTTCTGATTTTTCTATAAGAAATGTTACCCAGATCATTTTAGAATAATAATCAATCAATAGCATGAAATACCTATCACCATGTGAGCTTCTTATTCTGGTAGGTCCACATAGGTCTATATGCACCAACTCCAAAGGACCTACGATAGAATATTATTTAGTCTTGAACCTCTTCCTTGCATATTGCATTCATAGGCTTTGTAATCCTTGGTAGATCTCTCACAACATTAGTAGAATTGATCTTCACTAGGCTATCAAAATTGATGTGACCCATTCTTCTATGCCATAGCCAAATTTCATTGATTTGAGACATAAAGAACTTAGCACTACTACCTTTGAGTTGATAAACATTACCTTTTGTTCTTGTTCCTACAACAACCAAGGTTCTAGATATTCCTTTTCTGATTTCACAACCATCATCTTGAAACACGAGATTATATCATCTACCACATATCTATCCTATACTTAGGAGATTATGTCAGAGACCCTTGACATAAAGAACACCATCTATTTTATGATTTCCATCAAAATTGAACCTTTTCCACAAATCTTAGCAGATGTATCACTTAATAAGACCACCATCATAATTTTGAATTTCAAAAAAATTACTCTTATCACCTTTCATATGATTCAAGCATCCACCATCAATTATCTAGTAATTTCTTTCTTTTATTGCATGAAAATCAATCACCATAGTTCCTTCAATGTTATTACATGTTACGAGAGCACTTTCCTTCACACATCTTTCAAACTTAGTAGAATTAGTTCCATTTTTATAGCCATGAACAAGCATTCATCACTATCCTCATCAGGATAGTCAGATTCCTCATCATCAAATACATCATTATCTTTTTCAACAGAATAACTCTTCTTAACAAATTTACTTATATGATCCTTAGGTTTATCATTTACAAATTTGATTGGACATTTAGAAGCATAATGACCTATCTTTCCATAATTGAAACGTTTAAAGGGTAACTTACCTCTATATTTTTTAGTGCCCTTTTTCAATATTCTTACACAATTTTCTTCGACCTCATCAAGATCATCTAAATATGATTCATCATCCTTTTCTACTTTGTAGACTTTAAAGATAGTTTATTTATTTGTAGTATCTTGACCAAGATCTCTCATTTCAAAAGAAGTTAAAGCACCATACATCTGATCTCTAGAATAATTATCCAAATTTTGAGCTTCCTCAATAGTAGAAATCTAGAGCTATAAGATTTAGGAAGAGTTCTTAATACCTTTTTCACAAATTTTCTTTCCTCTAGCTTTGCACCAAGACCATTGATTTCATTGAAAACTTCATAAACTCTAAGCATGCGAGTTGTAATATCTTCATCTTTAGACATTCTTAGGGTTTAAAATTTGGCTTTGTAGTTCTACATCTTCGCTTGTTTGACCTTGTCATCTCCTTCATAAACGCTTTCCAACTTTGTCGAGACATTTTTAGAAAATTTTAGACTTATCACCTTTCCAAGTTTGGAATCAGAGAGACCACTTAGAATTGAGATCATGTGTGGAGCTATGGTGATCACTGTTTTATGGTCATTTTTTGTCACATGGTTTTGGGTGATGGCATGGAGGTTCCTTTATCTCTATCCTTTGTCATATGTGGAGAACATGAGAGAGCTTGGGAGACTTATGGTGAGAGATGTACTTGTAGTGGTCTTTTGGTTCCAAGTTGTGGATGTCATTGTGGATGGTTCTTGATACTGCATGGATACATCCTCTATGTGGTGATATTGATACAATCTAAGTGTCTATATGTATTTTTCAGAGTAGACATTACCCATGTAGTGGGAGTTCTTAGATGTGTTTGTCTTCGTCAACTGTTTTAGCATAGGGAGCTTGTGATTGCAGTTCATGGGTTGGATATGTTGTTGGGTAAAAGAACAAAGTTGTGTCACACTTTCAGCCAATTAAATGGTTTCGAGTGAAATGGATTCAACCTAAACAGTTTTGATCAATTTTTTTTTGACCTAAATAGTTTCAATCGAAACAGTTTCAACCTAAACAGTTTCAACCTAAAAAATTTTGATCGAAATATTTTTGACCTAAATAGTTTTGGGTGAAACAATTTCATCCTAAATAGTTTCAGATGATTTTTTTTTTACCTAAACAGTTTTGACCTAAACAATTTCCCCTTAAACTAAAAAGTTTAATTTTTTCCCTTCTCGCTTTAAAATGTGACTCAATTTATGTGCAAGGTTTCAATAAAAAGGGTTTTAGTCGAAACCCTTTCACCTACAACTCTTTCTACCAAAAATGTTTATGTGACATCCTAGTTGGCAACCAACTCAGCCTTTTTTAGAATTTTTTGAAACTTTCAACTTCAACGAAATATTTCTTCACTTAGAATGATTTAAAAAATAAAAAGTAAAAAATACCCTTTTGTAGAGCTTGGAGTGGTGAATCCAAATATATATATTGATATTTTGATTAGTTTTAATATATATATATATATATATATATATATATATATATATAATGCAAGTAGGTTGTTAAAGTTTAACAAGAGGCTAATTAGAAATTTAAAAAATAGGAAAACATATTAAAATTTTTGAAAAATATATGGTGCACTAGAGGAGTGAATCCTCTTTAAAAGGGTATTATTTTTTTTTTTCAAAATGATAACAAAAGTAGACAATAGTTGACATCAAATGAAAACTATCAAATTTTGGTAAGCTTGACTTTAAAACGTTATTACGAGAAAAATATACATCAATTTTTTTTTCATGCACTAGATATTGAAGTTACCTATTTGGAGATAAAAATTCAGGGGAAAATGAAGTTTTTTATTTGTTTCTTGACATCAATTGAACATCACTTTTTCCTAAAATTTTCAATATTTAAATTTTTTCTCTTAAATTGATAAAAACATATCAAAACTATTTTTAGAATATATGAAAAATTATAGGAATAAAATTCATCAAGAGTTATACATTTCATTAGTTTACATCATTTTGAAATTCAAAACATAAAGACCACTTTTATGTGGTCAAAGTTGAGAATTTTTTTTGGTGTTGGCCAATTCCTTTATAAAGTGTGACACAATTTTGTACTTTTATCCTGTTGTCATGAGTTTGTTGATGTTGAGGATACCTTTTGAGGTATGGTAGATTGGGTGAATTAGCATTGTTGTGGATGTTATCTTTGGTCTTGTGGGTTCATTAGTTAGATGAGGGCAACTTGTTTTAGTTGTTGTTATGGCTAATGGTTTATCTTGTTCTCTAGAGGATTCTTCAGCTTCATAATTGTGTTCTAGTTATGGGCTTGGATTTGGTTGTACTTACATTTAGCTCATGAGCATAGTAGACTTCTGGTATTATCTTGTATCCTTTGCTATCAATTGGATCAAATGCTTGTGTTCTTTAGAATGGTGCATGTATACATCATGGATTGTTCCTTTCCTTTGGAGGATAGCAAGAACTATTTCCTGAGATGGTGGACATATTGGATGTTTTTGTAGATGTCTTGGTTGGAGCATGAGAGTATTGTTCAATATTCATGTGATTGCATGTATGGTTGTGATGATGTGTTTTCATCGATTGAACCTTAACAGTTAAATCTTGTTGATTCCATGGATTCTTGGCAGGTCTTCGATAAGTGGGAGAATTTTGGGATTAAGGTGTCTCAACCTTTAATTCCTAGCATTATTTTTGGGAAAAATATTTGTGCAAATATTGATATATCCTAAGTTTCTAACTATAATATTTTTTAAATCACTTTGTGGGACTCGATTGTATGTCGGTGGTGAATCTATAGTAAGTTTGCTACAAGTCAGTTGTGAGTTGGATTTGCTTGATATCATGCCACTTGTCACTTGGGTGCTCAATCAAGGAGAAAGGAGTTTGTAAAAACATCTCAAAGATGTACTATAGTGGTATGAATCCATTGGTAGGACCTAACCGTAAGTCAACGATGGGTCAATAACAAGTTGGATTCCTACAATTTGGTGATTTCTACTTTTGTGGAAGTTGGCATCCACTTTGAAAAGTCAAGATTTGAAATTGCTATTATTAAGGGGAGTTGTGCATGGATGCAGTTTCTATTCTGATTTGATTTAACTTGGAAAGTGGATGCATTTTGAAGTGTTGATTTTTGACAAGTGGCTTTTTGCATGTGCATTTTTGCATGTTGTTTCATGTGGCACTTTTAATGTTTCATGTTCATGCATGGGTGTGGGTTTGAGGAAACTTCTGTCAAGGGAGCTGTATAATCTAATTATATATGTGTTATGTTAGAGGAGTCAACAAAGGAGAGTTATTCACAGGGGTTATGTTGTCGGAATGCTATCAAAGATGGAAGAAGATGCAAATATCTTGTAATGGCCTTGAGCCTAAAGAATGTATTGTAACTCCATTTGTTACTAAATAAGATATTGGCTTTATGGTTTTGGAGTGTGGGGTTTTTTACTCAAAAGGGTTTTCCCCGCATAAATATGTGTGTTCTTTCTCTTTTGTCTTATTCTTCTTGTTTGTGTCTATGTGTCTATAAAGCTATTGAAAGTCTTTGATCTGAAAAGGTCTAAAACTTAAATGCAAGGTCTCTTTCCTTTAAGAATTAACAATGGGAAAATAACTATGTCGATTTCCACTTTAAGGCATAGTAGTATATTCTTTTGAGATTCCTAAACTGAAATGATACTTACTAAAGGCACACATTGATCTTAGATGGTGTTCTAGGATGCCCAATTTTCCATAAAAAAACATGGTCTCTCAATGGTTTCCCTCATCATCTTATGATACATTATTTAAGGATTTAACACACCAAATCCCCATGGAGAATCCATTTCCATCCTACATCATTCATGATCATGATTCAAATGACCAAGACTCATCAACACCATTAGAGGAATTTTACTAAGATACCCAAGCCATGGACTTGATTCACATATATATCATGAAGCATCTTGGCCAATATATCCTTATGTCAGCAAACAAAGGTGCCAAATTACCCCATGATTTTGACACATCTCAAATCACCCAACAACCTCCTTCTACAACCCTACTTTCTATTCAGCATAATCCTACATATCTTCCATATTATTCTAATCATCATGACCCATCACATCTTCCACCTTCGTCTAATCCCTCCATTTCATCTTAAACCCTCAATCCTACATCCCACTTATATATCAAAATTGTGTCTCATACCCAAAAAACTTCGTCAAATATCCCACAACGTCAAAATTTCATCCCTTTTCCTGATGTGTCAACATCCATCCTTCCTAATACATCACATTTCTTCAAAATCTCCAAACCCAACTCATCCTCTTATCAATATCTTTAATCTTCCAACCTCATCTCATCTACCCTCAACATCTCCAATAATCCAATCCCATTTCATCCTCTCATCAATACCAACACATATCATCTTTGTAAACTCCCATATCCAAATATCAATCACCAACCTTCAATTTCACAAGTAATTTGGCCAATACATGCAACAAATAAAGGACACCCTCAAGGAACTTCAACTAGGACATCACAAAATCATATACATTCCAAGAACTATGTCATTATCCTTTTGAAAGGTCCAACACCATGAACCCCTTTCCCAAAATTTTTGTACTACTGTATTTGACTACAAATTTCAACGCATGTTTGGTGACATATCGACAAAATATTGTCAACTTACTATGCAACACTGATTTAAATTTTGTCGCTGGAATTCTGTTGCTTTAACAAACAACTTTTATACATCGAAATCATAAACCAACATCATTGGTCAGTGCCATGCAAAATGTTGGTAGTGTCCATCACAAAATCAAGGTAGCTTCATCAATCTATCGATGAAAAAAATCATAAAACATTACAGAACGCCAGTTTGAAATTGTCACAAAAACAACAAATGTTCATCCATTTTCTTATGAAACCCTATGACGAAAACTACGTCATGTGTATAGCAACCTTGTCGCAATTTTTTGTACTTCGTCGAAATTGCAACGAAACCCTACAATTTTTTTTTTTAAATGATTGAAAAGTGCATTACCTTATTGAGATTCTCTTTGTTTCGAGAATAGTTTAATATTCTCTACTTAACAGGGCCAACCACATGACAGTGGAAGCTCATTTGGCCTCCCCCCCCTCTCACATCACTCTCTATTCCCCATACTCGATCATATAACATTAATCATTCATTCATCCATTAATAACATACAACATTCATCCGTTCATCCATTAATAATATCTAACATTCATTCATTAACATATAGCATTCATTCTTTTAGTTTTTTACATATTATCAAAAATATGGTTGTCATAATATGATTACAATCACTTTTTTTTTTGTTTCTTTTTTGTAGCTAAAAAAAGAAGTGGAGTATCATTTTCTAAATCATTTGTCCCCCCTTCAGTTGTTCTGCCCTCTGCTCGTGATCTTAATGTATGCCTAGTCATGTACTCACGACGTGGAGGCCACTGCAAGGGGGGGTCTGTTGCAATAACAAATAAATGTTAAATTGATATGTTTTATTATTATTGTTACAAGTATTTCATTAATTAAAAGAAGATTAGAGTTGTGCTCTTTACTTAATGGGGCCACATCATGTTCATGATCTTGTATTATAGCCTCATGCTCAACATGTTGAACACCCTCTAAATCCTCCGGAGTTGAAACACGAAAGGTTACATTAATTAATACACCAATTTTAATTAAATATGTTTAAAAGAACATTAGAGTGGTCCTCTTTACCTGATGGGGCCACATCATGTTCTTGATCTTATCTAGCCTAATCATGCTCAACATGTTGATCACACTCTACATTCTCTAAAGTTGAAACATGAAAGGTTACATTAGTTAATACAACAATTGCAATTAAAGATGTTTAATTGTATTAATCCATACTACATTTTGTATAGCACATGAATACATCTAGTACCGAGATGCACACCATGAACTTCATCTGTAGGTTGTGCTCCACCGTCACCAGGCTACATTCCAATGTCATGTGCAGTATTATCATTGCTTGCCTGTTTAAAACAAATAGGCACATAATTACTTTATGGTGGAAATTAATATTGAATAGATTGCACAAGTATTCAATTTTAAATAAACTTCATTGAGTTTATTTACTTGTGTATTGGATGTAGTGGAATCTTATGTTTTCCTAGTCAAGAGTCTTAGGCATTCAGCCACGACTCCATAGCCTTGCTAGAAGGAAATCTTCAGGTCCTCTTATGTGGGCACTATGTTGAATTCAGAGACCTGCATTTTTGCATAAGATCATGAATTTTGCTTCTATGGTGTGATAAAACAAAAATTGTTTGCAATTTATTATTTAGATGCAATATTTCATTTATTGATACTTATAATTCATACAGCTAATTTCATATAACCACCAGAGCCAAGTTTTTGTTGCCCATGTTTTTCTAGTCTTGCCTTTGTTGCCTTCGATGTGTTAGGAAGCCTATGAAAATTTTGAAATGCGTTAGATTATGTAAAAGGAAAGAGTAATCAATATATAATTATATTGTTGATAGTATTACATACCTTCCTTGTCCTGGTGGTGTCTTTCCTTTTTTCTTTTCAGCCTTCTCCTTTCCATTTGACACCAAGTCCTTCCACTCCCTCTCTGGAATCATGGGGGAATGCTCATACTTTTTGTTCTTCTCTAAATGTGACTTATATTGGTCCCTCACATAATTTAGATAGGTACCATATTTCTTAAGGACATTGGTTTGGTTGAATGTGTTATTATTGAACAAAAAAACTAAATGGTTAATGAGCTCATCTTTTAAATCTTGATTTTGGGCATTCCACCATGTACATATGGTGGGCCCGAAGATCTCCAATGTAATATCATTTATATGTTTATAAAAAACATCATTTCCTGCAAAATGATCATGGGATCATTTGTCTAAAAAGAGTGATCAATAAGTAAATTTCAATTAGATTATATATAATAATAATAAAAACATTTTAAAGTACCTAGGACTTTCTCTATCTTTATGGGAACGAAATCCTTGGTCACCACAAATGTGAACAACAATATTCTCATACTAGTAATACAGGAAGATACAAGAAATTCTACTAAAACATCACCAATACTAGTGGCCTTTGCATCCCCAAGTATATGTACTGACACATAAACTGGCATGTGTTTGTTGCCAGAGGGTGCAATACCCAATGCTTGCATGCTATGTGTTGCTGACATTTTAGTCAAAAATATAGGAACGTATGATGGGGTCAGATGATGTGATGTATGTGCAAGAAGACCAGGATCAGAACTTGTACCGACCCCTACTCCCTGGGCAACACCTGCAGTACCCTGATCATGGCCAACAACATCATGAGGATGTAAAAATTCCTGTAAAAACAACACATATTTTAGTTCACGACATAAAAGAGTACAAAATATAAAACCATGAATGAACTTATGTTATAATTAAAGATCTCATGCAAAATTACTTGCGAATTCCGTGCTCTCTCAGTTAATATTTTAACCCTTTCTCTGATCTCATTTGTTTGAGGCACTATGAATAACAACTGAAGGATTTATTCATTGCATTTTTTTTGGGTCTTCCTTATCATATCCAGAGGGTTTGCAAAATATGCGATGTCAT
Source organism: Sequoiadendron giganteum (assembly GCA_007115665.2). Lineage (NCBI taxonomy): Eukaryota > Viridiplantae > Streptophyta > Pinopsida > Cupressales > Cupressaceae > Sequoiadendron > Sequoiadendron giganteum. Next base: position 681,838,292 of record CM021102.1, on the reverse strand, counting down.
CATCGCATAATAGTGACTGCACCTCCCTATGGATGCTCTCTTCTACTGTTGGTGCCTTTCCCCTATCATCTGACTGCGACAAGAATATTAAAAACATTATCGAAATTAACCCAATAAACATGAAAAAAACATAATAATAAAAAAATTTGCTCATATCTAATTTGTACAATTACAATGAGGTAAACCTATCGAGCAGAAGCGCCTAAATATGCATCATGATCTATGCTCTGGGTCGGAGCCTTCCCCCTACGATCAATGTCCTGCTGTGACACAAATTAAATATAAAATAACATTACCGAAATGAAACCAATAGACTTACGAAAAAAATAAAATAATAAAATGGTATATTGGAGTTATTAATTGGAGGTTGGGTAAAATGGTATATAGTACATACCACCCCCATAGTAACTATGTTTGTGTCTATGCAATTAAAACTATAATATATTAACAACTCTTCCCCTGCAATTTATGATTTTATCGCACATACGAATATACGGTTTCCCTCATGCACCTCGAATATGCAATTGGGTTGTTTATTTGATGACCCAGGTCATGTACTGTTTATAAACCCTACAATATTCCATGATGGCTTTAGCCTTCTATCAATGTACATAGCCACTCCTTTATTTTGATCCTTATCTTTTAGCTGTATACAATTTGCTGACAGTGCATACCTACGCATACTTCGTGTATATCAAACCAGTTGCATCCAATCTTTGTAACTGTCATAGGGTCCGACATACTCCATCAATTCAGTAACTTTTTCATAACATACCTTTATGTCGTCCATGCAAAATAGGCCCAAACCATGTAATGACGATGGTGCTATACGATATATCCTCTCGTTGACACAAAAAATAGTGTTTATTGGAGAAAGTTCCTTGGGTACCCATTGTTTCCATAGATGTTTGTACCTCAAGGGCACCTCGATGTCGTCTATGCTCTCATCATCATAAGAACATGACCCCCCTTCAGCAAGAAAAAATTCCATGCATTTACAGAATTTTCTTCTAATCTTTTGACCTCTAGTTGATCTCCCTCTTTTAGACCTACTACATGTCTCGCTTTCCTCTTCTCTTCTTGAATTTCCCTTGCTCGAGGAAGACAGGTCTAAAAAATACCTATTTGGTGGTACTTGCACTCATAAGGATGTTGGATGAAGTTCTTTCATGGTGATGTGATCCCAAGGTATGGGGCTGGAGGATTAAAAACCAAGGTTGTCACTACTAGTCAAATGCATGTGGAGATAACAATACTTGTGAATGTATCAATAAACCTTGGAAGGGTCTGATGATCAAAGATCACTTGGTAAGCATGGGAATGGTTTATAGGGTCACCAACCTTGTGTTTTGAAGCCTTGGGTTTTGGGAACATCTAGAGGAGTCATTGTCTTGTTTCTTGGAGGTTGATTGGGTTAGTTGGTGGAAGGTTTCTATTAATTTTTGTACCTGTCTATGAAATTTTTTGGACCACCTTCCTCGAAGAAAATAGTCCCTCTGAGGTAGTACTCATGTCTGGTTAGTTAGTCTATGAAATTTTTTGGACCACCTTTGATGTGAAATAGCCCCTCATGCAACCATCCTTTCAACCTATTTCTAAATGGACAAAACCCTTGCCTTTAATGATTAAGCTCCACAGGTTTCTACCCCTATGTTTTTTTGGATCCCCCAAATAAAATAATAAAAGATGGGCCCTACTCAGAAGAACCCCAAAATGTATCAGAGTTTCTTTCTTTCTTAAGAATCCAGTTAAAGAAACTAATTGGGTCCCTCCCTATCCAACATTCCTTCACCATTTTCAAGACACCCACAACATCTTCAAACCATTTATACTCTTTTGGAACTTGAAAAAATATAGTCCACTTTCATTAGTGTTCTCTTTTGGGCTTTCCCTAGTGCTGGAATTTGTACTATTCTTTTGGAGGTTTGGTTGAGTTAGTGAAATATTCGGAAGTTTTTAATGGCTCCTTGTCTTTTTTTCATCTCTTGTACTGGTGAAGGAGCACCTTGGCATAATTAGGCCTCTATGAAGCAATTTTTTGAAATTTGATTCAATTTTATTGTTCCTACTTTGTAAATCATGTTATTAGATTCATGTTTCATATATTTGAGGTCATTTGGTGTTTATTAAGTCCAAAAGTGCAAAAATGAAAACAATGTAAAAAGTTGTCAACTTAATCAAAAAGGCAATATTAAGAGATGAAGAGTCATTAGGGTTGGTTAGAGGTAGCTAGAAGGCTAAAAGTCAGTTTTTTCCTTTAACAAGGATCTTGTATCTTTTAGAACTTTTAGGGTGGTTGAATAAAGAATAAGTTCAAGGAAAATCTTTGATTTTTAATCATTTTTCTTTAGAAATCTTGCATTTCCAGGCATTGTACGAAATTGTATGACCTTGAACGCATGGTAGAATGGTTATATATGGTAATAATCTAAATCACCTTCCTAATAAATCAAAGTTCATGCATTTTAGTTAATATTTGTGTGAGTTATTATGGATTTGCTTCAAACTGCTAAAACCCTCAGTTAGGGTAAGCAAAGACATAAATAATTATGTTTCTCCTTTATTAATTGGTGGAATCTTTTGGTTTCTTGTGAGATTATCCTACTATGAATTTTATTTCATGTTTCAATGGATTTAGGGAAAAATCATAAAGATAAGATGTGAGGGAATGAATTTTCTTGACTGAAAAACTGTGTATAGTCTGTGAACAAAGTAATTATGAAGGTTAAGCCCTTAGGGTTTTGTGAAAATACTTTATAAACGGACTTTGATGCTTTGAAGAGCATATAATAGTCAAACTTAACATCTCCCAAGCACTGGATTGGAGATGGTTTACATTTTTTTGAAGTGAAATGGAATGGAAATTGTGTGGTCTATATTAGCCTAAATACTGTTTTCGAACAGATTACTTTATCATGTTGAGTTGAAATTGTGAAGTTTAGGATAGTCATAAAGAGAGTTAATGGTAAAATGAAAGGGCAGACTAGGTAATTGTTTGTTTTGATCAAGATGAACTTGACTAAGGTGTTTGAAGGTCTGGTAATGGTTTGGAACTCTAAAGAAAAAGTTGAGTGTTTGTGTTGAGTTTTGTGAAGGGAAATATAGTTGAATAAGTGTGTCAAAAGAAGGAAAGTTCAAGATTGTTTGTGACTTGTCAAATGATATTGTGTGAGTTTGTTTCCTTCCTCTGACTCTACATCATGTACTTCTATATGTTCTCTTATGGACAGGCACTAGGCATTTTTCATTGCACTCACGGATCATGTATTGTTTTCAGTCCCTTTGATCATTTGTGGACCTCAATATGTAAATTTATTTCATCGAAGTTTAGAAATTTGAACCCTAGTGAACTTCATGTGTTGTTATGTGACAGGAATTCCTTTCAATCTTATAGTAGAAAAAATATGCTAAGATAGATACAAAAATTGCAGTTCACAGGCCAAAAATGGCCACCCAACTGATTGAACATCTCAAAGCTTGGTTGTTCAAACTAACCAGACACCAGTACTCGGTATTACTTAGGTTTGTCAATGGGACATTGGCTCAAATTAACCAAAATATAGCATGCAACACCTCGATGGGAACAAACAGAGTCTAAATCACTATACTTGCAACAAGATTTCTAAATGTGGGGGAAAAATCACTTACAATCATTGTCCCTTGGGCGATTTTCCCTTTCTGAGTGCCCTCACCTCTCACTCTAGCTTTCCTCTTACCAAATGGTTCCTAGTCTTCTTCCTCGACTCAATGGCCTTGCATCACTCGTCTAGTGAAGTCTCACAACTCTCCAATTAGGGGATGGATGCAGTGGTTCTCGGTGTAACTCTCCAGTTAAGGTCTCGATGCAGTATGTTATGTCGTGCTCCTGCGAGCGCGAGGCCAAAATTCATGTCATGCTCCTGTGCGTGCGGGGCCAAAATTAAAATATATATTTTATATATATGCTATGTCAACATATAGTTTATTTACAAATTATATATCCTATTTCAACATATAGTTTATTTTATTTTCTACAAAATATAATTTTTGTATGGTGGCTTACTGAGCTTATATAGTTGGTTTTCTCTTTCTTTATAATTTTTGATGATTTATTTCCTATAACATGATTGAATATTATCTACAGCCCTAGTGATTGTTAAAAAGTCTTATGATATGTGATGTTTAATCATGATGGATGTCTAAGAATCAATACTGATTGAAATACTACTTGACTAAAGATTGAGCTATTTGATATTTTGTCATTTAAACATCATGGAAGAAATGCTTGCAATCAATGTCTTATTAATGTAGCCTACAAGGTTTCTCTTCCTAGTTTTTTTTGGTCCTATTCTTGTTATGACTTATTTTTTTACATTGGTCTATTATAGTAATGGGGAGCATATCTAGTGAATCGATTCTTTTAGTTTCTTTGATTCTTATCCTTGTGCATAACAAGTTTTATTCTATCCTATGATTCATTGATTGTTGGTTCAAAATACTCATTACAACTAACATGGATATGAATTATGATGTGGGTGTGAGAAGGGATTGTTGAATATGAAGGAATGGTTTAGGAAAGTACTCCTTAATCCAAATGATTCATTTTCTTGTCATGGAATGTGTTAAGACACTTTAAAATTAATATATTCAATCTAGTTAATATGGACACATCTAAAGTATGCCAAAGGCACTTTAGAGATATGCTATGACATATAGAAGATTATTAAGGTGATGTCAAGTCTTGATCCATTAGGGTAGGAAAACATAGATGCATTGATACAAAAGGTTCCATTCAACTTGGAGGAAATGGATAATTACCTAAGGGGATAATGTGATATTGGACCAAGTTTATATTATGATACAAATAGCTTGGGAAAAGGGATGATGAAATGGTTAAGTATGGGAAATTGTAGAGATAAATATAACACCAAGGGAAGAACATGAGAACTAATTTTAGCACTATGGATTAATCCAAGACTCAAAATTCCACTAAGAGGCATCCCTTACCTCTTAAAGTAATTCCATAGGTGAGTTTATCCTCCAATAGAGTGCCATTGGTTAGCTTATCATGTGAACTTCTGTTATAAGTAGGATTACCATACACTTTCATAACATGCATGTGTGGTTTCAAATGATTTATACGTTCTTGTGAATTTGAAAGAAAGGCATGTTTTGACTTTTACAATAGGTGTTAGGGGTTAATTTGACTTGGTTTTATCATTAGAGTAATAAACCTTCTGGTTTAGGTTCCATAAACAAAATATACTCATTTTTTTAGCTTCCTATTATCATCTTTATATTCAATGAGATTTTTAAAGATCATCTAAATATTCATTGCTAATGAAAATGCACAAACTGATGTGTAATAGATCCAAGGTGGGGCTTAGAGAACCTCATCTTTTGAAACCATTAACCAAAGAAATGCTAAGAACAATATATGAAAGAGACGAAGAATAAGGCAACTTGTATTATTAGGAAGGATGAGATGCCTTTATATAGCATGGCCTCATGTTTGAGTCTCGAAACCCTCCCATATCATCAATGCATGCGTCTAGGCTAACCATGTCAATTTTAAATCCATACAAGCACAAATTGAAAAAAATTCAACGTTGGCCCCGTTCACATCATGTCACTATGCGGGGTCAACATGAGGAAACGCTAATTTTTTGGGAATGAAATAACCAAAGATATTGATCAAATAATATCTTATCATAAATAGTCATAGAGTAATTATGATTTGATCATATGGAAATTTCTAGGAGAGCTACAATAGTTGTAACATCATGAATTAACAACATTAAAAAGTAAATGAATTAATTATGTAATGGCATAAAAAATAAAAACATCATGAATTAATTATGTAACGATATAAGTCAAATATAATTCTATCAAGAAATAAATATCAAATAGATAATATAATCTCATAACTCATACATTTCAATGTCATTGATATTCTTCTTCATCCAACTCTTTATTTGTATCATCCAATCTAGATTTGACATTGTAAGGATTGGTCATATCATCATCATCGTCATTGATATCAGTTTCGATAATGTCATCATCCACATGGATATCATCTTCATGAACATTAACTCCTACATCATGATGATCTAGTTCCTCTTCTTCGACATCTTCGTCGAACACATCATCAACTAATTGTTGATCCTGATCATCATCTACATCATCTTCTAGTTCTTCAGTATCTTCTTCTTCCACCACATTATACTTTACTGACCTTCTAGATGAAACATTAGTCACTTGAAAGAGTGCAGTTATCCCAAAATCACAAGTTTTCTTTATGTCATCCAACTTTTTGATTCGAAATTTATGACCATTGCACCACATAGCCTTGTGGTGTTTCACCTACAATATGTCAAACATGTAAAAATTATTGCATCGTCAGTTGATAAACATATTTATTCTTGGCCGAATGTATGCAAAGAAAAAAAACTCAACATATATATACATCAATATAATTGAAAATAATTAAATAATATGGGTGATTACTATATGTATACATACCTGTTTATCTGTTAAACCATATGATAAATCAGTTTCCCTTGGTGTAACATTGGAATCTCCATTACGATGAGCTTCTTTAACCAATGAAGCCACACTTTCCCATGTTAATGCATGACCAGATTGTTGACATCGTTCAATCCATACCGTCATCCAATCAAGATTGTTTGCAAGGTACAAATGTAGTGCATCCCACTCTTGACTAACTGTATAAAAAAAAATTGAAATTCACAAACGATGTATAATTAGTTAATTACCATGGTATATGACCTTAATTTATAATTGATGTACCTAAAAACCTAACATCCCACTACCAATGATCTTATTATCTTTTGTTGTTGGATGAATTCAAATTAAAGGAGTTTGCACAAAGAATGAATTATGACCCTAAAGGGTACATAAACTCTTGTAAGAAAAATAAAAACCTTAGTGGATACACCCATGTTCCTATACCGGGGGAAGATGTGTTTAAGAACAAAGAAGACAAAGAAGCAAAGGAGGTTATAGAAAATTCTGCTGATTTTGTCATGTAAAATCAAGGGTCTCTCGTAGTATTCTCATAAAATTAATGTTTCTGCCATCCAAAAAGTCAAATTAGCCTTTTACTGCCATACTGCTACCATACTTGAGTATACCATATATACATTGCCTTTTACCTCCTTACCGTAGCCTCCAACAAAGTAACTCACTGTAGCACAGTAAGAGGATGGTAGTATATCGTATTACCGTTGTATCACGGAGGGTTGATACCTAGCTCGCAGTAGAGTAGGTTTATCATCAATACTAGCAGAAGGAACTACTATACTGCGGGGGTTCAGAGTAAGGCTTGCGGTAGAGCGGTAAAGTAAGAATACACATAAGGGAGAACCGCTATACCGCGGGGGGTCGGAATAAAGCCCATGGTAAAGCAATATATAAGATAAAATACTAAATAAACACCATGGTACCACTAAGGAAGACAAGGAAGTGTGCGGTAGTGTGGTATAATAAGAACAAGTAAATGTTATGTACCATGGTACTGCAGAGGAGTGAGGAGTGACGTGCGGTAGTGTGGTAATCAGCTATTGGAGCATTAAATGAAGGCCAGTCACATCAATCAACATTAAAATATAAAAAATTTAGCTCGGTGTGAAGGATTTAAATGATGCAGAACTTATATGGAATTAATGCAATATGATATGAGAATTAAACCAAGTAGATTGTGAATTTGTTCGCTCGTGGTAACGAAAACTGAGTATAGGCGAGCTCAAGGTGTGACAGTCAGGAGAGTTCTTCAGGACAAGCAATATTCTGGGTAAGTTCTATTCGCCACACATTGAATTTTAAGCAATGGCACCTAAGAAAACAAAAGTAAGGACTAAAAAAGAAGAAAAATCCAAAAAAGCTTCATTACAGTCACCATTACTTGCACTGCTATCTGCTTTAGTCAATAAAGGTTATAAGGGGGTCTTTAAGGATTTAGCTCAGGGGTGCAGAGACCCAATAATTCCATGGTTTGGGTGGAATTTGTATTGGCATTTTATAAGAATAGGAATGAAGGGGTCCCAATATCAAACCCATGGACTCTTGACATGGGAAAATTGATAGCTCCTAATGTGTTTGTTGATATTGAGCTAATTAGAGCTCTATCCAGTAGATATCATGCCCTGTCAAAGTTTGTTAGGCTCCCCAGATGGATAATTTCTGGTAGATATCTCCAAGGAGGCTATAATTAGGTGTTTTGACCTAAATAAGCAGGCTGTCACATAGATAGATTTGGGGAGGCTAGAGAAGGAGTACAAGAGATTAAAGAGGACTTATAGAATTGATGAACTTCCCCTGCACATGAAAAGGGGTGACAAGAATATAGTCCTTATTCCGTCTTCAAAATTTGAACCCTTTTTAGTGTCTGATTTTTAGACTTATTTCAAAAACACCTATTATGCATTATGCCAAATTATTGGATTTGATGATGAAGACAACATGTCAGTTGGATTGATGAGGATGGCAATGACTATCCAACACCCTAAGTCCAATGTGGAGTTTTATTTTTCTTCTAGCATTGAGGAACAAATTCATGAAGGTCTATTACAACTTAGGGAAGCTAAGGCCCCTATCACTTTCAAAAAGTATTCTCTACTGTGTCATCTAATTCTATTTCAAAATCAACCAAAGTGGACTAAAAGGATGAAGTTGAGCACACATGAAAATGGATTTATGATTCCAGTGAAAAATTGGTGCTATGTTTGGGATAGTAAGTTCCCTGAAGGTGACTTTATTGTGTTTAGAGATGGCTTTGTCCACAGACTAATTGATGCCCTTGGTTTTCCTACACCGAGGTTACCACAATCTTTAATGGAAGTTATGAGACCTTTGCAATACAAACCAGACCAAGGTTTCATACACAACTATGTTGACTGGTTTTTAATGCCACAATATACCATCATTAGGGTGTATGGTTGTGATCAAGCCTCGCATGTTTTACCAAAATTTGTTCCTAGTAGAGTATTGCTTTTAGAGTTTATTTGGAAAATGCTCTGGATGGAGGATAGTCTTATGAAGAATTGGAGAAAGGGGACTTTCCTACTTGACTTAACTATTTTTGAGGAATTATCAGTTGGGTCAGATATGTTGGAAAACGTGCAGAGATTCATAAGAGCCAATTTTTCTCTCAAATCAGGAAAGGTGAGAGTATGTGATCTAGAGGGTCACATCAATAATATCAAAAGGACCCTGCTTATAAAGAGGGTGATAACACATGTAGTTGATCCAGATGAGGATGTGGTAAGAAACTTGGTACACTTTTCATATGTGTTTGAAACAAGGAAAAAATGGTTAATGATGATGAGATGGGAGGACCAAAAGAAAGAAAAAGATAAGAAGTTCAAGGGGTTCTTTGATGAAGAGCCAAATTTGTTGAAAAGGATGCAATTGATTCTAGGTAAGTTTGATGAGATGTATAAAAAGGCTCAAGAAGAGAATTCAACTCCGCCATCACCCTCATCCATAGCCTCCACATCACATACACCACCTTCTCCACCAGTTCATCCATCTCCTCCATCCCCAATTGGTGAACCACTTGCTAAGAAACATAAAATTGAATCACTAGTTGATAATGGGTCAAGTGATGAAGAACAAGAAGAAGACATGATACTGATTGAGATGAAAGAAATGCAGAACAACAAAAAGTGTTAGAGCCTCATAACCCAAAAATAAGAATATCAGAGGAAGTCGTTGATGAGATACAAGATGATGAGAGAATAATTAATTCTTTGTAGTTCATGGAGGATGATTATTTCATCCATACAAGGGAATTCAAAGATTTTTGGATAAAAATTAAAATGAGATAGTTTTATGATAGGCTAAATATTAACCTCATTGGGATTGATGATTCAAAGCATGCAGAGGTGTAGGCCTAGAAAATGGAAAAGTTGGATATTGATAACATCAATATTACTCCCAAAGAAGCAAGGGAGTTGGTGCTAAGTAGTAAGATGTTAATCATACCTGGAATGGAACTCTCTAAGGTATTTTTGTTAGATCAAATTAGAGCTTAGGATGATCCAAACTTGGTTGCGTAATTTAATTCATAAGAAGGAGTCTCAAGCATAGGATACAATCCTACCACCAAGACCCTTGCCCTGTGGACAAAACAGAAGAAAACAAGGAAGCCAAGGATTCTGGATGTAGTATAGGAAATGAGAGGGTCTACAATGGTTCGAATGATGGACACTACTCCAATAGAAGAAGAAACCATAACTATGCACTATGCCATGTTTACAAAGGCTGTAGTAGAAAACATGGAGAAGAAGATAATAGTATGAAAAGAGACTTAAGTTATCAAATGATGAAATAAATAAGTTATTCATTGAAGGTGTTAGATTAAAGAAACAATTACAAAAATCCATAGATGTAAAAGCGGATGAAATGGTTGTCTATCATCAACCTGCTCCAGTTGAAGATCCACAAATCCAACAGTTGAAAGAGGAGATTGAAAATTTGAAGAAACATAATATGGATGATGTCACACATCACATCTTGGATACCTTAAAAGAAATATTGAAGCACAAAGTTGGATTTTTAAAAGAGAAGATAAGTGGAGTCCATGAGGGTTTTAGTCATTTGGTGAAAGCCCTGGAACAAATAAATACTAATTCCCCAATCCTAGAGGAATTATATAAAATATGGTAACCCACTTACCACATTTTAAAAACTTTATGCAAAGCAACACAGAGGGATCCTGATGCACCTCCGAAATTAAAGCCTACTCAAGAGATGGTGAAGGAAATTATTGATGAGAATAAGTATTTGATTGACATGAAGAAGAAGGTGGAGAACAAAAGGAATTCATTTGATTCAATAAAGCATAGTTTCAATCCTTTGATCAGCAAAGATGATGGAAAATTCAAGGACGTGGATCAATGGAAGAATGAGTTTGATCAAATGGTTCCTCAATGCTTGACATGTATTCAGGGTGATGGTGATATCAATCTGGAAAAGTTTCACACTCTGCTTGATGTAATTATAACGTTGGATAATGGTTACACAAATTTTTTTGTAGATGCCAGAAACCTTCTTGATAGCATATGGAAGAGTCACCTTAAAAATTTCACTACTACACAAGAATTCAAGTGGCCGAATGATTTAACAATTAGAAAATGGTAGGAAAAATATTTGGGCTCGGATGAAGATTGATCAGCATCATCAAAAGGAAAACATATCATATAATAAGGTAAGAGCCTTGCACAGGTCTTAGATGACCACGGGCTTCTTACTCAAAGATTAATAGATTTTCATATGTTAGTTATCTCTAAATACATTTTATCTTTTCAGTTAAGTTTTGTTATCAAAAGCCACATCCTTTGGTTTGAAGCTTGTTACCTCTCGTATAAATAAGAGAGACCAAGACAATAAGGAGGGGATTAGATTAGAAGATAGTAGATAGAAGGAGTAGGAGAATAGAGATTGATACAATGTTTACAACAAAAAGGACCAAGATGCACGTATGAATTTTGAAGGAGTTAATGAAAAATCTCTGATTTGGTGGCTCTATGTTGGTATCAATTGTTTGTTAAGTTAATTGAAGATATTATCAGTTTGTCTCCATATTTGATATTTCTCTATTGTTTAAATTGATATATCAAGTATATTTTCAATTTATCAGTGCACATTTGTTGTATCTCTATGGCATATTTAATTGGGTCTTTCAAGTAAAGATTAAAATCCTCTTGATTATTCACAACTTGGAATTATTATTTTGGATTATTAAAGAAGAATCTGATAATTACACCCTTGCCTATTTATACAAGTTATAAACATAAAAATGCCAAACAGTTAAAATTATTGCCAGTTATAAGTCACTTAACTCTGATTTCTATTTGACTCCATATACCCAATAGAGCACTGGTCCCTCACATTCCATCATTTTAGTTTCATTCATTTTATCTTTTACACCTGTTAACTGAACATATTAAGATTAGCCTTGATATTGCTTATATAATCTATACCAAAATAAGAATTCATTTATCCACTCCCACTTGCCATTGTGGATAATTTCTTTTAGGGAATAAACATAAATCAAGTCTACTTCATTCATATAGGTGTACCCATGTCTAGCAACACCTAAAGAGAAGAAGTTCTAAACCATTTGGCCTTGTATGCTACCCTGAAACGTACCAAGAGTTTGGAAACCTCTCGAGGTATTTAACTTGCATTTTTGAGAGCTAACAGGATGGATAAATGCAATAGGATACTTCAGGTAGCATTGGATATAGTCAAAGTAGAAGGGATATTGTTGGATGGAGCATTCAAACATATGAAATTGATGATAAAACTTGAATATGCAACCCGAAATGAAGTGCATGATGCGGATACCCATACCTTCCAGGAGTATAAAAAAAATCTCTCAGCGGCTAAGTCAATGTTAGGAGAAGATTAAATTGTTTTATAAGTTTAATTAATATTGGTAGTTTAATTATTTTCCAAAAGACAATCCGAAGAAACACCTTTGTTGGGTCTTCTTCTTATATATATGAAATTCAAATTGTAATATTTGATCATCAACACTTTTTAAGATTTTAATAGTTTTTCAGCAATGAAAGACTTATTTTCTGGAGTAATACAATACCAGTACTTTTCTATTTGTGTGTGGAAGATTCTTTCATTTGGACTAATTCTCTGTTGTTTCTTTTCAAGCGATTGAAGGCTATGTAAAATGTATTCTAATTAATCTCCATGACCATCTTATAATTACCTCTCACTTTCCTCAATCTACCTTTCCCCATCAGGTACTCCCCACAAATTGATGGAAGGGGATGGTTGAATTTAAGTGTATGTCGAAATAGCGGCAAAAATCATGGAGCGTCGCAATTTCGACGAACATCGAGCATAAATTTATTTTTTTTTTGAAAATTTCACATTAAATACATAGGTACCCGATGATACATCTAATTATACATCTTTCGTCAAAAATTTTCATCGTATTTTGCAGTCAAATGAGTTAGTGTTGAAATTCCTAAATTTAACAAGTACAAAGGAAAGGGAGATCCTAGGGAACACCTAAAATAATTTTACATTGCATGCCAAGAGTTCTCCTATCTTGACACCTACCTCTTGAGGCTCTTCACTACAATCTTGGGTGGACAAGCCCTTGAATGGTTCACTCACCTACCCCATGGGATAATCACAACATTTTTTGAGCTAGCCAATAAATTTATCAGTCAATTTTCCTATAATATAGAACATGATATGATCACCATGATGGATCTTTGTAACACTAGAAAAATAATGGTGAATCCTTTGCCTCATTCTTACAAATATGGATACATCTTTCTAGTTACTTTGCATGGCCCATACCTGAAAAACAACTCATCACAATATTTAGTGAGAACCTCAACACTTAATCGAGCTTCCATCTTTGCATGAAATGTTCTCACTCATTTGACAAAATCATAGAAAATGGCTCAATAGCCATCAAAAAATCTCTTGTAGCCAAAGGACTATTCAAGATATACAAGGAAGGCAAAGATAACAATCCCCAATCTAGTGACAAATCTCATTTTTGGAATTAAAAAATATGGTCAATGATGGTGTGACTAACTAAAAACATGTTCAAAATATCCAAATACCTCCACCATCATCATCTCACAATAATATAGCTCCCCAACAACATGTGTTCATCTCTAATGGTCAACCTAAAAAACACACTAGACGAGAATATACCCCCTCGGGTGAACCAATTGAAACCACCCTCCAAAAGATCATCCAAGCCAACCATCAAATCCCTTGGTCCAGATGTGTCAAAACCATCTTGGTACAAAGAACATGAATTTTTTGATTACAGAGGCTTCATGGACATAAAACCTACTCATGCATGAAACTTGGGAACTCTATCTAAGATCTTATCGATTGAGGATATATCTCTATCGAAGGCCATACATCCCCTAATGAAAACTTAGGTACATATACAAGTAGCCTTTTCCTCAGCATAAAGATGGTAAAAACTCCACATCATATAACACAATTCCTTATACATACACCAACAATATCTCATCTAATTTTTTCATTGGCCACATCAAACAAAGTCCTTCCCAAGTAGCCACCATAACTATCAAATCCATAATTATTTTATCACTACCTAATATGGTCAAACCGATATTAAAGTACCTTCCCCCTCCTCCCAACCTACAAATCAATATAGTATCCTTGACCAATTGAACATAACACCAACACAAATATCTATCCTTGAGCTACTTAAAATATCTCACATCCACAAGGACCTCCTTGAAAAATCCCTCAATGAATCTCATGCCCCTAATGGCATTGATCTTGTTCAAGTTCAATCCATGATAGGAAAATTATCATCTCCACAATTCCTTACCTTTTCCACTAAAGACATTCCTTCCATCAATCCATCTCATAACCATCGATTTTACCTTCAAGCTCACATCCATAAAACCACAATCAAACACATCCTAATAGATGGTAGATCAAGACTTAATCTTTTCAGCCTAGAAGTCTAATAAAGTAACTAGGATATTCTAATGATGTTGATCCCTAAACTAAAATTGCAATCAAATCATATGATGAAGATGAGTGTGAATCTAAAGGATCTATGAAGCTACCCATCCATATCATACCAGCAAAAATTGAAACCAATTGCCAAATCTTAGACCTTGATCTCCCCTATAACATCCTCCTTGGTCGCCCATGGATACATGATATGCAAGTTGTTCCATACACATTCCATCAATGCATAAATTTCTCCCACAATGGAACTGAAGTGAATGTCCATGTTGATCCAAGTCCATTCTAATATTATAAGTTCTTACAAAGTAGACATGGTCATTCACAACATTTCGTTACCAACACTACATCACCATCCTGATGTTCATACATTGATCCTCCATAGCTACCCACCTCTCGCACTCACTCAGAGATAAAGGCTAAGATCAAAGATGTAGGTATTGGAGAATATGATCTATAATATTTTCACATAGAACCCACACCACCATTCACATCATCCCAATATTTTAATGTCCATTATAATCCTATATTTGATCATTATATCTATGATAATACACTCTTTGATCATGATTTTATGGACATCCAAGATCATCTCCCTTCCAATCCATCTTAGGAGTTACTATCCTTCCATATTGAACATCCCAGGTTAGGGTTTGAATCTTCTAATACTACCAATACCTTCTTGCCAAATCACTAAGGACATAGAACCTTCCTTTGACATTAACAATGCCAAAAATGATAGTCATAGAGAACCCATTGAGTGCATAAAAAATATCTTCCACAAATCCCATATCTCCCATATCCTTACCATCTCATCCAAAAAATCCAATGCATCCACTTGTATCCATCTCATAGATTTATATCAACAAGTGCCATCCTAAGAGAAAAAGGAAATTAATAAAAAAATTAAATATCAAAAATAATTTATCAAATAGAGATCCAAAAAGCAAAATCCAAGAAAAGTTCTTCAGTATTGAAGTCAAAATCCAAAGCTATTGAAAAAATAAAAAATCAAAGTAAAAAATAAAAGAAAGTGAAAATCAATGTCTTATCATGCCCCTTCATCCAAAATAACTGGGGGCATCTATCAAAGAATATATCAAGAAATGAGATTGTTAATCCTAAGTCTTCATCCTCATCATCTTCACATAACCCATACACTTGATCAAATATACCCATATCCATGCATTCATTTGTTGCAAGTTTGGAGATGTTGGAAGCTTGAGTTATTTGTGATTTTCTTGGGTGTTGTTATTGATGTCAACCCCTTGTATAAAGAGAGTGTTGGAATTTTACTAGTATTGATGATGTTCCTGGAATTGTTGGTATTGATGTCAACACATTCTAGTGTTGTCATTGATGTCCTACTTAGATATAGTTGGAAAGTGTTGCATGTTGTAGATGTTGTAGATGTGTTGCAGAGATGTTAGTAATGTTTTTGATGAATTTGGATCACTTGGTTTCCAAGTAATTTTGAGAAAATTTGAATAAAAGAGAGTTTAGTGTGACAAAGTGGTGTTCATTGTTTTTATTTTCATTTCTTCATGATTGAAGATATGCTCATATGGTTTGGACATGATGATCAGAGGTGTTCAAAGGTGTCATATCCAAATTTTTAGGTTCTAGATCATACTGTAGTGGAAGATGTGTTTGATAGTATGTTTGTTTGGTGAAACAAGATGTCTAGGAGAAATGAGATTTCTCCACATTTCTCCATAGTGAAGGTTCTAGTGTTGTGGATATTGGAACACGCTTATATCATTTGTATCTAACTTCCCTTGAAATTTTAGGTGTTGAGTTGTTCCGCAAAGTTATCTGGTATATTAGATGTTTATGCCAGTATGTTTGGTTGCACATAATGAAGGTGTTCTTGAGTTTTGGGTGGTTGCAGTAGTTGTGGAAAATATTTTGACGGGTATTTTGAGATGTTTTGGAATGTTTTTGTGTCGTCCATGAGAGTTTCCAGACTTGGAGAGGTGTTCTTGTGGTTGCTTGTTAGTGTTAGTGCAGGTTTGTCTGACCTGGTGTGCTAGTGCTAATTATGGAGGATAACTGTTGTTTGAGGAAGTGTTGAGAAGTGTGTCAATGTAGATTTGGGTCCTAGTTAAGTAGTGGTGAGGTCTTCCTTCACTTCTTTCCACCATGGAATTTTTTGGTGCTAACTTATTTGATGTTGCACAGTTGAGGTGCATACGTTTTCTTTAGGCTGACCTAATTGAGATTGTTTTAGGCCACAAAGGTTATAAATGCAAGGAGAAATGTTGTGTGGATTAAGTGTAGAGTGTGTAATGTGAAAGATGTGAATGTGATCAAGTGTGATGATCTGAGTGTGAGCCTTAATGCATATGACTTCTAGATGCAGAAACCAAAAGGTGTCTACATTTTAGTTTGTTTGATGAGTTGTTTGTGCTTCAGTGGAACTATACCTTTGGAATATGAGGGATTCATTGTTAGCAGTTCATATTGGTAGTAAGCCACCCCTTCTTCTATTCTTCTTTCTTCTAGAAAGTTAGTTTTTGTCAATGAGCCCTTGGTAGTGAGCCTTATTGTATTCGATGTTGCAATTCATATATTAGTGAGCTAAACCTCACTGTGGTTTTTCCCTTCTTGGGTTTTCCATGTAAATCTAGTATTTTTTATGTTTTTGATGTTTTTTCATTACTTCTTTACATGTTTATATTCTATTAATGCATGTTAAGGGTTTAATGGTTAATCAAGGTTTGAAAAAATATTGAGGGTTTAAATGTTTTAAAATATACAATTGATTCACCCCCCCTCTTAATTGTCTTATGCATATCTAACATCATCATATGTTTCAACTCCCCTTGGTAATGTATCTCAATGGACCTTTGATGGCGTCCCCTTCATATGCTTTAATCAAGTGATTTTCCAAACTCCTTTTCATGTGAAGCATGATGGCCCTTGTGATACACACATTAGGGATCATACCTTAGCTCCCTCCATTTGCCGCATAAATAATCCACCATCATCCATGTCATACCATCCATATCCATCTTTATAACTTCATCATCCATCTATTAAAGAGCGTCGACCATGATCATAGTATCATCAAACCTCATCTAGCCAAAATATCTTAAAAAATCCAAAAATCCAATTTTTTTTATGTAAAGAGAAATAATTGGGTAAGTGCACCAATCTGTGACACAATTTAGGTGCCAAATTGAAAAAACGATTAAAAAAAACCCTAAAATAAGGCCTTTGGCGCACGCCAAATGTCTAAAAATACATTTGGCGCACACCAAATTTGGTGTGCGCCAAATGTATTTCTAGACATAAAATGCAAAAGTCAGGTTTGGAACCCTCATTTTGTCTTCAACCCGTAGCTTGAGAAGGAAGATTTCAGGTCTACAGCTCGTGCTCACCAAATCTCCTCCATTATTTGCATCCTTAGCTTGCCATTTTCCATGAGAATGCCCTCAACACATCGAAGAGGCCGAAGATTGCAAAGAGGTGTGTATTTTTATTCTATTTATTTCGAATTTGATTTGGAATGCAACTTTAAATAGATTTTTATAATAAAACTTTGTTCTAATTTTCAGGGAATGAATCTCCACCTCAAAATATTGAGAATTCACAATCACCCCCTCATTAAGAGCCTCCTATACAAGAACAACCCGAAACCCCTCCATCAATTCATAGGTATCCTCAAGGAACACAAGAAAATATTCAAAATCAAATTGAAAACAATAAAAGAGACATTCAATAATTAATTGCAAGATTAACCAAGCATGCCGAAACCCACCCTTATAGGAGAGGGATTGCTGAATCATTGAAGTCAATTTTAACTCATGTAGGAGAAATGAGCGATCAAATGAATTTTTGGTCAACTAAGAGAGATGAGATGAGGCAATTTTATGCTAATGGTTTGTCATATGCAGATGTCAAAAAAGTAAAAATTAGCAAAGCCGAGTTGTGTGCCCTATTTAAAGACCCAAAATCCAATGAACCTTTGTCCCATGCATGGAGGAGGTTCCCCATCCATTGGTGCCACCATGATTAAATTAGAAAAAAAATTTGGGAGCGGTGGTGGATGGTATTTGACCAACCTCCATGCAATAACCATGAGGTGCCGCAATACTTTTTGAGGAAACTCTATTGCGAGTTTGTCCTCAATAAAATGCCAAACTATTTTGACATCTTAGACTTTCAGGGTAGAGGTGGGGGCTCCACACACGATAGACCTATTGCACGACATAATCTAGAGTTGGCACCAAGAGCCTTGGGCAGACCCATGGTGGAGCATGTCATTGTTCCTTCCATTGTTAAGGACAGTGTAGAGGTGGACATGATGAAGTCGATTGGCTCACTCACCCAGACCATTTTACAGTGTGCGAGTCCTCTAGTAGAGCCTGGTGTGGAGGAGACGTGTAGGCCCCAAGCTCCACCCCACCATTGTGGCGCTTGTGGTGTTGTTTGCATCTACGATTATCAGGGTGCTCGTGATGCAGCTACACAACCTACGTCAGTTGCAGAGGCGATGGATTTCATAGATAATATTCTGAATGATACATTCGACATTGACACTCAGGTAAAATTTAGCAAGTTATTTTAATGTTGTTTATTAAAATATATTTTGAAATTTAAGAATAACTAAATTAGTAGAATTTTGATATGATGAAATTTCAGGGTCGCATTGTTCATGAGGGATGCTCTATTCCTACAAACCCTTATACATTCTTGACGATGAGTCCACAGGTATGCAACTAGTATTAAAGATATTATTATTGCATTTGAACAGTTGAATGCTATATTTGAATGTTTGTCTCATAACATGCTTCGGATTTCAAACAGTTTCCTAGTGCACCTTCTTCCTCCACACCTCATGATTCATATCCTCAAACAATGTACACTTAGGTAGCCTTTATTCATTAATAGGGTTGTAAATCTATGTTAGCTAGTTTTCATAATTTTGCGTATATACAAATCTAAAAAATTGATGAGAAACATAAACATTGCATTCAAGTATTCCTTGATCGTGTCACATTATGTTCTCGTATATCAACATGATACCTGAGATATTGTTTCATTTTGAGCTATTGACAAGAGATAGCCTTGGTGATGTTGGTGGCACGATGGACCATGGAGTTGTTGTAGCAATAGCCAGTTCTAATCCATTGAGAGAGGTATGGAATAGATTAGTCGATTTGACATTATATTTTCTCTTTTATGGTCTATTATAGAAAATTTTCACGATAATTTTATGTCGTTTAATTTATATCTTCATGGTTGCTACAGATGGTTGTCACTCCAAATCGTGGACATGGTGATGCTTTAAATGTGCATGATGACTATATGTATGCGGTAAGTGATTATATTTTGTTATATGCCATTACATAATTCAATTTATATGTTTTAACATCTTTACTTTTAATCGTATCAGTTGAAGGTCTAGAGTGAAGAGAGGAGTAGCGGGCATGTTCGAAAGACAAGACAAGCAACAGTCACTCCATCCAGCCGAATTTCGAAGGCAACACAGGATCTATTTCCTTCCCCTAGAGGGAAATGACTATGTATTAGTGTTGTTTGTTGTATGCCTATGTGGCATTTTGGAACATATGTTTTGTACTATTGATATATATACGTGATATTTTGTCCAAATGGGTCCTTTGTACTAAGCCTATATGGTTTTTTTGGATATATTAATATAATTTTATCAATATATATCATTGTATAGCCTTTCAGATTTTTTATTAAAGAAACTCTTATTTTGCTACTACCATTCTTGAATGATGTTATCATGCATATCGTGTAAGTTGTATGCTTGAATGTTGTAGGCATGGATTTTATTTACATCTAATGCTTAATTAATTACTGTGGAATTTTTAATAAGCCCCATCTAAAGTGTATTGTATAAGTAAGCTCCATTCATGGTGGTTTGTATCCTTTGGAATGCTTCAATTACTTGTGCCTCACCGATGCAGAGGCAAGGAGGCTCAAACCAAATCAGTCTACCAACCTGCCTTCAAGGGGCTCCTAACAAGATTAATACAACCTATTTTGAGCAATCTACACAACCTCAAAGCCCCATCAAACCAAACTCTTCATTCATCACCTTACCCAACAATCCACCCTTGTAGCACTCTGATGCAGAGCCAAGGTGGAGAAGACTCACAACAATGGAAATGCCAATTCTCAATCAAGAACTCTTCTTCATAATGATTCAGCCTAATAGGCATCAACCCACCCTCAAGGGTCTCAAATCCTCAACCTTGCAAATGAACAACAAGACTCCACCAAGGCCCTACAAATACCATCAACATTCATACAATTACAATTGAATCAATTGACAACAATCCCTAAGTCAGATTCATCAAGGTTTCCAAAACTCACATTTGTGACTAGTTATTCTTGTAGTACTAAAACTCAGTTTTAGCCAGATTTCTCCCAACCTTTCCAAAACACTAGACAATTACAAGATGGATTGAGATACCCTTTTCAGGGATACACAACATACCAAAGATTCAGTGGTCTCTCTTTTGGACCGACATAGACTTTCAACACACCTACTTCAATTTTGGCTTCACAATTAGCCCTTTTTTTCCAAAGGGACCACCCTTCCAACTTTAGGTATCTATCCAAACACCTTGGATAGTATTAGGTCATTGTGCCAAACCTCAAATTTTGTCATTAGTTTGTGTCTACAGAGCCTCTAACTCACAAAACCCAAGAAACCCTCCTAAACCTTCACAAAATCAAGGGTTTTAAAGAAACATACAACTCCAGACCTCTCTCAACACTTCCAAAGCCCCAAACACCTCAAAATACTACTACATGGACTCATTAGACCCTCACATAACCCTTACAGGCATTAATTCTTAAAAACCTCTCTTTGGTTCCTCACTTCCATGTTGGAAAACCCTTGTTCAGTCTTAGAACAGTCACAAAAACACCACATAATTATGACACCTTATTCCAAAATGAGTTGAAACACTTATAATAAAATTTTTTCAATCAATCCACCGAGATATAGTAGCAAAAAATAGGTGGATTGATTGTTACATCACAAATTTCCCCTCAAACCCTTGATTCAGCAACACTGGGACAGTCACTGTTTGTGTTGGTTCTCTCCACAAACAAAGAGTTAAGACACCAAATAAAAAGTAAATGAATTAGAAAACATATAGACACATCCTCTAAAATTATTAGACCATGAAGAACCTTTATTTTCCTGTACAACACTCAAAAAGATCAAGAAAATAGTATTTTTCTAGAAAATTGCTCAAAACTATGGTGTTTATTGTGTAAAATTATTACAAAACTTCTTCCACTCTCTCATTCGAGCCTTGGTAAGGATTTTTAAATAATTTTCCAACAACCATATTCTGCCCAATGCCCATAACCAACCTTGGGATTAGTTGGTCCCTTAATTACATTTATTTGTGTTAAAGTTGCTTTGTCGGCATTTTACAACTTATATGATTTCTAATTGACTTCTACGACACAAAACACCCTTTATTTGCATTATGTTTGATCTCTCAAAGCTTATTAGACAAAATAAACCTAAAAACACTAACATTTCCCTATTGATGTATTCAAATAAAAAAAATTTGATGATGTGGTGTAGGTGCTCCTGCACCAAACTCAAAACCCGGTCCAAGCCTAATTTCTCCCAACCTTTCCAAAACACTTGACCATTTAAAGGTGGATTAAGATACCCTTTTTAGGGTTACACAACATATGAAAAAACCAATAGTAACTCTTTTGGACCAACATGAACTTTCAATACACCTCCCTCGCTTTAGGCTTCACAATTAGGCCTAATTTCCAAAGGAACCCCCTCACAAACTCACCTCCAAACCAAGGAAACTTGAAATAGTCTTAGGGATGCTCACCAAACTCAGAATTCTCCCATTTTAAGAGCCCCAAGAACTTTTTCTATTCCTCTACTCACAAACCGTCCTAAACCTTCACAAAAAGAAGGGTTTTAAAGAAAATCATAACTCCAGACCTCCCCCAATCCTTCCAAAGGTGAAAACACCCCACAATACCTCTGCCCTAACTTAAAGGACACTCAAAATCCCATTCCTTTCATTATTTCTCAAATTCAATACTTGAGTTCCTTACTTTCATGGTGGAAACACCCTTGAACAACATTAGAACTTCACACCCCACTGAGTTTATTCATTCTCTCAGCCTCCAAAGTATTCATACACCAAACTAATCATGGTACAAGCCAATCCACCAACCAACAGGGTCAGAACGATAGGTGGATTGGCTAATGTGTCATGGTGTTGCCCTCAAAACCCCTAACACAAAAAACAGAGCAATAACCAAGTTTGCTGATCCCACACACACCAATGGTGGATTTAAACCTTCAGAATAGATGCAAAGAGAGTAAAAACATATGCAATCAAGTATCCAAAGCCTCAAGTCATGATAGACTTGTATGGGCCTGTGCAAGGCAAAGAAAATTCAGGAAAACAAAGAAAACCGGTGATCAACATTTTCAAATATATTTTGTTATTAGGAACTGAACAAAATCAACCCTCAACTTGGGGTATTACAACAATATATCTTGATACCACCTTCCAACTACCCCTTGAGCCGATCAACCACCATAACCACCCTTTGTTAGACTTCTAAGATGGCAATTTGCCAATTTTGTTCTTAATTACCATTCATTCACAACTTGATTTTGCAAATACCACCTAACTGACCTATTAAGCCTTTTAAATACAATTGCAAGGTATTTACATAGCATATGGAAATATAGAGAGAAAATACAATAAATATTTTAAATAATGAATTGTAAAAAATGGACTTTTGTAGTTTATATTCATGTCATTGATTACATTGCATTGCACATCTTTCAAAGTCAAAGCATTACTTCACTTTGCATAACTAATAAGTAGATGTTGATAGATGCCAAAAATTTAATTACAATATAGTTTGAACAAAGTCAACCTAAGCAGTTATGCAATTTATTCACATTGCATAACTAATAACTAGGAGCAGCTGCCAATTGCATTTTCTTATCATAGCATTCTATGAGACCAAATTTATTTGAGATATTTTTTCAAATAGTTCCCTGCCTTGTCTATGTTACCACATTTTTCATACATGTCTACCAAAGCATCTTCTCAAATAGTTCACTGCCTTCTTGCTATGGCTAAAAGCCTAAAACAAGTGATTTTGAACAAGTTACGGATGCTTCGAAAAATATATCAAAAGCATAATAGTAAGCAATAGCATAGAGAAGGCAGTGAATTGTTTGAAAAAATGCATCAAAAAAATTGCTTTCAAATGATAAATTTAGTTGTGCTTTCACTCTTCTTTAACATTGTATATCTACTCCTTTTTATAACAAGAGATAAAAACTATCTTTTTTGAAATCAAAAGGCATTTCCATAGCATAGAGATATAGAGAGAAAATAAAATAAAGAGTTTAACTAATGAAATGTAGAAAATAAATTTTTGTAGTTTTTATTCATGCATTGCACATCTTTCAAACTCAAAGCATCACTTCACATTGCATAACGAAAAATTAGATGCTGATAGATGACAAAATTTCAATTACAATATAGCTTTTGACAAAGTCAACCTAAGCAATTATGCAATTACTTCACATTGCATAACTAATAACTAGGAGCAGCTACCAATTGCTTTAGCTTGTCATGGCATTCCATGAGACCACATTTCTTTGAGGCATTTTTTCAAATAGTTCATTCCCTTGTCTATGCTACGACATTTTTCATACATGTCTACCAAATAATTTTATCAAATAGTTCATTACCTTCTTGCTATGGCTAAAAGCCTAAAACAGATGCTTTCGAACAAGCTATAGATGCTTGGAAAAAATCTAAGAAAGCATAATAGTAAGCAATAGCGTAGACAAGCCATTGAACTTTTTCAAAAAATGCCTCAAAGAAAAGTGGTCTCATGGTGATGGAATGCCATGACAAGCCATAGACAAGGCAGTGAATTGTTTGATAATATGCCTCAACTACTTGCATTTGACAACTTTTTCCTTGAGTGAAAATTCGCCACCATAGGGAAAAGCCTCTGAGATAGCGAAAAACGAGCAAGATTATTGTAGAGGGGCCCAACATGATCCCATAGGATCAAACGAGAAGATTCTAAGCATCATGATGTCTGAGTAATAGCATGTTGAAGTTCGCAGCCATTTTGCACTTTGGACCCTTAAGGGATCGATCCGGTTGAACGTAGCTCACAACAATTATGTGTGTTTAGGTGAAAAAGAGGACCATGCCTAGCATAAACATACCTATTTGAATGCATTGGAATAGTCCGTTTGGTCACACGAGCTGCAGAACGAAAGTTGCACCACTTTGCAACTTTCAACTACTTGCATTTGACAACTTTTTCCCTGAGTGAAAATTCGCCAGCACAGGAAAATGCTCGAGATACGAAAATTGAGAGAGGTTATTGTAGATGGGCCCAACGTGATCTTGTAGGATCAGACAAGAATTTTCTAAGTGTCACGGTGTCCGAGTAATAGCATGCTGAATTTCGCAACCATTTTGCACTTTGGACCCTTAAGGGATCGATTTGGTTGAACGTAGCTTGGAGCGATTCCGCGTGTTTAGGTGCAAAATAGGACCATGCCTAGCGTAAGAATACCTATTTGGATGCGTTGGAATAGTCTGTTTGGTCACATGAGCTATAGAATGAAAGTTGCACCACTTTGCAACTTTCAACTACTTGCATTTGACAACTTTTCCCCGAGTGAAAATTCTCCAGCACAAGAAAATGCCTTCGAGATAGCGAAAAATGAGAGAGGTTATTGTCGATGGGCCCAACATGATCTCTTAGGATCAGATGATAAGTTCCTAAGCATCATGGTGTTCGAGTAATAGCATGTTGAATTTTGCAGCCATTTTGCACTTTGGACCCTTAAGGAATCGATCTGGTTGAACGTAGCTCGAAGTGATTCCACGTGTTTAAGTGTGAAAGAGGACCATTCCTAGCATAAACGTACCCACATGGATGCATTGAAATAGTTTGTTTGGTCACACGAGCTGCAGAACGAAAGTTGCACCACTTTGCAACTTTCAACTACTTGCATTTGACAACTTTTTCCTCGAGTGAAAATTCGCCACCATAAGAAAAAACCTCAGAGATAGTGAAAATCAAGAAAAGTTATTGTAGAGGGGCCCAATATGAACTCATAGGTTCAGACAGAGATTTCGTAATCACCACAGTTTACGAGTAATACCCTGTCAAATATTGTTGCCCTTTTACACTTTGCACCCTTAAGGGATCGAGTCGGTTGAACCATAGTAGTTGTTTTGTTGAATGTCATACCCTAAGGTATGTTAGAGATGACCTAGGTTGCATCTATTTCTCTGAGGCATACGCTTCCCCTACCTTGTCACTTCATCAAAGGACAATAGATTTAAAGGAAGGTTATTCATTAAGACAAGCATCATGAATGTATGAACACAAGGGAACTGTGAAGGGTCACTGTACATGGCAATGTGCAAATGAAAAGGAAAGATTAGAAATGAGTAGTGATCAGTTGTTAAGCATAGTGAGTGTATAATTATAAAGTGCTTGACAATCAAATTCACTCACCACAGTCAATGTCCTATGACTGTCAAGTCTATGTCAGTCAGTGTCTAAAGACTCCAAGAGTTATGGTTGTGTATGCAGCAATAAGTCCTTATGAATGTGGAGTCTTCAAAAAATACAATAAGTCAATGACAAATATTACAATAGTGATGGAAGAACATCTTGAAAATCCTCTCGTTTGTCAATACTTGTAGCAATACATGCAGGGAAATAATCCTCCCATTTCCAACACAAATCATGAAATATATTGTACTTGAGAAAAGGACAAAAGGAGTTTCTGCCCAGTTTCTTTTTTCCATTCCACCTCAGTTGGCCCAACTATTTGCATTCCAAAATGGTTCAAACCATGTACATCACCTGCTCCATATGAAACACATGGGTAGTAGCCTCTCTATGAATGTGTAGTATCATAGGAATTTGGTCCACAAAAAGCCTACAAAAGCCTCTTAATCTTAGACATAGACTCACATAAAAATCATTAAAAGAGCAATAACTAAATCATGTCAGCCATATAGCTAACGAGACCTACTATCACCTTCATGCATGCTAGATAAGGAGGTCGATTGAAGGTCCTACAATGGTGATGTGCCCCTTCGCTACTTTATCATCTCTCGATGACCCTATGTATAAATTTTGAATATATCACTGAGAGGCTTAACATAAAACATGTAGCATATAACAATCCAATAAATCTAGGAGATGGAAAAGAAAGAGAAGATTGACAACCAGAAAATGCAATAGCAACCGATGTTTCTCATAACACTGAACACTTGCACCAGCCACCGATGTTGTTCTTTTCTTATATACTTTGACAAACTTCAGTATTACTTATAGTCACAATTAGAAAAGGATCAATGATAGTCGTAAATACATATGACATCAAACAGTAATCGTGAAAAAGGCTTAATGCAAGGTGTTGGTCCAAAAGAGTGATCAATAACATGGCTTTACAAATTCAATGTGCATACTTACAAATCAATCTAGGGAACCATCTAGGTCTTCTCTAGTCTTTATTGTGTCGAGTATTGCCTTGTGGTCACACTCACGCACTTTCCACAAGTTCTTGTTCACAGGTTTACCCTTATATTTGATCAAATGAACGTTGGTGGTGACGACAAGGTTTGAATACTGAAGAATTTTCCGATGCATGTCGAAGTCCTCAAACAACCAAACTGCAACATTATTAACTGGATACCTTCGAAGCCATGTTCCAGTAACAACCACCGAACCTGTAGGATATTCTATGTTTTCTCCATCTATAACAGGGGACTCCAATTTCTTTTTAGTCTCGATAAAACGACACAGGTAATAATATGTACCCTCTTCATTGTCTTCATCTGATATTACTGCATAAACGTGCCCTGCATTGATATGTTCATCTTGTTAGATTTATTTACTGAGTAACATAATAAAAATTGTAAGTAAGATATATTACTTGGTTCTAGTAGGTCTGATACATGATCAAAATCAATGGATGATTGCATCTTCGTGATTTGTAGAGCCGTTGGGAGTTGATAAGTGTCAAGTGGGGTTAGACTTCTTACAGACCATTTATCAACCCACTCTGTTGACTCACAATCATTCCATGATTGAAGTGTACATACATAACAAAAGCATGCCATCTTCCTTGTATGGATAGTCCATGTACTTGCATTGGAGCTTCTAAAAGAGTGTAGCTCCCTCGATCTTGTTAGTGTACAACAATCCTCATATTTTTCAATGTTAGTATCATCTACTAAATGAAAAAATCTACGAACTAAAGAATTGCCTTCACTACTTGGACCCATTGAACCATTGCACCACTGGACAATTGATCTTGCATCTATCAACTTTACACTATTTGTGTACTTTAACTCTTCTCGTGCTAGGGCTCTTTTAATACATGCACCTGCTCCATCATGCTCCCCCTTTCCATGCCCGACCTCTGAGAAGTTCCACATATGTTGAACACCACTAATCCTATGCATGCTGCTCAACCACTAAAACATTTTGGCATTCTTGAATTGTGATGTACAATTATCTGGCCATATGATATGTTGACTAAATGGTATGCCCCTGCTAGCCAGATCAGCATAGAACATATGAAAGCAACCTTGAACAAACTCTGCAGAATGTGTAAAATCATCACTGATGTAAAAGTGATACTCCCTCAATACTTTCCTATTTTCCTCTGTACTATCATTTTCATGAATGAATGCTATATGTAAAAATATAGAAACCTGCACAGAGTTGTAGTACTGTGATTGCACCTCGTTCTGTGGTTGTAGTGTGTATTTCTCGGCGAAGTTGACAACTGAAATGATATGATGAAGTGGAAATGTGTCCTTGCATAACTTGAACTGTGAGTCCAACCATTGTGCTTTGTGTGTATGCATTGCATAATCATAAACCACTTGATCACGAAAAATGCCCATAAACTGATACACTGGAATCTTATCACTAACCAATTCACACTTCTTTGCTTCTTTACCATCTCTTAGACTATATGCCACTGTCGTATATTTGCCAAATTCCACAGTTTTGTCTCCAATTGTGTGTGTACTAGCCATGTGTTGGAAAATTGGCAAATGTTGCATGCCACCACGATGATCACATGTGCCATCAAAACATGATTTTTTGTAAAAAAATTTGACCATCCTCTCTTTCACATAAAATGGAAGACAAAAATTTCCTTGACGATTTAGGTGGAGGCATTATGTTACATTCCTACAAAACATTGTCAGTATGCATATCTACACATATACGTCATAAAACATCATAATTGTTAGAAAACTCAATATGAACCCTACAACAACAAGTAGTGCGTGTGTGATTTATTTTGACATAAAAAGGCTTTAGCATTTCAAAATACCTTTGACATATTTTAATTTCAGGAAACTTTTATACAAAATTAGTAAAAAATTGGGTTTGAGTGGTATCCAAATAATGCATTGGATGTGGCTCATGGTTTATACTACCAATTATCCTTCTTACAACATCTCTTTTATTAGGATAGGTCCTTGTGTTATCCTTCCAATAATTCACAATTAAAGATCTCAAGCCTTGAGCAATTCTTGTGTCTTTCCATGGCACTTTACCCGAAAATGCCCATAACTCATTGCTATTTGGATCCTCCACTCTTTCACACCTTCCTTTGGCTCTCATTAGAGATGATCTACTTATTTTCAAAGACTTACTTGCCTTTGTAAGGTTCACCTTGTTCCTTGTTTGACTACTTAACATTGTTGTTGTCATCAAACGTTGTGTGGCACAACTATCCTTCGTGCGTGAGGTGGAACCCACGCTCTTGTATGCACTCATCAAGTTCCTTACAATGGAATTTTCACTTGAGTCATTCAAAACTCTTAGCCCAAGAGCCTTCATGGTGGGCCTAAATTTGAGTTCCTCATCATTTCAACAAATAGTTGGCATCTTCCACCCTCACTTAGCTTCGCAAAAAACAAACTCCATATCCTTTCTGCATATCTTTGACATGTACGTTTTGGAATCTTATTAGGCATCCATTTCAAAACATTGGAATCAATATCAATAAAAAATGTAGGTTTTCTATACAAAACTCTAGGAGGAGTTCTTAAATGTAAATTTGTGTCAATATTGGGAAGGTCAACAACATCAAGGATAGATCATGTACCTTCAATTGGAGGTGCAATTGATGACATACCTTGAGATTGACATGTAAACGATGTTGTACCTCCAACTTGAGATGTCATTTGTGGAGTTCTTCCAAATAGAGATGTGTTTGTTGATGTACTTTCAAAACGCAATGTTTTTGATGGCGTGTCTTCAATTGGAGATGTGATTTTCGATGTACCTGGAAAACCACATGTTGTCAATGTGTCTTCAACTGGAGATGTGCATTGAGCTTCACCTATGGTTGATGATGTGCCCCCAACTTCTGTATTCATTCCTACCCTTCCACGAACTTTCCTCATTCGTGCCCTTTGTTTTTCCAATTTGACATCTCTCTTAGATTTCACATAAGTTTGTGGTTGTATGGGCTGCAATTCCTTTGCTTCACAAGCTACATTTTTTGATTCTCTTCTCCTTGCATTTTTAACTGCACGCTCTTCTGGTGTTAGAGGCTTCAGTCATTTCCTCGACATGACCTTGAATGCTACATGTCCACAAACACAAATAGAACAAAAGTAAGTAATGCATTTTACAAAAAAATTGATGCAGAGAGGGGTGGAAACCATTCAATACAAAAAATCAATGAGAATCACAAACCTAGGGTATAAATTGCTGCCACCTAAATGAAAGCTAGAGACTCTTGTGTTTATTTTTCTCAAAACCAAATTTTTGATTGTCAACAAAGTCATGAAGAATATGGATTCAAAGAAGGGTTTGTGATGCTATATCTTATCATTATTCACTATTTCCTTGGCAATGAGGTTTTCCAAATTAGATGAAAATAAAAGTTTTCCAAATTAGTTGGAAAAAGAATGAAATATAGTGAATTCCACTAGCCATACTCGAAATGGACTACTATAAGCAATGCAAATAGAATTGATAAGTAGATTTATGTTAAGTAAATGTCATGTTTTTAATTTTTTTGTTCTTCAAACTCATAAAAATTGAATTTTTTTATGCAAATCTAAAAATTGAACTTTTTTATGCAAATCCCATCTAATTCAATGTTGAATTCTAAGTCCAATTGTTATGATTAATAAAATAATTAAGGAAATTTAGTTTATATTGTCAAAAACAAACAAATATACTAAAGATAAACATTTCAATTTACCAAAATGAATATATTACCTCAGATAATGTAAAATGATGTAGAAACTTCAAAATATCTTCTTCTACGTTGTCTACCATGCAAATTGGTGGTAAAAAGGTGATGGATCAAGCATAGATTGGTACAATGTGAAGTCAACTACATAAAAAAAGGTGTTTCTGACTCGGATAAAGTGCTGAACCAGACAAACACAGGAGAATGTGGGCCTGAATCATGGTGTCAACCCTTATTTTTACCGTTTCAAGGTAAAATCCATTTGGCACTTGCCAAATATGTTCCTCTGAAAAGGAGAGACTTCAGAGAGAGGGAGTCAAAGTGGGAGAGAGGGGGTGGGAAGGAGAGACCTAAGAAAGTAGGGTGGGAGGTAAGTGAGGCTTAATCCCTCAACCCTTAAATCCTAATCCATAGAGACAGAGAGAGGGAGGGAGAGGGAGTGGGAGGGAGACACCTGAGAGAGAAAGAGAGGGAGACAAAGTGGGAGAGAGGGGGTGGGAAAGAGATACCTAAGAGAGTAGGAGAGAGAGGGAGTGAGAGAGAGAGAGAGAGACTTGAGAGATAGAGAGGGGGTGGGAGGGAGAGGGAGTACTTGGGGGAGAGGGAGTACTCAAGATAGAGGGATTTGAGAGAGATGGAGGGGGTGGGGGGAGATACATGAGATAGAGGGAGAGAGAGTGGGAGGGAGATGGGAGAGAGATAGATGGATTGAGTGAGTGGGAGAGAGACCTAAGAGAGGGAGAGGGGGTGGTATGGAGAGACTTAAAAGAGAGAGACAGAGGGAGGGAGTGGGAGAGAGATAGACAGAGGGAGGGAGGGTTAAGGGTAGAGGGTAGAGGGTTTAATGGTTTAGGGTTCAAGGGTTAAGGGTTTAGGGTTTAGGGTAGAGGGGAGAGAGATAGAGGGAGTGAGTGAGTGTGTGAGAAAGAGAGACCTAAGATAGAGAGAGGGAGTGAGTGACTGAGTGAGAGACCTAATATTCCCTCTCTAGTTCTCTCTACCTAGTTATCCCTCTATACCTATTTCTCTCTCCTTACCTCTCTACTCTCTATCTCACCACTCTCTCCATCTCACTCTCCCTCCTTCCCTCTCTCCCTCCTATCAATCCCTCTCTCCTTCCCTCTCTACCTACCTCTCACTCCACTACCTACCTCTCTCTCCCTCACCCATCTTTCTCTCTTACTCTCTCCTTCCCTCTCTACTCTATATCTCTCCCCCCTTCCCTATCTAATCTATTTCTCTCTCTCCCCCTTCCTCTGTCCTCTCATTTTCTCTCCTCTCACTCTCTCCCCATCTCACACACACTCACCTCAATCTCCTCCTTTCCTCTCCCACCATCCCTCCACTCTCCAATTCTCTCTATCTATCATCTCTCTCTACATCTCCTTCCCTCTATATTTATCTTTATCTCCCCTCCCCCTCTCTTTACCCACTTCTCCCTCCATCACTATATCTCAACCGTCTCTCTCTCTCTCTCTCTCACACACACACACACACACACACCTCTATCTCCTCCCTACTTGTCCCTCCCTCCCCTCTCTAATTATCTCTATCTCTCCTCTCTCTACATCTCCTACCCTCTCTACCTATATTTATCTCCCCTATCCCTTTTTTTACCTACCTCTCCCTTCATCACTCTGTATCTCACCTATGTTCCCCTACCTACCTAGGGTTGAGGTATTAAGGATCAAGGGTTGATAATTGAGGCTTGAGGGTTTAATTTATAGGGTAGAGGGTAGAGGGTAGAGGGTAGAGGGTTTAAGGGTTGAGGGTTGAGGGTTGAGGGTTGAGGGTTGAGGGTTGAGGGTAGAGGGTATATGGTAGAGGGTAGAGGGTTTAAGGGTTAAGGGATTAAGGGTTGAGGGATTAGGGTATAGAGTTTACTTGGGTTTAAGGGTTTAAGATTTGAGGGTATAGGGTTGATGGTAGAGGGTATTGGGTTTAAAGTAGAGGGTATTGGGGTGAGGGTTGAGAGAGACTTGAGAGAGGGAGAGGGGGTAGCAGGGAGAGAATTGAGAGAGAGAGGGAGGGAGAGGGAGTGGGAGAGAGATAAAGAGTAGAGGGTAGAGGGTTTTAAGTGTTTAGGGTTTAGGGTTAAGGGTAGAGAGAGAGAGAGAGGTAGAGATGGAAAGAAGGTAGAGATATTGAGAGAGAGGAGGCAAGGAGGGAGAGAGAAATAGATATAGAGGGACAAATAGGTAGAGCCTTAAACTCTAATCCCTCAACCCCCATACCCTCATAATCCCTCAACCCTCAACCCTTCAACCCTAATCCCTTGACCCCTATACCCTCTTAATCCCCCAGGTTTTTAGGTCCCAGTGTAGTTTCAGGCACATTCAACAACATATGACAGTGAGCATGCCTATGAATGTTTTGTTCAATATCCCTCAGGTTTTCAGGTTGCCATAAGGAGTATTTAGATTTTCATATGATAGTAAGAATAATGAAATGCAGACTGATGAGATGAATATGAATCAGATTGAATACAATGATTTCCTGAAGGTTTTCAATGACAGTACATATTGCAGGGTAGGTGGAATGGATAGTTTCCAAAGAAATCTGATGAGCTCTATTCAGAACAAAGTTTATGACAGAGGAAAGTGCAGGTTTTTCTTTTTGAGGTGGCCTGGGGCCATCCCTAATGGTTTAATTTTTTAAACCAAAGCAGGTACAGAGGATTAAGGATTCCCATTGCATGGACAATTCTTAGCAATGCCTCTTTAAAAAATTATCTTCCATGCACATTAGTTTAGGGTTTTCCACTTCTCCATTTGCTCCATTTTCATATTATTCATCTGTTCATTCCCTCCATCTATCATCGCCTTCATTTTTCATGGCTTTGCTTGGTCTGCTCTACTAAAGATACTCTGGATTCTTGCAGTGGTTTGCAAAATCACTCGCCATTTTCCATAAATTTCCATCAAAACCCTGAGGTATTTATTCGTTCATGCCTTATATTTTCACTATATTTCCCATAAAAGTCATTATTCGCCCTCACATATTCCCCCCTTTTAATTCCATCTAGACAGTAAAGGAAAGTATAGGGTATAAATGAATAAAAATTTAATATTTTGATGAAAAATATTAAATTTAAATGGGAAAACCTTAGGGTTTTTTTATGAATTTTTTGAACTAGAGAGAGAGATAGAGGGAGGGAGGGTTAAGGGTTTAGGGTAGAGGGTTTAGGGTTTAAGGGTTAAGGGTTTAGGGTTAAGGCTTAAGGGTGTTAGAACTGAAATTTTCCACAAGAATTCCTAGGATTTTCCTATTATTTTCCATGAAAATCCATCAAAACCTTAAGATATTTTATTTATTCATGCCTTACATTTTCACTATCTTTCCCATAAAAGTCATTAACCACCTTCTACACTTTGCCCACATTTATTTTCTTATATTTCATTACCTTCTCATAAAAAATTTAGCTTTACAACCATTCAAAAGGGCCAAAAAATAACTTGTAACCCTTACCGCCCTTTTCATTTTCACTCAATAAGTCTTTACCGCTTTACTATGGCCTCCCACTAAGGGGCTTGCGGTATAGCGGTAGCAGTTTGAAATGAGCATGAACTGTTTACCACACTACCGTTCACAGTCAATTCATTAACTACGGTAGTGCGGTAAACCGTTAGCAACCAACAAAGGCAGTGGCGAGCGGTTAAAGAAGGAAATCAAGGTCCCACCGTGGTACCACTAGTGGTCAAACCACAGACCGCGGTAGTGCGGTGGATGGTAAGTCTTCAACAATGCGGTAGTCAGGACATCTTACCGTAGTACCGCAGAGGGTTATCTTAAAGACCGCGGTGACCACGGTAAACAAGAGGAAATGGCTAGCAGTCACACCATAGTACAATAACTATGAAAATGAAGACCGCGGTGCCTGCAGTAAACTGTTGGGAGAAGTGGCTAACGGTTACCGCGGTATTGCCGATAGCAAATGCAACGACTGCAGTAGCATGGTAAGCAACGATGGAGACTGTGATGGTCAACATGGGGCCGGGTACTACCATACCGCGTGTAGAAAAGTCAAAGCCCACGGTAGAGCGGTAAACACAAGGGAAGCCTAGGGAAAAGAAATGTTAAGGGCGGTATAAGTAATAAAGTGAAAAATTAAAAGTTGAACTATAGTCTAAATATTTGATTTGCCGATAAAGGAAATATAATCAAATACTTTTGCCATAAAATACAAACGGTCATAACAAGAAAATGAAGGGGCATGACTCTTCGATTATAATGTATAAATGATTTGAAAATCTATTGTAAAAATAAAATAAAAAAATAAGGATAGAATAGACTGCTGTGAGTACT
The DNA here is from genome assembly GCA_007115665.2 of Sequoiadendron giganteum. Classification (NCBI taxonomy): domain Eukaryota; kingdom Viridiplantae; phylum Streptophyta; class Pinopsida; order Cupressales; family Cupressaceae; genus Sequoiadendron; species Sequoiadendron giganteum. The sequence goes on along the minus strand of CM021102.1, from coordinate 681,803,200 downwards.
ATATTTTCAGAATGATGACATTCAAGGAGGCTATGTTGCATGTATGAATTTCAAGCAAGATAATGAAAAACTGTTAATTTGGCGATTTCATCCTGGCATCAATTGTTTGTTGAATTCTTGTGATTATCTGATTGTCTCCAATCTGATGTTTCTTGATTATTTAAATTGAAGTATCACGTATATATTCGATTTATCAGTACACATTTGTTGTTTCTGTGTGATTTGGTTCATTGGATTCTTTAAAGAATAATTAAAACTCCCTTTAATCAATTACAGTAATCTGGGAATGTCGTTTGGATCAGTAAGAAGAATCAGATAGTTAGATTTGATATTTTGCCTCAAATAGGGTTTATCAAGTACATTCTTGCATGTTTATACTAGTTGTAAACTCATAATTATATGTCAAACAATTAGAGAACCTGCTAGATAGAAACCATTAATTAAAGGCTTTCATTTGACTCTGTTTTACCCAACAAGGGATAAGGTTTTAGGGTTTAGGGTTTAGGGTTAAGGGTAGAGGGGAGAGAGATTGAGGGAGTGAGTGAGTGAGTGAGAGACCTAAGAGAGAGAGAGGGGGATAAGGGAGAGTCTATATATCTTCCCTCCCTCTCTCTCTCAAGTCTCTCCCTCCTACCCCCTCTCCCTCTCTTAATTCTCTCTCTCTCAGTCACTCCCTCTATCTCTATCCCCTCTATCCTTAACCCTAAACCCTTAACCCTTAAACATTGAACCCTCTACCCTCTACCCTTAACCATCCCACCCTCTTTCTTTCTCCCAAGTCTCTCTCTCCTACCGCCCTCCCTCTCTTAGGTCTCTCTCACTCACTCACTCACTCCCTCTATCTTTCTCCCCTCTACCCTTAGCCCTTAATCCTTTATCCTTAACCCTTATAACCTAAACCATTAAACCCTTTTACCCTCTACCCTTAACCCTAAACCCTAAACCCTAAACCCTTAACCCTTAAACCCTAAACCCTCTACCCTATACCCTTAACCCTCCCTCCCTCTATCTCTCTCCAACACCCTACATTCCTCTCTCTCTCACAACCCTCTCCCTCCTACCCCCTCTCCTCTATCCCTCTCTTAGGTCTCTTTCTCAGTCACTCCCTCTATCTCTCTCTCCTCTACCCTCAAGCCTAAAC
>CM021102.1:681729566-681801959 GCA_007115665.2 Sequoiadendron giganteum | reverse complement strand
GAGAATGAGGTATAGAGGGATAGGTAGGTAGAGAGAAGTAGAGAGGTAAGGAAAGTTGGAGGGAGAGGTAGGGATGGACAAAGAGAGAGGTAGGTAGAGAGAGTAAAGGGAGATATAGAGAAGTGGAGAGGAAAGGAGAGATGGATGGAGAGGTAGGGATCGAGGGAGAGATAAGGATTTAGAGAGAGGTGATAGAGTGAAATAGAGAGAGAGAGAGGTAGGTAAGGAGAGGGAGGGGAGATAAAGGGAAGTAGAGAATGGAGGAGAGAGGGAAGAAGAGATAGGTGAGATAGAGAGAGAGGAGGGAGGGATATTTAAGGAGAGAGGGGTGATATAGAGAGAAAGAAAGTAAAGAGGGAAGGGGGAGAGAGAGAGGTGATAGAGAGAAGTAGAGGCGTAATGAGAAAGGTAGATAGATTGAGAGAGGGAAAGAGAGAGGGAGAGAAAATGAGGTATATAGGGGTAGGCTAGACAGAGAGATGTAGAGTGAATTTTGGTGGAAGAGAGAGAGGAGGGAGGGATAGGTAAAGATGGATAGTTGAGATAGATAGAAGGAGAGAGATATAGGTAGAGAGAGGGCAAAGAGATATAGAAAGAGGGGGAGGGAGAGAGGAGAGATAGAAAGAGGGGGAGGGAGGGAGAGATAGAGAGAGTAGAGAGGGAGGAGAGAGATAGAGAGAGGTGATAGAGAGAGAATTAGAGAGGGAAAGAAGGTGGAGATATTGAGAGAGAGGAGGCAAGGAGGGAGAGAGAAATAGGTATAGAGGGACAACTAGGTAGAGAGAAGTAGATATGAAAGGAGAGATATAGGGAGAGGTAGGGATGGAGAGAGAGGTGAGACAAAAATAGAGAGAGGTCTAGGTAGATAGAGGGAGGAGGAGATAAAGAGAAAAATAGAGGGAAGGAGAGAGGGAGGAAGAGGTAGGGATGGAGAGACAGAGGTGAGAGAGATAAGAGAGAGGAGGGGTGAGATAGAGAGAAAAAGAGTAGAGAGGGAAGGGGAAAGAGAGAAGTGAGATAAGTGATAGAGATGTGAGATGGAGCTTAAAATTAGAGAGATAAGGAGGAAGGTGAAGATATTTAGATGGAAGGAGGGGGGAGAGAGAGAGAGATGTATAGAGGGATGGGTTAGATAGAGAGAAGTAGAGAGAAAAGGTGGGTGAAAGGAAGAGAGAGGGAGAGAGAGGGGGGGAGAAAGAGAGGTGAGATAAAGAGAAGTAGAAAGGGAAGGAGAGAGAGAGGGAGATAGAGAAAATTAGAGAGGGAGGGAGGGAAGGAGAGAGAAGTGAGATAAAGAGAACTAGAGAGGGAAGGAGAGAGAGAATGACAAGCTAGAGAGTAGAGAGGGGAGGAGAGAGTGAGGGAAGCAAAGAGAGAGAGAAAGAGAGGAGAGGGAGGGAGGGAGGGAGGGATAGGTAGGTGTAGAGAGTATATAGAGATATATAGAGATTAAAGGAGAGAGATGAGAGATAGAAAAATGTAGAGAGGGAAGGAGGGAGGGAGATAGATATTGGAGAGGGAAGGAGAGAGAGATGGACATGTAGAGACATAGTTCTTGTGCTCAAGGAAATATTGTTAGATAAAGGGATGGAGATAGTGAGAGAGAGAGAGAGGTCTAGAGAATAAGAGATGAAAATGAGTGAGATAGATGAAATTTGACCTTCTGAGTACTAAAATTTGACCTCCTGATTACTAAAATTTGACATGCTGATTACTGAAATTTGACTAAGCCTGAAATTTTTAAGATCTTCCAAAAACTAGAATTTGCATTATAACTCTTAGAGATCTGAAACCACTAAAGTGAAAATCTAGTTTTGTGCAAAGCAGGCCATTTGGCGAGCGCCAAATGACTCATCACATTTGGCACTCACCAAAAGGTCTGCTTTAGACGTGTTAATTAATAGGATTTGCTAAATTTTCTCATATTTTTTACTGTGCTCCCCATCTCATTTGCATGTCTTTCAATGCAAGTTTATAAAAAAACCATGATAGCGTTAACCTCTATCTCAGCTATCTAAATATATAATTATTTTTTCATTTTGATTTAGTTAAGGTTTTGATCCATGGCTTCTATTGTAAATGCCTTCATTTTTGGTCAAAAACCAACATGTGCTAGGTTTAGGATAGATTTTTACACGTTCATCGGAACGTGAAAAAAATTATGTTTTTTTGAAACTAGACTCCATTCTACACATGATGAAAAAAAAAATCAATTTTCGATTAGTTTGCAAAAAAATTGGGGGGGAGCACGCTCAAATTTCAGCTTTTCAAGATGTGTCCACTTTGAAAATTCATAAAATATTATATATTCATTAAAAAAATTATCCGAAAGAAGGAGGCTAAACTACATGGTGTTAGCTAATTTCTCACCATTGGGATTTTTGAAATTCTAAAAAAAAGTTAACCAAAAAGGGGGGAGGCCTCAGGCACTATGCTATTTTTTTTTATAAAAACAGGACCTATTTTGGGCCCCCCCATTTTTGAGACCCTTAATCTTCATTAATTTCAAAAAACAATAGTAGCTTAGAAACTAGACTCAGAGCACTTCAACTTTTGTTCTTGCCGCATCTTGAAATTTTGAGCGTAACTATCTTCATTTTCTCGTGCAAATCAGATTTTCTTGATTTTAGAAAAAAAGAGCCAAAATTGTGTAACAGATTGGCGCACTTACCCAACTTGTCCATAGGTGAAAACCACTTTGGTGATTCCTTGGATAAGTACCATGGTGAAAACTTAGAAATAGGTGCCATGTGTAGTATTCTCTTATCCACCATCTCTTAGTATGTCATCCCATCCACTACCATTTCCTTCCATATCATAATAAACTATCATCTCCATCAATCCATCTATAATAAACCTATCGTGAGTTTTCTTTGATCCTTAATTATGTGGCATCCTTTATTCATCCATTAGAACCCACCCTTCCCCATAAATCCCATGTGTTAGATGTGGAAGTTATGTACCTACATTATGTTAAGGATTTGATCTTGTATATATTTAGTTTCCTTTTTCTTTGGCCTTCAAGTCTCATGTTTTGGAGTCCATCCCTCATCTTCATCCATAATAAATAAAATATAAACCCATCCTATCTCCAATCATATCCATCCCATCTCAAACATATAAAATAAATCATCATCCTTTCATCCATCTAAAACATAAAAAACAAAAAACAAAATTACAACCCCAAGCTCCTCAAACTTGACAATCAATCAATCCAAACATTACATCCAAGACTTCAGTCCTTAATAAAAATCATATCATAAACCTAGCTATCATAAAATTATTCAGTCATCTTATCCTTTTTTGATCGAGATCAATCATCATCATCTCTATCAAAGTCTTGCTTAACTGAATATCCAAGCTTGAGTAAGAAAATCAAAGCCTTTCATAGGTGATTATCTGAGCCTAATCCCAAGCACATCATCCTTATCAAAGACTTGATTAGGTGATTATCTGGGCCTAATCACAAGAAAATCTATCATTATCAACTGATCTTCGGCAAGAGATATGTTGGTTGCATAACATATTTGTAGTGAATCTTTTTTTTTTTTTAATCTTTTGATCATTTATATTTTTACCCATGACTACGCCTACTCATGTCCACTTTGATCTATCTATATATTGGTATGCCAATTTAATTGGTGTATAATGGGGAATAATTTTATCTTGTTTTTCATGCTTGTCATTTCCTGAGTGTCAAGTCCATGCAAAGGTTATCTTTTCACCTTGGTCCATATTTTCCTTTTCTATATCAAATCTCACGATTTCTCAAAACATACTATCATAACCTATTTATTATCATCAAAATTCTCCTTCCTTTTCAACCTCATCCATTCAAATTCTCCTACATTTTCATACCCTTCATCCTTTTTCATCTTCCAATTCATAGATACTTCTTGATCCTAATCCCTCATTGTTCCCTTACATTTCGAGAGCACACTCATATTCTCCTATCCCGCATGTTCTCTCAAGGTGACATCCTTCACCCAATCATCCTAATATTTCCTTCTTCATCCTTTTCAACCCTCCCATTGATTGGGGCACCATAATTGATCCTTATCCTCTCTCACCCACTATGTTTTAAACTTATTTGATATAACGTCACTTCACAATGTTATATCAAAGAGGGACAAAATGTAGACACCTAAAATCTAACCTTACCCAACTACACATAATTTTAGCTTATCCTTAGCTCATTAATTAAATAAATACCTATTAAGTGTTTAATCATTCTGATCTTTATCCTAATCCTTTAATTAAATAAATATTTTTTATATATTTAATTATTATTCATTCATCATGATCTCATTAGTTAAATAAATAACTTTTTTTAAATTTCCCTTTATCCTCTATCCTTGTTCGTTTAATCTTATCCCTTCATCTTGTTCACATGGATCATAATCTAAATTTTTTCTCATGTGACAAATTTCCCCTACACATATCTAACTAACTTTTTGTCTAGATTCATTGAACCTCGACACCTATCCAAAAGTCAAACTAACTTTTCATCTTATCCACTCATCTCATTTAACCTTTTAATCCTAGCCATTGTCATAAGGAATTTTTTCCTTATTCCAATCCTAAACCTAGATCTTATCCATCATGTGGCACTTGTCATATGATTGCATCCTTGATCCAAACCCTAAGCCTCCTTCAATCTTATCCATCCATCATAAATCGTTTCTAGCCATTGATTTTGCCTCTATAAGATTTTATATCTAGAGGCTCTCATCTTTCAATTTTCAGGTCTCATCAAGCTATCATACCTACATGCTATCAAAATATCTATTGAATTAAGCTTATTATTATTATTATCAAATCATATCAAGGTTATGCTAGATCATTGAGAAATCCACATATCAACATCAAAGAGAAAATATAATGGAATAAGGGTGCACTCCATTTCTTTTCATCAAGGAGAGAAACAACTTGACTCTAGGTGAAGGTATTGTGCTTTGTATTGCTTTTATCCTCCTTTGTTGCCTTCAATCTTTTCCAACCCTCTTCAATAATAATACCTAAAAACATACTATCAATACGTCCATCTCAAGAGAACCATAAATATGAGAATTAATACATAGAACCATGAAATTGTACAAAACGATGAGCTATTACAACCCAAAAAATTGGTACCCAAATATCTAATCAAGAAACTAACACCCAAATCTTATGTTGAGTTCATAAGCTAAAAATATTATATTCCTTGCACCTATTGTAGGTTCATCATAATCTACTCACCAACTTAGGAATTTATTGCCGCTTCATTATTTCCACTCAAGGATTCTTTATATTGTAACAGATGTCAAAGTTGGTCAACAAGTGTAACTCTCTCTTATAACTACTTTATATATCCTAGATGTTTTACATTTTCAATGTGAGAATATCAACTTCTAGAGGCCATAAAATTCTATTTTATAGGTTATTGGGGATATTTTTAATTATATATTTTAGAAATATCTATGAAACTAAAATCCTTGAAAGTGATGTCAAACAACCCAAAATTTGTATTTTGCCCAAAAATGAAGTCTCTAGCCTAGAATTTGAGTTATTTTATTTTACAGTCTAAAAGCTACATAATTTATATATTCAACATTATGAGCAAGGCACACCTTTCCTAACAAGGATGTAGGGTTTAAATTTTGAAGTTCATAGTTTAGGATTTAGTTTGGTTTGGCATCATAATAAGGGTTTACTATTTTATCAAGGTTTGGAATTTAAGATGTAGGGGTTGGGAGTTACCACTTGGTATGATTTGTATTTCTAAATTTTAAATAATATACAATATTTGGTGTTTATGGTGTGATATTTAATTTTTAATGATAGTGGTTTAAGGTTTGATTATTTGGATTTATGATGTATGGTTTTGGATTTATAGATAAGATTGGTATGTAGGATTCTTAGGGTAAATTATAGAGTGTTGGGTTTTCTTAGTTTATGTTTTGGGGTTTAGGGTTTAGGATGCATGTTTTGAGGTTTAGAGATTTTTTCGTTTTAGGGTATGGGATCTAGGGAAATTATAAATTAACTTTTAGAGTTTTACTTTACCTAAGGGTTTAGGGTTTAATGTTTGTGATTTATGATATAGAGTTTGGGGTTTCTAGGGTTTGAGATTTGTATCTTATATTTTAAGGTTTGGTGTACAAGAGTTAGTGTTTATCATTTAGTTTTTCCCATTCTAAGGTTTAGTATTAAGGGAATGGTATGTGGAGGGATATGGGGAGAAAAAATGTCAAAAAATAAATTTAAAGAATAACACATTTGCATTATAAAAACATGTTAGGGCCTTAAGACCAAATAATTATAATGTTCTTGTGTTAAGTCTTGAGCACTGTTTTGGTAATGTAACACAATATAATACATATATATGTTATAGTTTCAAACAATCAAAACTCACCTTTAAGTTTTGGTAAATTTTGAGTTTTCTAAACCTAAGGTTTTAACCTACATTTTAGGTGTCTAAATCTATGATATACAAAATAATACCATGTATGCACCTCCTCTTCATTAGGTTTACACAATTTAGAATGATTCCATGAAGCCAACACCAAAATGCCAGTATACTTATTAAATTATAACCATATAATCTTTTATATAGTTTCAATAAATTAAGGGTTTATTTTTTATTTAATTTTAGTGATGCCATCATATTCTTAAATATAAATTTTTATAATTTTTTATAACCCATTTATCCAAATTTGAAAAATATAGAATTGTTCTACAATTCATTATATTCAGAATAATTATTTTGTATTTTCAATCATTTTTGTGGAAGTTATGTGACATGCATGCTCAAAAATTGAATTTTTAGGATGCATCCACTTTCAAAATCATTCAAAAATATAAATTGTAATACATGATCTTATTTATCTTTCCACCAACAATTAAACGACCATGATATTAGTTATCCTAGTTATCTTTCCACCAACAAGTTAATAAAACCATCATAGATAATTATGAGCTAGAGTCCTTGAAATATCCATAAAAATGACATTAAGAGAACACATCAATGGCATAGGGATCTCTAACCCTAGCTTATGTGGGGTCCTCCTCCTACATTGGTATTAGCGGGTCTGATTTGATACCGACGAAATTTTTTTATGAAGGAGATGAAGGTATTGCTGATGAAGATGACAACTTTGTTGATAGTAATAGGGGTGTTGTTGTTGGTGATGGAGGCTCTATGGAGGGAGCTAAAGATGTGGTTTTAATTTCTTATGATGGTTGGGCACTTAAAGCTGATGAAGACGTTGAGGAGTTGCAAACTCTAGTGCAAATTTCTCTCCTTCTCCCTATGTTAAAGATCTGGCTTAATTTTTTTTGAGGTTGGTGTTTCTATTTATGAGGAAAATGAGTGGTTGATTGATTTTACTAAAGGGGAAGATGACCTCCTCCTTGATATTATTTTTGAGGCTTTTTGGAAGGCGTAGGGATCTAAGGGTGTTGGAAAGAAAGTGGAGGAGACTCATAATGGTGCTCCATTTTGAGGTCTACATAAGGGATTTCTTATCCCCCATCTATGGAGAACATTAGTCTTATTGAGAAGGGTGTTGCTATTTCCCATTCTCCTTATTTTAAAGACCAATCTAAGTTTTTTTTTTTAAGGTAATGGAGTGGACAATGTTTCCACTCTTGTTGTTCCTTTTTACCCTAAGGTTTTTGAGGAACTGGTGGGGAGGAAGATTGCATGTTGCATAATGATAATGGAGTGGATTATGCTTCCACTCTTGTTATTCTTGCTTCCTCTAAGGATTTTGAGGAACTATACATGGGGAATTAGCTTGCATGTTGCATAATGATGAAGGTTTGAACTATGTTGGTTGTGGTATTTATGGGGTTGTTGCTTATTCCCCAAACTATGAGGTGTCAGTTGAGTCTCTTGTAGATTTTTCTCCCTCACCTCTTGTGGTTGTCCTTGCTTTGAACCCTACAGTTTTGGAGGATCTTTGTGTGAAGGAGATAAAAATATATATTCTCAAGATTCTTTGCTTATTGATTCATTGGATTGGCTATCAAGCTCACTTTTTGGGAGATTTTGTGGTAGTCGCCCCAATATTGATTCAATCAAAAGATGGGTTCTTAGTGTTTGGAAACTAAGAGGCCAAGTTGAGGTGACTGCTATGTGGAACAATTTTATTTTATTTTCATTTTTTGATAAAAAGGACTACACTAGGATTATTCGTGAAGGCCCTTGGTTTCTAGGAATGAAAGGCCTTTGTCTCATAAATTGGTCTTGGTTTCAACCTAAGGAATGACTTCAAGTTCCATGTTTGGGTTCACTTGCTAGGGCTACCATTAGAATATTAGAACGTGAAGAGATTGAGAAAATATTGAATTAAACAAAGGAAGATAAAAGCAATACAAAAGCATAATACCTTCACCTAGAATCTTTGCTTCTCTCCTTGATGAGCAGAAATGGAGTGCACCCTTATTCCATTTTATTTATTATTTGATGTTGATATGTGGATTTCACAATGCTCTAGCATAACCTTGATATGATTTGATAATGATAATGATAAGCTTCATTCAATAGATATTTGGATAGAATATAGGTATGATAGCTCTAGATTGGATTCATTAGGTGAAAATGAAGGATGAGAGCCTCTAGATATAGAGTCTTGAAGAGGCCAAATCAATGGATAGAAATGATTGATGATGGATGGCTAAGATTTATTGAGGATTAGGGCTTAGATCAAAGATGCAATCATATGAAAAGTGTCACATGATGGATAGGATCTAGGTTTAGGATAGGGATAAGGACAAAAATCCTTATGGAAATGGCTAGGATTAAGAGGTTAAATGAGATGAGTGGATAAGATGACAAGTTAGTTTGACTTTTGGATAGGTGTTTAGGTTCAATGAATCTAGATAAGGAGCTAGTTAGACATATGAAGGGGGTATTTTCCACATGAGGATAAATTTTGATTATGATCCATGTGAACAATATGAAGGGCTAGTATAAGATGGATAAGGATAGAGGATAAATGGAAATTAATTAAATAAATAAAGTATTTATTTAATTAATGGGATCATGACGAAGGGATAATAATTAAATAAATAATAAATATTTATTTAATTAAATGATTATGACAAGGATGAGAATAATTAAATAAATGGGTGATCCCACAATACTGGTTTACAATTTTTGGCCAAACTCGGCACTGAAATAATTTTTTCTAACTAAATCTTCACTTTCAGGCACCTATAGTGGCTAAACCATGAGGAATTTGAAGATGATGCAAACTAGTGATTTTTGACATTTTGTCTATAGATTCTAAATATATTTTTTTCAAAATTTTTGGAAGATCAGATTGTACTTCTTTTTCCATCTCCTTTGAAAACTAGGTTTTTTCAGCAAACAACATTTTTAAGGAGTGACGCTCATCATATAAAACATAACTTGTTTACCATGAAGGATAAAATTCTAATTCTTTCAAAAATAAATTTGTACCTCAGATATCTAGTGCTTCCAATTGGTCTCATAGTTTTTATTGAATATTTTTTCCTTAATCAAGTTTTGAAGTCAAACCAATTACAATTCCGACATAGGCAAACTGTATACAACGTAACTTTTCCTCTATGTATCGAAATTCAATTTTTTTTGTTGTTGGATCAAGGACTTCAATATCTAGTGCACTCATAAGTTTTAATATTTTTTTTGATAATCTACTATTTTTCCACATGTGAAGAACAGAGAACTTGATTTTTGGTGAAAAACCTATGTTTAATAAAACTAAAAAAACAAATACATAATAAAACCAAAACATATTAAAATTATAGTCCTTGGATAGCTCATTCTGAGGACTACCTGATTCCAGTTGGGTCTGTGAAGTCTCCACCATTTTCATCTTCAACTCGAGCTTCGAAGTGCAATTTTTTTTATTTTTTGTGACAGAGAGTAGGAATCAAGGAAAAGGGGGGTTCGCTCAAACCAAGGGGTTCAAGCGAACCCCCTTTCAAAAAGGGTTTTTCATTTGGTTTTTTGGTGGGATGCATTAAATGGGAGGTTCGTTGAAACCATTGAGTTCGTTTGAACCCCAAGAATGAAATTTTTTGGCATTTGGTCATTTTTTGCAAGTTTTCCTTCCTCATTTGAATTGTAAACCACTTTTGTGGGTTTACCCAAATAATAGATATTTATTTAATTAATAGCTTAGGATAAGCTAAAATGAGGTGTGGTTAGGTAAGGTCATATTTAGGTGTCTACAGAATAAAAACATTTTAATGATTATTGCCAATTCTTTTGAGCAATTTTGTGTTATTGAATTTATCACCAGATTCATGAAGCATTTGATGTTTTCTATATTTTCTATGTTTATGGAGAAGAACAGGGTGCTTCCCACTCACATTACCCTTATCTTTGAGATATGGTGATTGGGTGCAACAAATTGAATTTGAAAGATCTCCTATTATTTTCCATGCTTGTGGGAAAGTGGGTCATGATGCTACTACTTGTGTGGCTAATAAGAAATGTCATTTTCTCTAGAGAAAAAAGAACAAATTCCTCCTATTATTGAGTAGTTTTCCTCTTCTTGCATTGAGGAGAAGATGATGGAAAATAGGGGGAAATCTCCTATTGATAATCTTACCTTTACTAAAGATATGAGGTTACATGAAATGTTTGTTTGTGTCTATGGATTCTCCTTGTTACAAGAAAAAATAGATTTTGGGAGAATGAGCTAGGTCTAAGGTTAACCAAAAATATTTAGACCAATTCTTTAAACCACTCTAATTTTGATGGGTTTTTTGTAAGGTTCTGCATGATTTTATTTTTCTTGTCTTGTTGTAGTTCCTCTCGGTTGTTCCTTGTTGTTTTTTTTTTGTGCCATGATATATTTTTCTCTTTGTACAAGGTTTTGGGCCCTTTCAAAACCATGCCTACCTAATAAAAAAATTTTAATAAAACAAAAAAATGGGAGGTCACACACTAGGCACTATGTTAGATTTTAGGGATCAAAATAGAAATAATTTCATGTGTGCTCAAAATTTAGCCCTCTTAATCATAATCATACTTTAAAATCCCTAGTATTTTAGAAACTAGAATTAGAGTACTAAAATTTGTGTCCTTTATCACATCTTTAAATTTTGATTGTAGACATCTCAAATTGCTTTTCAAAGTTTAGGTTTTTCTATTTTGTAGAAAAGAAATAGCCACTTTTGAGCCTTTTGATTTTAAAAACCTAAAAATATAAAGATACACACATAATATGTAATATGTATGCGTATGCAATATATATAGTATGTAATGTGTGTGTATGTAGTATATGTGCATGCATACACACTACATACATACATTTATATATATACATGGATACACACATACAACACACATATACATACATATACACATTCATACATATATGTGTACAAATATATATATTCTACTTAATTTTCAACTTAACTTAGTTTTTTAATGAAACTAAATTCATCTCTATTTTTTTCAAAAAATAATATTATGTAACCCATTTATAAAAAAAAATACCATCAAATACTCAGAAAGTAGGCCAAAGCTAGTTATGTTTATCATGGCTTTTATTCATGTTATTACTAAATGTGGGCATGCAGACAATATGAGTGTAAGGTTTAGTCTTCTTTAAAGGATCGCCATTTTTTCCTCTTAATTGATGTGGTAAACCTAAAATTTTACAAGTGTACATTGTACTTGTTATAAATCATTTGTATCTATTGGCATATTTCTTTGTTATTACTGAACCAATTAGACTTGAAAAGTGGGAAAATGGGTGCCTATGGCATGTTTAGGAGCTTGACTCATTCAAGCCCCTAGTAGCACATTTTAGCATAAAGTAGGTGAGGAGTTATAGTGTCTGATACTATAGTGATAATGTATGGAGCTAAAACATACAACAAGAATGGATGCATTGTGTGGATAAAAGATGAAAGTGTATGTAGGTGATAGAGGTGATAAATAAGCTTGTCTTGGGCTAATTTGACCATTAGAAAATGAGTTAAAGTTAGGGTTTAGAAAAAGAGTAATCATTGAAGTAGAAAAAGGTGCTTTTGAATGCACAAAGGAATACATGTGTATAACCTTGTCAAGGGAGTAAGGGTGTGTCATGTTAGTTTTCCAAGCAACAAAAAAAACAATGACAATATAAGATTTATTATAGATGGTCTTCTTCAAATAAGATAAAATATTTTTAAAAATAACTAAATTGCAAAAATCATTAAGTGATAAAAAAATATATGTACTAATAATAAAAACTAAAATGCATTTAAAAGAAAATAAAAATGAAAATGTAATGTATACATTTTTTACAAATACTAAAACCTATTGTGTGATAAAAGTCACTTTATATACTCCATTGTAGTGGTTTTCTCAATCTTCCTAGGCCATCGGAAACCCTTATAACTAAAAGATAATTGTCTACCTACACAAAACCAGTTTGGTGGTCTTTCAATCAAGTGATGATGTTGTAAAAGTACATAATAGAAATGATATGTGGGTATCACAACTATTATATTCAATAACACTTGAAATATTAATATCGATTCACAAAATGATTACCAGCAATAACTCTATAGAATATAGGAAAATAATACACATTTGATTATTCTTTGGGATGAGCCTTTTCGATTTAAAATTTAAAACTTTTGGGAGAGAAATGATTTACCTGGTTCATAAACCAATTGTTCCATATTTTATTTCTAACAAACTTTGATCTCGTAACAAAAATCCTTTTTCAAGATCATCTAGTTCTAAATACGCTACAAAACAATTGACAGTCAAAGAGAGATTTAATATCTAGAGTATCCCGTAAAAAACTCTTCACTTTCATTTATCTATATTTGCATAATACCAAAATGAATTCAATCGTAAATTCAGCTCAGAATAGAATGACATAGATAGAAGGTCCCCTCAAGGGCACCTGTACAATAATACTATGAAGTTTTATTATTCAATATGAATGAATTGTGAGATATTGGTCTTCACAAATATATAGAACACTACCATCAACCTCTCTCTACCATGAAACAAAAGAAAAAGAATGCTCACCCCCCTCACTGTGAGAATGGCAGGCAGCTCTTGTATAAAGCTTAGTTGACACTGTTGTAATCAATTGGTTGCTTGATTGATTTGATCCATCAGCCAAAATAAGATTGGTCATGGGACATGCCAGTGTAGTCTGTAGATGCACTGCCTGGGGAATAAAGAGATGAATTTGCAGGCAATGGCAGCATTGAAGTATGAGGTGAGTGAGGAGGCTGTTGCTGCTGATGTTGCATGGCTGCTGCTGCTACCTGTTCTGATCTGATTCTGTATCTCATAACCTCTGCTCTCACTGCATTAAGCTCTGCCTGGAGGGACTGTGCTTGCTGTTGCATTGCAGAAATGGCTCCCATGCATCCATACACTGGATCTCGTAGCCTCACATTGGCTTCGTAAACTAGGCTGTTGGCTGCATCTGCTCTCTGGCTTTCAGGAACTTCCTGTTCAAGCCAAAACAAGATTAATTATAGATCCTTATTAATACCCACCAAGACCCATAATTGACGTAGTGATTAAGTACAATGATTAGATAAGATAAATGACATCACATCAATGATAAGCTAAGATAAATACAGAATCCCAGTCTGAATCTAGGTAATCTTAAACAACAATCATTGCTTAAGTTGATGAAAGCTATTTCTACCTACGCCCATCCTATGAAAATGGTGTTAGGAAACAACAGCATTTCTGCCCACAACTTGGTTGGACCACCCCGGATAAATAATAATTAAACAGCTGCTGGCATTGTGTCCACGTACAACCTTAGATGCTGTTGACAATCTGCCTGTATAACATTTTTAATGCTCATTGCAATAAAATATTGACATTACAATATATGGTCTGACAACTTCAGTATTGCAATGCAATACAAGTCTACTCATTATACAATAAAAGGGCAAAAGTCTGCCGAAAATCTTGACCTACAACCTTGCCATCACGAGACAATAAATGAAGTAGCAGATGACAGTCTAATAGTTAAAGAGATTTAACATATAACAATTGCAATAAAATAAAATAATAGCAAGACTTTCTTTACTTGCAATCTTCCCAACACAATTCCTGCACTTCAATAAATTGCTGCTTGACAATATATAATTTGTGTACAGCCACTACTGTAAAATGCAAGTAGCCATATCTTTATTTACACTCTTCCCATCTCAATCATGATCAAATGCTATAAAATAAAATGCTCTTGATAATAGATATTTTGGCATACAACCATTGCAATTTATAAAATCTTTCTGTATAAAAACTTACCTCAGACCATTACACAAAACTTTTTTTTTTACTTTTTCTATGGGTTATGTAAGTTTAACATCTGACTGCAACACCTAAAATGAAATGATAGTAAAAATATATTTTCATACAACCTTATCCTGTAGCAATACATGAATATAGTATATTTGTACACCCCGTAAAAAGTGCTGCAAGGCAAGACAGTAACAGAGCAAATTACTGTATCTGATGCAAGCTTACCATCCATCTGCATAAAACTGATTCATACAAAACTATGCTTGTAACTAATCTCCCTACTAACAACTTTGTCGTTATAATACAGTGAAACGAAATGCAAATAACCTGCATAAGTATATTCAGCTGGAAAATCTATATTCTTTTGTTTGAAGGAAATATATATCAAGAACGACAGTGGAGAAGACCAAGTGCAAGTGAATTTAATAGAACATATATCCCTCATTTATGGATGGAAGGAAGGAGTATATTTATATATAGGAGAAAGACCAGTGCAGGTGATATCTGTTCTATAAAATTCACCTGCACTTGGTTGTCTTCTTTATATAAATATAATGTATGAGAATTGGCATAAGTATTAGTTGGTATGAGTTTTTCACAGTCAAGATTGTTTCTGGATTTACTGTTTACTGTGTATATTTTTCAATGTCATTTTTCAGTAAAAATTGTTTCTGGATTTACTATTCACTGTGTATGTTTTTCAATATCATTTTAAATTGACAATGCATCACTGAATATAATCTGATTGAAAAATATTTGCAGTATTATTTATCTCATACAACCTTACCATCTACCTAAAACCAAAATAAATAAAATGTCGGTAACTATATATCTCTTCTTACAACTTTAGTTTCAAGTGTGAGTTGCAGATAGCATACAGAAACGTATATTGTTGCGCTTTGGCCATCCTATAGGATAAGGAAAATCTAAAGTCTTTTTCTTTAAAATAATACCTATCAATACTCACAATGGAGAAAACCATGCGCAAATGAATTTCATAGAACAGTTGATCTTCATTCATGGTCCATCTAAGCTTATAGTAAAATTAAAAAACTGTTTTTTGTGCTAATGCATAGGAATTACCATGAGCATCTTGGAGACGTTGCTGGCTCCGAACACCTTGTGAACTGATGCAAATTTCTGAGGCTCATGAGGAGAAAAATAAGGAGAAAATGGGCATTCCTGAGCACATCTTCTCCTCAATAGCTTGCAAGCCGCACAGGGAGTCGTAGTGTTCAAAGCCCCAGGAGGTCCCAGTATTTGTCTTCTCCCCATTCGATCCGCATCTGCTTGCTTATGATAATTCGCTCTTCTGGAAGATGACTGCAAGTTCTCGAACTGTTCCCTGAAAAAAACACAAAAAATTCACAAACTAAATCATCCCTAACCCTAATCATAGATCTCTGATAGGTTAAGAAGATAATTTCATCTTATGCCAGATGGGTCAAGGAAATAATGATATCAGTTGATCCCAAACAATGATGCTCAGTAATTATGACACTATCCTTAATACTATCTCAGAAGTAATTATTGTACCTTTCTCTGGACATCCAAACATGCTCGTCTTTAATCTCCAGTTGCCAAATTTGTCTACCACAATCCCGAGTCTAAAACCCACATAAACTGTATGTAAGTTGCCATTCCGGGATCTTTGTTACAGTCATAACAGTGCACATGGAATTTTAAATTTGAACAGTCATGAAAATGTCCGAGAACTTATTTTCAAGATTTGAAATTTGATATTCTATATCGGAAAAAATTATGCTAGAACTGGGCACCCAAAGAAACAATCTTTTATATTTTCGTAGACTCCATCCACAAATTTGGCCTGAAAGACATTACAATCATCTCATCTTATGAAACTATCTTCCAAACATATACAAACACTTTCACAGGTGGTACAGGCCAAGGCTAGAGAATTTTTAATTTTTTAAAGTATATCTGGATACCCACAGAAAAAATATCAAAGAAACTATTGTGCAGTACACCTTAAATGAAAACAGTCTTGAGCGTCTATTTAAATCTCCAAAACTATGGAAACAATCTTGGATATCTATTGACCAGAAGCTTCTTATCATTTTTTTTTGGAGCATTAAATCGAAAAGAAACAAACCTTGGAGCATTTATTTTAAAACAAGATGCCTCTGAAAACAGTTTTTGAGAATCTAGATTGTACCTGAAAAGTTGAATCAAACAATTTTACAGAATTTATTTTGATATTAGACACCCAAAAAAGCAATCTTGTGAACAAAAATATAAATTTCCATAGTTGCTGCAGACCAATTTGACCTTAGAGTCGTGTCATCTCATCAATTAGCATTTCTTAAGGGATCAGATAGGTTGAAAGAAGAAAGAGACAATAGATCTGGTATGGGAAAGCAGATCTGTGTCATTTTCACGTGAGGAATACACCTAAAGACAAACAAAAAACATAAAGAACAGTATAGTAACATTGAGACATACCTTTCGATGTACAGATCTGGCTCTACAGTGTGATTTACATCCAAATTTTCTCCAAGATCAAAGGGGTGGATCAAAATTATTGATAAAAATGGAAGTGGGGCTGTGTAGAGGGGTCCCTTGTAATGTACTTGAGGTGGAAGAGGGCTTGATATCCAAGTCTATAACAACAAGAACAGGACTTCACTTCCTTGCCACTTCTCAATCCTGAAAGCAAGGTAAGCTCCTGTCAATTCCTGTGATTTTACAACCACATGAATGCACAAACAAACACTACTACTAGTATACAACTACTCTAATGGGCCATACATCCATACCATACCACCATGTATAACATCAGCACACACGTTTTCCTTTGGAAGTTGTGCAGTCCAAGCATGGGATTGGAGAATTCAGGAAAGGGCAAGGAGTAACAGTGAGGGGTACTGCATAATTTATTGTCGGTATTTTACGAAGGGATGTGATTATGAGCTGTTGCAGATCCAGCGTACGAGGTAAGGACTAAGGGGTTATCTGTATTCCTTTTGTACAGTGCTTAGATAGGGGAATGAAGAAGACCTGTTAATGCAAGTAGGTGCAATGGGATTTGATGTTGACGGGGCATGTTCCTGAAAAATTTCAGCCCTGTTGCAAACATTGGTGTTTGTTTTTGCTGATCTGGAACACTTAATGTGGCACAAATCTAGTCGTTTGCTTCTGTTTGTCTTAAAAAGGGTTGTTTTCTAAGAGCAACTGCATAGAAAATTTGAAATCTAGTCACAATATATTGTTAAATTTTATTAAACTAAGCTTTTGGGCATGACCCATGCACCAAGGGCGAGAAATGCAAATTAAAAAAGGCCCATGAGCAAGTCTATATTTTATGTTGTTGGGGAAATGAATTCAAGGTACACTTGAGGCTGAATTACATGTGGATACTGAGATCCATTTCTAGTGTGTGAATAGGAGATAGAGACAATTGTGAGCAAGTTTCTAAAACTGCTTCTTGGTATGCATATGGGGAATAATTCAAGACAATAATATTTTTTAAAATTTATTATCAATAAAAATTAATGTTGATTTTGATGGATAAGATTCTTTATACATAGTTGTTTAGTCAAAGATGATTTCTAATTTAGATATATGCTTATTCATTTTGTTGTAATCCGCTATATAAAGATAGAGATGTTGTCATCTATATAATGTTTATTCATTTTGTTGCAATCCTCTATATAAAGATAAAAATGCGGACATCTATATAATCAACTATTAACCCAAAAAAAAGACCCACAAAACAAAGAAACTTCTCTAACAACAAACCAAACAATTTTAAACCCACCTACCCCTGACCTAAACAATTAAAAACCCAAAAAACAAAATGTGGGTAACACTATAAACCTATAAAATAATCCATGTCACCATAGCCACTGCAGCTTGAGCTGCTCTAGTTATTAGAATGCTCTTGCTGGTCATTGACTGTGCAGGGGGGTTGAAAACTGGCTCTTTCCTCAAGTAGTACTGTAAGAGAATGATGACAAGCAGTCCAACCTCGTTGGGCAAATAGTAGTTGACAGTTTTTTTTACTAGTCAAGCTAAGCACAGCTCATATGTTGAGCAGCACTGCCTGGCATGGCAGCCATTTCTAGAGGCTTCTTTTGAGTTTAGGCCTTTTCCGTTTGACCCATGATTGCAGGCGACGACGTCGGACCGGTGTTCTCTCTTCCCCAGCACACTCTGCTCTTCACATACTTCCATGGTTTTAATAATACATTTGCATTCATGGCAATAGACCAAAGAATTAAATGTATCCCATGGTTTAGAGAGACTGGGCGCTTGATATCTTGGATAAAGGGAGGAGTCACAGAGCTGGATCCATTCATGGATTGTATTTTCTATGATTATTCAAAGCTCGAGGATTTCCAATTCAATGCAATTTCTTTTCACACAGCTGAATTTTAGGCCAAATGCAATATATATAATGTACAATTTCACCTCTTTGAGATATGTTACTCTTACACGTAAAGAAAGTTCTAACTTGGTTTTCCTTCATTTTATTTCGTGAAATGTGTCCTTACAATGCCAGCCATTTGCAGGCACCTGACTAGGTCGAATTTTCAAAGACAAGGAGGAAATTTTAGTCTAGTTCGAAAGTCTTTGCTTATTATTTAAACCCCCAAAAATTATTGAATGGACGATGCTTTTTTTAGTATAAGATGGTGTCACTTATGATGTTATCTTACGTTATAAGCTACGACTTAGGTAGAGGGAGTAGGAAATCATGGGACCCACACACTTTAGTGTTTAAGTTTTGACCGTCCATATATGTTGTAGCTTGCATTTGGGTGTGGAATTTTTTCAGTGGATTTGCTATTTGTGTAGGAAGGGAAAGGGAAGGTTAGGTTTTCTTAATAGGTTATGGTGTCAGATGATTTAGTCTCTAGATTTATTGGTGATTTATAGTATATTGGATTATTTTGTCTTTTATTGTGTTCAAAATAGAAGGTGTATATACATTATATATGAGATTATCTCGCACTCTATTTTTAGTATATAGGAGACACTTGAGTATTATATGAAACTATTTTGTACTTTTAGTATGTAGGAGACATTTGATTGTACTTCAAATATAATCATACATATCTTTTATAGGAATTGAACTTTTAACCTCTCTTTCAAGAGTATGAGTTATCTAGGAGACACCTGAATATACTTCAAATATGTGGCATGCATACCTTAACTCTTATAGGACTTGAACTTGTAACATCTCTTTCAAGAGTATTATGTAGGATACACCTAATTGTATTTCAAATAGGTGTACATCCTTACCTCCTATAGGACTTGAACTTGTAACCTCTCTTTCAAGAGTATGAGTTCTTCACCATTAAGCCAACTCAAGAGTTACGAAGCTTGGAGAAATAAATCTAGGTTTAAGAGTAAATTAACAAATCAAACAAATAACCCTAGAATATTTAATGAGCTAGTATTGAGTGTTATTTAAAAAAATGCTTGAATTTAAATAAATTAAATTACAAATATTTAGCTTGAATTCTGATGAAGATTCTCTAAGTCAATGAAGTCTTTGTATGATGTTCTAGTTCAATTATATTGATCTCTGTGTCTATAAATTTGAACCCTATTTGTGGATATAAAGTGTTGATTTTTATGCCAGGAATTTGATCACCTTGACCTCTAGGACTTACATTGGAAGAGGGGTGGTGTCAATAAACACTACTTAGGAGCTTTCTAGAATAGGAATGTTCTCCTTATGTCAAAACCTTGTTATTGATTTAATCATTTGGTAAACAAGATCAAAGACAACAAGAAAACATGTAATGATGTATATAATATTGATTACAAGCTAATGTTACAATGTTGGTGCAATAATATGCTCTCCATGTGATGATGCAATGTGGAAAAGAGTTACTTTGAAGAATATTCAAATGCATAAAATGAATTAAGGTGTGTCTTTAAATAAAATACCCTATCACAAAAGTTCCAAAATTCACACTTAAGGACCCAAAATAAATTTAAATTTAAATTTCCTTGGATCATTTTTGTACTCATAGAATTGACTTGAGATAATGAGTAGATAAATTGAAGAATGAGAATGACCCCTAAGGATGGTTGTAGATGGATTTTAGCGATTGTACACTATTCATTGCATAAAAGATAGCCCAAACAAAGTGTGCATCCAAAAAAAGGAGGAAAATAAAAGGTACAATTTTTTTACCATTACACCACTTAATAATAAATATTTGAGGTGTTTTGATGTGCAATTAGTTCATCCATTGGATTCTTAATCTAAGGATGGGCAAGGTTTGATCTCCAAATCTTATGGGTGTAGAAATCAAACAATATATTCTAAAAATAGGGAAGAATATGTCGATTTTATTAGGAATAGCATGCCATTTAATTGCAATCCTAAACATATTTCATGTATCTCCTAAGTCCTTGGAAAGTGTTCCCCAACGCTAGGATTAGAAAGAGATTAAATTCAAATGAAATGAATATGTAAATTGACATTTGTAATTATTTCTAAATAATAAGAACATGTGGGGGCATCCAAGAAGAGATCCTAAATAATAGGAGCACATGGGGCACCCACATGGAACCTGGTGGAACCCACCTTGTTTCAATTAACTATTTGGAGGATTGATAACGCTTCATTAATGCATATCTTGTTCCTACAAAATAGGGATTGATATTTACAAGAGTGAAGTGGCATTATTAGTTCAATTCAATTCAGTTTAGTTCAATTCAGTTCAGTTTAGTTCAATTCAGTTCAATTCAGTTATGGTTAGTTATCTTCAGTTGCATGTAGTTATTTTGAGTTGTATACTAGTTGGCTTGACTAATGACTTCAGTTGCATGACAGATAAGAGGTGGATACTTTCAGTTAAGTGGGGATGATCAATCATGCATGATGTTTGCATGAATTGATGGAGAGATATGTTTTAGTTAACTAAGATTGACTTGGGTGCACCTTGGGCACCCAAGTTGCCATCTTTTTGTTAACACCTTTTGCATGAGAATATATTTACAAGGATCAATCAAGTGGGGCCCATTCTTGGGTGCCAAATTTGAGGTGGTGTTTACAAGATATCTTCATGACCACAGTTCAGTTAAGTGTTCGGTTTGGGGCACCTAAAGTGAGGAAGACTTTGGTTTGAATTTTGTTTACATGGTAGAACTCTACTTGCCATATCTAGGCATAGGTTTTTGAGAGGAGCTTTATTCTCTTGTAATTGACAACTCTTATGAGTTTTACATGCTCAAAATTGTCTATTTATTGTAGCAAGTGCATAAGAGTTTCATGTGATTTTATTTCAGGTTGTGAAGAAGGATTGTTGAAGAAAAGGAAGCATATCAATCAAGGATTGATACAATGTTATTGTAATCTTGTTCTAAGGTTAAATAATACAAGCAGTATTGATTCTGGTAGAGTTTTTTCCTAAAAGGGTTTCTCGACATATATGTTGTGTCACTTCTATCTCATTCTTCTACAATCTTTTGTCTGTTTCTACAATTGGTAAAATTAAACTAAACAGATTAATCATACACAAAGAATTGTGACAAAGAATACTTAATTAGATCTACAATCACATAGTTTTACAAGTTTTAAGCTACAAATTTACCTTCATTTTTCAACATTTAGTATCAGAGCTAATGGTTGGTTAGGGTTTGGCACACCTTTCTCTTAAAATTTTGAAGGTTTTTTTGTTGTAGTGCGAGCTTTTACTATTGTGTTATTGCAGATTTGTAAAATAGGTTACAATGACTTCTACTTCTCGTCTAGATATTGAAAGATTCAATGGTTCTAGTTATGAGATGTGGAAACTAAAAATGGAGGATCTCCTTGAAGAGAGAGATCAATGGTTAGTTGTTTGTAATGAGAAAAATCCATCTACAACGATGTCAGATGAGGATTGGGCTAAGCTTGATAAGAAGGCAAGAGGAACCATAAGGTTATGTCTTGTTGATGTTGTTCTTTTGAATGTTTCAGATGAAACTACCAGATATAAATTTTGGAAAAGGATATGTGATATCTATCAAACCAAAAGTCTTCTAATAAGTTGTATTTGAAAACACAGTTGTATTCTTTAAAGATGAAAGATGATGATTATGTCGCACATCATTTAAATGCTTTCAATTTGATTCTAAGTCAATTAGCATCTATAGATGTAAAGCTAGAAGATGAAGAAAAATGCATTTTTTTACTTTGTTCTTTACTCGAGTCTTGGGAAAATATAATTGTTGCTATCAGTGGTAGTGGTGCAGATCCTATGATGGAAAATATAATTCCTACTCTCCTATCAGAAGAGATGAGGAGGAAGTCTAAAATGGGATCCCAAGATGCCTTGTTTGTAAGAGGTAGGCCTAAGGAAAAGGAACCTAAGGAAGACAACAAATGAAAGGGTAAGTCCACAGGACGGTCTAAAACCCCTGGTAAGAGTAAGGTAAAGTGTTGGAACTATGGGAAATCGAGACATATAAAGAAGGATTGTAAGAACAAGAAAAAGAGTTATGATGCTTCTATAGAGAAATCCTCAGATGACGATAATGATGCATTAATCATTTCATGTAAAAAATTTACTGATGACTCTTGGATTATTGATTCAAGTTGCTCCTATCATATGACTCCTAACAAGGAGTGGTTCACTAAGTATACTAACTATGATGGAGGCAATTTCTTGTTTGGAGATAATAGGACAAAAAAGATTGTGGGAAAAGGAGAGGTAAAGTTGTGTTTCAGTGATGGTAGGGTTAATACTCTTAATGATGTTTTACATATTCCAGGACTTGCTATAAATCTACTTTTTGTATCTAAGTTCAATGATTCTAGAATGCATGTGACATTTGAAAAAGGTGGTTGCAGATTGGTGAAAGGGAATATGGTGGTTGCTAAAGGATCTTGGATTGGGACTTTGTTTAAGCTCAATACCTCCAATTTGAATAAATCAGCCAATGTAATTGAAGTTGAAAATACATGTATGTTGTGACACCGTAGATTGGGCTACATTGATGAAAAGGTCTCAAGACCATTCTTAATAAGAAATTGGTTGACGGTATTCTTGATTATAATATTGGAAAAAATGATTTTTGTGAACATTGTGCGTGGAAAGAAATCTAGATCTTCATTTCCCAATGGAACAAATAAAGCAAAAATATTATTAGAGATTATTCACTCTGATGTTATGGGTCCTAGGGATACTGACTCTATTGGAAAATCTAGATATTATGTCACATTTATTGATGTTGTCTCAAGATACACTTGGATCTATTTTATGCATAAGAAATCTGATGTGTTCAATAAGTTTAAATAATTTAAGGCTTTAGTTGAGAAACAATCAGATCATAAGATAAAAGTGTTGAGATTAGATAATGGTGGTGAATATTGCTCTAAGGAGTTTGATGGTTATTGTAAGCATGCAGGAATTGTGAGACAAAACTATTCCATATACACCTCAACAAAATGGAGTAGTAGAAAGGATGAAACAAACCTTAATGGAACTTAGAGCTAGGAGTATGTTAAGTAGTGCTAAGCTCGATCAGTGCCTTTGGGTTGAGGCAATAAGTACTTATTGTTAATTAATCAATAGATCTCTAGTTCATTTATTGAAGATAAAACCCATTATGAAATGTGGTTAGGTAGGAAACCTAGTGTTGTGCATTTAAGGATCTTTGGTTGTGAGGCTTTTGTTCATGTTCCTAAATAAAAGCGATCTAAGTTGGATCCAAAAGCATAGAAATGCATATTCATAGGTTATGGTGAAAATGTAAAAGGTTACAAGCTTTGGAATCCTCTAACCTAGAAAATTACTTTATCGAGAGATGTTATTTTCAAGGAATTTAGATCTTATTCAGGAGAAGAACAACCAAAGGAGAAGGATACTTCTCGAATAGTGTATTTTGAGACAAAAACTAAGAATCATGAAGATGCACATGTTGAAGAACAATTGGATGGATTGGATGAGGGGAGCTCACAAATTTCTAAGATAGATGCTCATGATGAGCATATTGAGGAACAAGAAGAACCTCCTTTGAGAAGATCCACAAGACAAAAAAATCTCGTTGATAGGTATATCCCACCTAATTTTTGTTGTTTATTTGCTTTGATGAGTACTAATGATGAACCTAGATCTTACAAGGAAGCTTTTTCTTCAGATGAAAACAAGCTTTGGTCACAAGCTATGTATTAGGAAATGGTTTCCGTGGATGCTTGTGACACATGGGATCTTAAGAGTTTTCCCAAAGGAAGAAAGGTCATTGGTTGTAAATGGATCTTTAAAAAGAAAATTGGAGCAGATGGTAATCTTGAAAGGTACATGGCTAGATTAGTAGCTAAGGGCTACTCCTAGAGAGACAAAGTTGAATTTAATGAAATCTTCTCTCCTATTGCTAAAATAACTTCTATTAGAATCTTTTTATCTATTATTTATGCTCATGATTTTGAGATAGAGAAAATGGATGTGAAAATTTCTTTCTTACATGGGGATCTTGATGAGGAGATTTATATGAGGCAACCTAATGGTTTTTTTTGTAAAAGAAAGTTAATCTTTGGTTTTTAGGTTATAGAGATCTTTATATGGATTGAAACAGTAACCTAGAATGTGGTACCAGAAGTTTGATGCTTTTAGATTGAAAATTGGTTAGGTTAGGAGTGAGGAAGATCATTGTGTTTACATAAAATTTATTGATGATCAACTTTTAATTATTATCTTGTATGTTGATGGCATGTTGTTTATTGGTAACAACAAGGTAATGATCAAAGAATTTAAAGCACAACTCTCTAGCACATTTGAGATGAAAGATCTAGGGGCTCCAAAATATATCCTTGGTATGGAGATTAGTAGAGATAGAGGTAACAAAAAGCTTTTCTTAAGTCAAAGTAACTATGTTGATACTATTTTGAAATGGTTTAACATGTAGGATAGTAAACCAATTAATATTCCTTTACCAGTTGGCACGAAGTTAAGTTTAGACATGAGTCCTAAATCTGATTTTGATCATGAGGAAATGTCTGAAATTCCATATGCTAGTGCAGTTGGTAGTTTGATGTATGCAATGGTTTGTACAAGACTAGATATAACCCAAGAAGTGGGAGTTCTAAGTAGTTTTATGTCTAACTCTGGTAAAGAACATTGGACTTATGTTAAGAGGGTGTTTAGATATTTATGAGGTACTTTTTATTACTATTTGGTTTATCATAGTGGCAGGAGACTTGGACAGTCAGAGATTCAAAAGTGGCTATTTGTTTACTTTGTTTGGAGTTGTGGTTAGTTGAATGAGTAAGAGGCAGCCAACGGTTGCTTTGTCCACCACAGAAGTAGAGTGCATGGCTGCTACACATACCTCTAAAGAGGTAGTTTGGTTA
This sequence comes from Sequoiadendron giganteum, assembly GCA_007115665.2. NCBI lineage: Eukaryota > Viridiplantae > Streptophyta > Pinopsida > Cupressales > Cupressaceae > Sequoiadendron > Sequoiadendron giganteum. Next base: position 681,776,388 of record CM021102.1, on the reverse strand, counting down.
CAGAGACTTGGGAAAGGTATTGGTTTTAATTGCAAGCAAATTAGACTTGAATGTGATAATCAGAGTGCTATTTGTTTAGCCAAAAATCCTGGGTCGGGACTCCCGAGTCTGACCTCTGGACTTAGACTTGAATGTGATAATCAGAGTGCTATTTGTTTAGCCAAAAATCCTATGTATCATGCTCATACTAAGCATGTTGATGTTCAGTATCACTTTGTGTGAGAAATGGTTGAGAGTGGGAAGGTATTGATTGAGACAGTTGACACTTTGATCAATTCTGCAGATTATCTTACGAAACCAATTCCTACAAATAAGTTCTCTTGGTGCAGGAAGGCCATTGGCCTTGAGTCATGTACTTGATTTATAATAATGATTCCTTGTTTAGAATAATTGCAATATATAATGTCAAGTGGGAGAATGTTGGGAATAGGATGCCATTTAATTATAGTCCTAAACATATTTCATGTATCTCCTAAGTCCTTGGAAAGTGTTCCCCAACACTAGGATTAGAAAGAGATTAAATTCGAATGAAATGAACATGAAAATTGACATTTGTAATTATTCCTAAATAATAGGAACATTTGGGGGAATCCAAGAAGAGATCCTAAATAATAGGACCACATGGGACGCCCACATGGAAGGTGGAACCCACCTTGTTTCAATTAACTATTTGGAGGATTGATAACACTTCAGTAATGCATGTCTTGTTCCTACAAAATAGGGATTTATATTTACAAGAGTGAAATGGCACTATCATTTCAGTTATGGTTCAGTTATCTTTAGTTGCATGTAGTTATTTTGAGTTGTATACTAGTTGACTTGACTAACATGACTTCAGTTGCATGATAGATAAGAGATGGATACTTTCAGTTAAGTGGGGATGATCAATCATACATAATTTTTGCATGAATTGATGGAGAGATATGTTTCAATTAACTAAGATTTACTTGGGTCCACCTTGGGCACCCAAGTTGGCATCTTTTAGTTAACACCTTTTGCATGAGAAGAAATTTGTAGCTTAAAACTTGTGAAACTATGACTGTAGATCTAATTAAGTATTCTTTGTCACAATTCTGTGTGTATGATTAATTTGTTTAGTTCAATTTTACCAATTGTAGAGAGAGATAGAAGATTGTAGAAGAATGAGATAGAAGATTGTAGTAGAATGAGACACAAGATAGAAATGACACAACATATACGTGGAGAAGTTACCCTTTTGGGAAAAAACTCCACCAGGATCAATAGTCCTTGTATTATTTAACCTTAGAACAAGATTACAATAACACTATATCAATCCTTGATTGATATTCTTCCTTTGCTTCAACAGATTTAAGGAAAATATATTTATACAAAATTCTATGCACAATACATTCATATTCAACATTAATTTAAAGTTCATTTTAGAATTTTGTTGTCCTTTCATAGTTAGTGCTTAAATTTGAATTTTTTTGTAATAGTTGGTATTGACCATGTTCCTATTCAAACTGTGAGTCCTTATTCCTTGGTATTTTAGATCGAATTATCAAATGTGTTCAACATTTTTAGTCTTGGTTCAATATCACAAGTGCAACCCTAAACCTAGTTCTATCACAAATTCAACCTTGATCTACAAATTCTAAATTAAATATGGGTCTAAGTTGATTTGCATCTAATTGGGAATTCCCTAATGACTCAAATGCAAAATATTCAAATTTGTATGCCAAAGCATCGTATAAGAGGGAAAATCCCTAGTTCATTTTAGATCATTAATTAGCTTGAATATTTTGACCAATTTAATTATTATCTAGATCATTATATCAACATCTACAATCATCGGGATAGATAAACTCAAGTCCCACATCACGTAATTGATCAAGGGTCTTGAATAAGGTATAACTTGGTGGAAAACCAATCAACTTCTCTCTAGCATAAAAAGTTTTAACAATAATTTTAAGAACCACCATTTTTAGTTATTGAAATTTCTCTCGCATTTGCATTCTAATAGAATTTTTTGGACTTGGAATCGTATATCAATACTTGATTATTTTGATTTGAGATGTTTTGATCTTATCATTTTGTATTGGCAGTAGGATCTTGGTGTATATTGCAAGACACGTATGTTATTACTATGCCCATTCTTATGTTTGGAATATGTTTTTTCTTATTTCAATAGTTTCTATATATATGTATAGATGTTTACTTTTATGATTTATGACTTTGTACCCTCATGCAGGGAGTTATATTATTTTTTGGCTATCATATACATGTTGCAATTACACTTGATGTGGGTATGAGTGTACAAGTACAAGGAAATTTTCCACTTGATTTACAAGTCTAATTTATCCTTGGTGGTGGTTGTATGGGAGATGTCACACTAGGCTATCCCTTTTGCTATACCTATTTGTACTCAATCCAAGTATGATTTATGTTGTATTTGACCCGTGCTGACTTGAATTTGAATTAGGAGTGATTCTAGAATCCATATTTGTTGTGAATTTCTAGTATATTCATGATTTAAATATTTGCCTAAATTTCATGATTTTTTTTATAAAAAAAATTGTGATTTACAAATATTTTTGATTTAATAATTATTTAAATTATGAATTTGAAAGGGGTAGAATGTTGAATTAAATTTTAAATTTATTGAAGAGTGCATTAGGGATAGATAGATTAAGGTGAATTTTAAAATTGAATTTAAAAAGATAAAATAATGAAAAAGGAAAAAGGGGTTCAAAAAGGAGAAACTAAAAGGAAGTCGTGAACGCGGAAGCAACTTCCTACACTAATCTAAACAAGAGTGTATAGAAAAAAAATCATTTTAACACCTTTATACAATTAGAGTAATGAGAAACACTTAGGAAAAGTGAAATAGAACAACTTGATGTAAGTTAAGATCTAAGAGAATTTCAGCAGCATAATGGTGTGAGAAACTCAAAGAGTAGAAGAAAGATAGATAGAATAGAAGGGACACCGATATATGTGGGGAAAACCCTTTCAGGTAAAAACCCCACCCTCCAAAATCATAGTGCTAATGTATTACTTCAAAGGAGACTTATAATACACCCCTTGAGCACAATGCTTCTTCAACAAATGCTTCACACCAAACATCTATTTAGGAGTCAAACTGTCTGCACTTCAATATCTGTAAACAAACTATGCATTCTACAATGCAAGGCATCCTATTTATAGGAGATACAAGCTTTGAGAGGCTTCTAGAAGAGTTTAGGCATCTAAACCCATGTGGCAATAATATCTCACACCATAGACATGATTTGGACATTTGTACAATAGTCTCTTACAGTTGTCATAACATGCAAAACCTCTCTCCAAGCTTGGGCGCCTAAGTCATGCTTCTAGTGGGTTATGAAAAAACCTTACAAATGGCATATAACATGTTTCCTAAAGGTTTGTCACACTTACAACACATTCAACATTCAAAGAATAAGTCAAACATGACTATCACACTTATTCTTTCACACTTTTGTCATACTCCACTAAGGCACCACACTTTCTCCATTCAAAATATACCTTATGATGCGTCATAGAATATGTCATAAGATGACACCACTTGTCCTAGGTCCATGATTCCAAGATGGGACACCTACCTCCACATGTGATGAAGATGTGTCATACAATCACCTCCAATGAGGATGCCACCCAACTAGTGGGTACTATTTAATGACATGACATTGTAAGAAATTAACTAAAACAAATAAATACAATAATACATTAAATAATTCAATGTTAGGACTCTAAGGTTGAAACACCGTATTCCCAACATTCTCCCACTTGTTGAAGACTTGCCAAGAGTATAATTAAATCAATGGCTCAGGGCCCCAAGGCCCATAGATTCAAAACACCATCTGAACTTTTTTGTGCTCACTAGTTTCATCAATTCATTTGCAACATTTGTCAAAGTGTCAACCTTCTCTAGGTTCACCTTTCCATCTTCTATCATATCACGAACAAAGTGATATTATACATCAATGTGCTTTGTTCTAGCATGGAAGGTAGGATACTTTGCTAAGCATATCGCACTTTGACTGTCGTAGCAAACAATAATTTATCCTGCATCTAAACCAATATCATAACACAATCTCTTAAGCCAAATGGCTTCCTTACAAGCATGAGTGACTGGCATATACTTTGCTTCTGTCATGGAAAAAGAGACTACAACCCATCACTTACTCATCCAACTGATAACACCACCAAACGTCAAAAATACATAACCACTGGTGGATCTTCTACTCTCAATGTCACCTACCCAATGTGAATCCACATATCCTCAAATACTTACCAAATTTTGAGGTCCAGTAGGATAACCATGAAAAAACAAAGCATACTCGGAAGTTCCTCGTAAGTATTTGAACACTCTCTTAATAGCATCCCAATACACCCGTCCATTGCACTCAGACAAGGAATTTCTTGATTATTAATCCTTGTCTGAGTGGAAATTTTGCAGTTGATCTTGTTTTCTAGAAATAACAGGCATGGTGAAGGATGGAGAAGATAGAGTTTTATGGAGTTGATCAATCCAAGTATGATTTATGTTGTATTTGACCTGTGCTAACTTGAATTTGAATTAGGAGTGATTCTATAATCCATATTTGTTGTGCCTTGCTAGTATATTCATGATTTAAATATTTGCCTAAATTTCATGATTTTTTTATAAAAAAAATTTGAGTTACAAGTATTTATGATTTAACCATTATTTAAATTGTGAATTTGAAAGGGGTAGAATGTTGAATTAAATTTTAAATTTATTGAATGGTGCATTAGGGATAGATAGATTAAGGTGAAATTTAAAATTTAATTTAAAAAGATAAAATAATGAAAAAGGAAAAAGGGGTTCAAAAATGAGAAACACTTAGCCATTTTGGCATTGTTCATTTTGGAAGGATTTTGGCTCTCAAAACCCTCTCCAAGAAAAATGAAAATTTGAATTGTGGGATCAATTTGGAATGGAGTGGAGCTTTAATTTGACTAGATGGGAAAGGGAACGTAATTTATTGTGTTTTTTGGATTCTTCCTCTCTCTCAGAGTCTTGCAATCTTTGGGTGATTTTTTGTGTCAACAAATTTGAGTTAAGTTGTTTTTTTCATCCTTTTCTTATTTTTTTATTATTTAATGTCATTATCACCCTTAAGGGAGCATACGACATCCCCAATTTGTTGCAAGTATGAGTAGTTGGTTTTTTTGTTGATTTCAATAGGATTATGTTTTTGTTGTCATTGATGTCAACTAGTATTGAGTTGAGAAGTTGTGATGATGGTTTGATTAGTTTCATTGTGTTGTCAATAGTAAATGTTACTAGTGTCAACCTCTAGTGTTGCTTTGATAAGATTCTATTTGTGGATTTTGTTTGGTTGATTTGTTGAGTTGCAGTTAGTTTGGTGATGATGAGGAAGTAGTGAAGATGATGATAATATGTTTCTGGTTGTTGGTTTCCATGTGCTTTTGAGAAAAATTGAATAATAGAGGAAACAATGTGTTGCAAAGGTGTTCTAGCATATAGAGTGGTGTTGTGGTTTTGTTATGTATTTATTCTATGTTGAATATTTGCATGTGTGGTTTGGATATGTTGATTAGATGGTTCATATATGTCATATCTATAATTTCTTGGTCTGGATTGTTGTACAAAGAAAGTTGTGTTCACTAGTGTGTGAACTGTGTTGCAGTGTTGTCTAGGAGAAATGGTTTTGCTCTACATTTCTCCGCAATTTGTGTTCTAGTCTTGCGATTCTAGAAGTATGTTGATCAGGTTCATATCTACCTTCAATTGAATTTTTCCATGGTTTGATTCTCCGCAAGTTGATTTTTTGAGTTGTAGTGTGTGGAAGTTTATTTGGGTGAAAAAGATGTTGTTGTGAAGGAATTTTTTGGATTTTAGGGTGTTTGTGGAATATATTCTAGATTTTTTCTAAGTATTGTGTATGGTCCATGAGTCATCTTTGGATTTGAGGAAGTGTGTTCTTAAATGCTAATGGTGTTTACATAGGTTCGGTCAACCTTGGGTGTTTACACTAATTACGGATTTGCTTTAGTGATTGTGAAAGCATGGTGTGGCACGTGTCAGTAGATTTAGGTTTGATTTAAGGTGTGATGTGGTCCACTTTCATTCCTTTCCATTGTGGGAATGATTTGGTGTTGACCTAATTAGAATTTACATGATTAAGGTGCATAGCCAACCTTGGAGAATGTTTTCAAGGTTCAAGAAGGTATAAATAAGTGTTGAACACCTAAAATACTGAGAGGGGGGGTGAATCAATATTATTTTAAACCACTTAATCATTTAAACATCCAATAAGCATAATATATTCAATTTTAGTAATGAAGGAAAGCATGAAAATGCCCAAAAACATCACATAACACATGAACACCAAATTTTTTTATGTGGAAAACCCAAAATGGGAAAATCCATGGTGAGGATTAGCTCACAATATATTATAGTCGATTATATTATATTACAGAAGTTCTCACTACAGGTGGACACACGGTCCAAGTGGACTCACTGCCCATTGAGAAATAAAAGAGATAGAGGAGATTGTGGCTCACAACTAGATTTAAACTATTACAATTAGATCTAACACAATTAGATCTAACACATGCATGAAATACAGTTCCAATGAAGCTCAGAGTATAGACTCAAAAATATTCATACTGATTTGAAATGTCACTCTGCTCTACTATGCATTCACTCTTATTCACACAACTCACATCACCAAAACCTTATCACATGTCATCATTATCAAAATACTGAATAAGAACTAACGTATATATCCGCTTCACCTATAACATCACTTAGGTTAGCTTAATTAGATATAATATATAAAATGTAGCTTGTTGACTCAAGATCTATCCTCACACACTTCACGCCAAGATTTAAACATTATAAAAATTTGAAATAGGTTGCCAAAAACCTAAAATAACACCCACATAATAGATCACAACATTTTCATAATTCACAATACATCCAACTCATTAGGTCAACACCGGTAATGACCTAATAACAAGATTCACCAATTGTACATTCACATTCGAATGTGTGGACCTCCAAAATCTATGCCAACTAGAATATACACTCATTTGACATCTATCAACATCTCCACAAGATGGAAAAGCTAAAAACTAATCCACGGAGAAGTGCGGACTCACCAAAGTATATGTACTGAACTAGAGAACACCCGTAATAGCAAGGCCAAACTTATGTTACTCATAAATCCAAGACTAGAAACCAAAATAGGATGAAACTCTAGAATTAGGTTCCTCTATCAACCAAAAAAAATATGTTAGAAGCACAGAGAAAAATCTTTATCAGCGGACCAATATAGACCCTAATACTAGATCCCATGTACATAGAATCACTTAAATTGACACTTAGTCAATTTCCACAACTATTTCCTTCACCATATCAAACCTTCTTGCAAAATTATTTCATATTCATCCTTAGACATATTCAAGACACCCAAACTAATATGCACCATAGTCTTTGTACCAGGATACAATCTTGACATCAATGACAATACCACAATGCATAACTATATACCTTGTGATAATTCCACATGCTCATGTTGCCAAAAAGTTCATCAATGAAATCTCCTTATTCTTCCAACAATCTCCCCCTTTTCCATTGATGGAAACATGCCAAAATTATCTCCAAAAACATTCTCCCCCTTTGACATTGAGGGAAAAGGGCATATACAACCATCTTCTTACATATCATAGCTCCCCTTGACAAGAATGTTCATATATACAAGCTGAAAAACTGAATTACCCGCCCTAAGAATGTTATGCATCATAACTAGATAAAAAAATTGTACCAAAAAACACTATACACCATCTATATATATACACTAGAATCTGAAATAATAAAATAAAAATTCATAAAGAAATAAAAATATTGTCAATCAAAGGAGGTTGATTCTTGGAGCTTTGCAACATGAACTTGTCATTCTTATTTTCCCTCTTCCCAAATCTTCTTGGCTATGCCAAGAATCCTTCATTGGGTCTCAAGCTCCATAAGGTATTATTCACCTTCTTCCAGAGTGTTGGCTACTAGATTAATCTTGGTAGCTTTATCAACACTTATAAGGGCAATGGAAACGGATGTGAACTTTGAGTTCATCAAGTCCCTTAGGTTTTCAAATTGCATAATGATTGTCTCTTATTTTCCTTACAGTCATAAATATTTCTCATGTAGGTCTTTGATAGATGATCCTCTGCTTCCATCTAGGTCTTATGTTGGATCATATGCACTGGAAGCTCTATATGTTTATGACTCAATTGAGTCCATTTCATCTTTCATGCTCTTTGTGGCTTTGGGCCACTTCATACAAAACTGAAATAAGGCTTTGTCCTTAGCCACACAAGCCTATGCACCCTTGAGACTATCCTAAATTTGTTGTGTTCTTGTGCACACTTCTCCATAATTTCCATTAGCCTCTTTTCATCCCTCTTTTTATCAATTTCTTTTTCAATTTTCTCTTCCAAACCGGAGGCATATTCTTTAAATGAATTAATAAAATTCTTAATATTTTCCATGATAGATAGAGAATTATCAATTGTAGCTTTGGGTATGGCCTCTTGTAGAGTTTTCACTACCTCCTCAATCAACTCTCTACTCTTCTAATGTGTTTCAATAATTTCCTTCCAAGAAAATGCATGGAAAACATCTCCCAACTGAAGCTTATGGAGGGGCAAGATCTTTGCAAGGTCCACATTTCCTTTTTGCATGGGAAATTGTAACAATTGAGTTGATACAATAGATTGGAATTGTAGTTGCATATTCAATAAATTTTGAGGAGAATCTCCAAAGGTTTTGGAGGATTCACAAGTTTCCTTTACCTTTTCCTCTACAATCTTTTCTTTTTGCTCCTTCTCCTTCTCATTATTCCTAATATTAACTAGAGTCTCTGATTCTTTCTTTTTCTCATCTCCAAAGGCATCTTCATCTTTTTGCTCATCTCCCTTTCCTATTTCTCCATCACCAATAGTATTATCTATGTTATCTGGAGGATGGATATTCTTTGGTTTGTCTTGAGTACTTTCAACAGGTGTCACAGTTACCAGAGGAGGATTTAGAGTATCCTCCTTAGCAACATCTTCTCTAGTAGCTACATTCTTCTCAACATTCTCCCCAACCAATAATGTAGCCAATGTGGCTTTATTTTCTTCAGAAAAAGGAGCATTGATCTTCTCCAATGCATAGAACTTCAATTTGGCCTCTTCTTCTATTGATTCTTGTCTCCTTTCAATCAAAACATTCCAAAGCTCTACAAGTAACTATTTCTCTATAATCCTCATATCTACTTCAAGAACTATGATATATTTTACAATAGCTTCTACTATGGTGGCCTTGTCCTCCTCATGAACTTCATTATATAATGTTTCAATCTCTACTAGCATATCATTATGTACAATTCCATTAAAAAGTGCATCAAATTTCATTGGACTGTGGGCTCTTACCGAATTCTTCTACTTTTGCTTCTTCTTTTCTTTCGGTGTCCTCTTCTTGCTTGCTTCTGCTTTCTTTTCTTGCATATGAATTAACAAATGATTTATTTTCCTTTTCCACCTCACCTTCACTATCCAATGATATCAAACTTCTTTCATTTTGTATCTGCTTCAGCTTGTGAAGCTTCACCTTTTCTCTTCTAGACCAACTATGGTCCTTCTTCCTCTTTAGATCTTCAACATTGACCCCCAAATATTGTTCTTTGGTGGCTTTGTTCTTCACTCTTCTCCTCAAAAATACAGCTTGATGTGCTACAAAAGCAACCTTTTCTTTCTTAGGCCTCTTTACTTGTTTTACCAGAGAAGACTTCTCCTTCACTAGAGCACTGGTTTGATTTGCAGGAGTACTGGTCTCCTTCCTCTTAGTTCCACTTGATGCGGGAAAATCCTGAAGGACTTCTGAGCACTCAAAGGAGTGGTAGTTGTTCTACCAGATCTCCTCATACTTGATGAGCTTCCCAGAGCTCTAGATTTAGCCTTAGCTATCTCAACTAATTTTTGTGTGAGGCCCATTACCTCCGCAAATTGTGTAGTCATTTTGTCCATCGTCTTCTTTATTTGATATTATATTTGGTCCAGATGGACCTCCATTGATTTTTCTTCATAAGTCCCATATCTTCATTTTGTGGCGTCGTTAGGTTTTCTTGACATATAATATGCAGATGCCATGATCTCATCCTCAGTAATCTCATATCCCATTTTTTGGATCCATACAGTTCTTGGATCTATTGCTTGTATGATGCATTCATCTTTGGAAACCAAGAAGATGATATCCTTCTTATATTCCTCAACCATCTTCCAGGGAATTCTCTCCCTCTCTTGCATCCTCTTTTGAAAAACCACAAAGAATGCCATAAAGGAATCTTCCTATGCCTTTGCATCTCCCAAACCTCTTAATAAGTCTTTGATTTGATGAGAATGAGGTCTCCCTTTCAACCATACTACACTCTTCATTTCAGGGAGTTCTTTCAAAAAGTAAAACAACAAACACACAATTAAAGTTCCATACTTAAAGGGATACCTGGTGTCATTTATTTTCAATAGGTTCTCCATGAGATGCTACCTCAATAACTCACATAGGTCATAATTAGCTCCCTTCTCCACCATTTCATAGGCAGTATTGATGGTAGTGGTAGATACAAAGTTCTCCCTATTGAATAAATACAACTTCTAACCTATAATCATGGAGGTGTACTTCACAACAAGATTCCTTATGTCTTTAATGTTCAAAGCCCTCCTATCATACTTTGTTCCTATTCACTCCAGTACAATCTCATTCTTAACAAATTTGAGTACCAAAACGGGTTTGGTGGCACACAACCCTGTTAGAGTAATAAGTTATTTCACTTAATTAATTTAATCATATTGGTTAATTTATTAAGTCACTTATTCCTTTAGGTTTCTTCAGCTAAACTTAGGCACATTAATAATTATTTTATTAATTATTAAGTGTGCACACTAGGGTTTCATTTAGGGTTTCTTGATCTCCTTCATAAGGATTGATCTCATTGTATTTTGACTCTCTCTGATTAATAAATTTTTAGCTTTCAGAGCACCCTTTGCATTTTTGTCTCCATCTCTTCCTCTCTGTGACAAGTTATTTGCATGTAGGTGATCTTCGGGGTCTATGAAGTTGGTTTCACTACTTCTACATGGTATCAGAGCTCCAGACCTGTTGCTTCCTGTTCGGCTTCTAAAGGATTTTTGGAGCTTCGAGGGTTTGGGGTTTTCTTTTTTTGATCCAAGGCATACCTATTTGATAGGAGCATTTTGAGTCCAAAAATACCTCACCATTGAGTCCGTAATGGCCCAAAACCCTAAATTGACTATTCATTTATCCATTTTGGACACAGCTGAACCAGGGGGCAAAAAAAATTTGGCCCCAAGGCCGTATAGCCCCAAGGCATGCCTTCTGAGGCAAAAATATAAAAAAACGAAAAATTAAAAAATTAAAAAATTAAAAAAATCAACTTTTTGGGCTTTTAAAAAGTGCTTCCCATTGTGTAAGGGTCCGTTGTCACTGTGCAGCCAAGTGGCCACTAGTAGAGGCGGTGACGACCAACTTTTGCCTCTAGGCCACCCACCCACCGGTCGGCCGCCCAGTCATTGCCAGCTGGTCACCGAAGCTCCGACACCCCACCTCCGCCCGAGCATTGCCTATAGTCAGCCCCCTGGTTGCTCACTAGACTAGGGGCTCTTTTTTTTAGCCCATGAGGGCTACTAGAGGCTTATTGGGCTTTTTTGAGCAACCTTTACAAAATCGAGCGTAAAATGGACATACAGGCTCGGTTTTTCGAAAACAAGATATCATCGGAAAGCTGATTTGAAGCCGGATCCAGTGGTCTAGGTATTTTTTCTAATTTTTTTGTTTTGCTGACATTTTTTCCAATCAAAGTCAGAACTTATATTTTTTACTCTAGGGGGCGTAACGTTTGCATCCGGACTCCATTTTGCGCAAACGAATAGGCGTTGGAAAGGTGTTTCAGTGCTCTTTCTAGATCTTCAACTGGTTTGATCAGAAAATTTACTAGGTATATTTTACTCAGCATTGTGTGTTTTTACACTTTGCATAATTACTTGGATGTTCTAGGACCTACATGGGATTTATTTGCGTTGGATGGGTTATGTTAATTTGATTTATTGTAACTAAGAGTTTTAGAATCTGATTTTTTTATTTGAGTGAGTATCATGGGTTTTTCTACTCACCCTTATGTGATAAAGTTGGATAAGGACAACTATGAGTCTTGGCTTCATGACATCCTGACACATATCAGGTGGCTTGATATTTTTCCTCATTTGTATGGACTCATACCTACACCAGAGACATCAAGGGGTTTATCAACATGGGTTATTATTCGAGATCATATTGTAGGGGTTATTGGTTGTAGTGTTGATTTTGACACTTTGTATGATTTATCTTACATTCATTGTCCTCGCACACTTTGGAAACGTCTTTGGGAGATATTTGAAGACTCTAATATCTCTCCATTCCCAGAGGATCCCCTACAGATTGTATCATCCCTCTTGTAGATGTAGATTTCATACCCTATGATAACCGTACTCTAGAGGAGCTTGAGTATATCACAAGTCTTGCATGTGTTGATGGTTCAAAGACTTGTATTCATGTTCCCACTCTTCAGATTGAGACTGCATCAAAATCTCTTATTGTTCCTGATTCAGTACAACAAGGCATCATTCATCTTCCAGACATAGCTACTTTGGACTCTTATGTTGTAGACATATCTTTCTTGTTTGTGGAGTCCTATATTGCAGATTTGGAGGATTATTTTAAGGAAATTCATCTCCTCTACCTTGACAGTCAGGTTATCACTATATGCCCACCATTATCCGTGCATTCAGAGGTTGCATTTTAAGATTCTCCACATCAATTTGGATTTGGCATCATATGTTCCAGTTCAAACATAGAGATTCTTCAGCATCTTATCATGACACACATCTTGAGACAGATTGGTTCATCACTCTTCATAGGGTTTCTTCGACATCGACCTTTGGATCCATTTCTTCCCAAGGGGAGGAATATCATTTTCCGCTTCACGACCTCATTTTGGATTCTACATCAGGTATCTACCATTGCGACAAGAGTTTCTTCATTGTGGGGGGGCCTTCTTGTCTCTTTCTCTCTCTCCTATGGAGACCATTGTATATGTACTTATATGATTGAAGTTGTCTATGGGGGTATCATGTAATCCACCTTCTATCCTTCTTCTATTAGTGCATTACATTATTCTTCTTTGCATCCTATTTTGGGGAGGAGTTTTGTTCCCACTGGGTTTTATCCTTTACCCTATTTAGTTTAGTTTGCATTGTATTTGTACATGGGTACCTGATTAGGCCTTTGTTGTCGGGACCCATCTTTGCTTTCATGCATCTTTTCTTAGTGTTTTAGCTACTCCCTAAGTTCATCTTAAGGGGGGTGTTAGAGTAATAAGTTATTTCACTTAATTAATTTAATCATATTGGTTAATTAATTAAGTCACTTATTCCTTTAGGTTACTTAAGCTAAAATTAGGCACATTAATAATTATTTTATTAATTATTAAGTGTGCACACTAGGGTTTCATTTAGGGTTTCTTGATCTCCTTCATAAGGATTGATCTCATTGTATTTTGACTCTCTCTGATTAATGTGTTTTTAGGTTTAAGAGCACCCTTTGATTTTTTGTCTCCATCTCTTCCTTTCTATGACAAGTTATTTTCATGCAGGTGATCTTCGAGGTCTGTGAAGTTGGCTTTCACAACTTCTACAAACCCTGTAAATTCCTTAATCATATCCTTTGTGATCATTCTGAGCAATCTATCCATACAAACTTGTCACATATGTGGCTCAAATAAATCCTTACCCAAGCATAGTCAAGTGAAAATTTGAGAAACCCTTTCCAGACGTCAAGCCCCTTCGTAACCAAATTCTAATATTTTAGCTTCAATGCAAAGTCCTCACCAGGGAGATCATTTATCCATACGTCTCCTAGTTTGGAGTGATCATACTCTTCAAGCTTGTGATGAATATATATTCTTATGCCCTCAGTGTGTAGGACTCCATATGATACCCTCGAGAAAGAACCTTCTAGATTGACCTCAATGGATTTGTCAAGATGCTTCTTAAATTTAGGTCAGGGTCTCTCAGACACATCCACAACCCTTCATGTAGCCATTTCAATAGTTTCTAAATTAATTTCAAAGAAATTTCTAAAATTAGGGCAGCGAAGACCGTAAATACCTCTCTTCACTTTTTTGACTAGGTTTTATCTGCACCAAGGCTCAATCACTTCAACTACACTACTTTTCTCTTCGTCTTCTCGTCACTTAACTGTCTACACAGTCAACTTCAAATGCTCTACAATCTTCTGCATGATGATATTTTCTATTGAAATTTTCTCTAATAGGTCAAACATATTAACCCACACCACATGTCCTCATGTTGAAGCATCAACACCATTCTCTTTGACAAGGGATGAAATATTTCCATGAAATCTCCCCTTGAGCCAAAGCTCTCAACTTTGTTTTTTGAGGAAACATCTTAACTAGATTCTAGTATAGATTCATCCTTAACCTCAATCTCTTCCTTATTTTTCCAAATATTGTCCATCTCCTTCTTTGTCTCTACTAGATCAATCTTTTGTACTGAATCATTCTTCTTTATCGAATTATCCTTCTTCATATTTTTGCTTTTGTAAAAATTAGAAACGTGTCCAATCTTACTTCCATTTATTCTAGATTTGCATTGATTAGATTTATGCCCAAATTCATAGCATGTATACCAATAGCCATTGAAATATTGAACCATTCTACCATTGTTAAATCCATTCATCATTTGACTTCTACGTTCACTATCTCTATGACCAAATCTCTTACATGTAAAACATTGACCGGAAAAAGATAGAACATTCTAATTCATTTTGCTTCTACATTTTGTAGCCTTATGTCCAAATCTATTGAAAGAATAAAAAAAACCATTAAAACATGGGTACCTTTGTGCATTTGGTTTTCTGACTGGTGGTCTTCTAGCTTCATTCCTTTGATTTCAAATCTACTTTCCATTATTCTTTTTCTCTTTAGTCCTCTTTTCAATGTTTGGTGTATGATCTACTTTTGAACTTTCACCCTTTTTAAATCCTAAACCTTCTTTATCTTTAAAGCCTTTCTGATTTACAATAATTTCATCAAGCTTTGTAGAAATCATCTTAAATTTGTCTTCATGAATTCTTTCTTTTTCTAGATCTGATCTCAGATTCACCAGTTCTTGTTCAAGCTTTGTGCATTATTTATTATTTATTTTCATCATTACATTCAAACATTCTTCAACTCTTTTTCTTTCTTTAACTTACACTTTTAGATTGGTAATTGTTTCATTTTCTTGCTTCAATTGCTCACTAACCTCCTTATGCTTTTCTCTGAATTTCTTGATTTATTCTCTGAATTTTACAATGCATTTGTTTGCTTCTTTGAAATTTTCTTTTAGATCTTTGTTTTCGCCTTTAGTTCTTTCCAAATCTTCAAGAGAAACTTTGAGTTCTCCATTTATGTCAAATATGCAATCTTCTTCTCTAGATCCAACAACAAAAAACTCTTTCGAAGGAGTAGGTAATCTTCTAACAACCATGTGTTCAACCTCCAAGATCTTCTCGAAGCGGTTATACTCCTTCCAAGGAACAAGAATCTGATACCAATTGTTGAACACCCAAAATAATGAGAGGGGGGTGAATCAATATTCTTTTAAACCACTTAATCATTTAAAAATCTAATACTCATAACATATTCAATTACAATAATGAAGGAAAGCATGAAAACATCCAAAAAAATCACATAACACATGAACACTAGGATTTTTACGTGGAAAACCCAAAATGAGAAAAACCATGGTGAGGATTAGCTCACAATATATTATAACCAGTTATAGTATATTGCAAAAGTGCTCACTGCAGGTGCACTCACCGTCCAAGTGTACTCACTGGCCACTGAGAAATAAAAGAGATAGAGGAGATTGTTGCTCACAACCAGATTTGAACTATTACAATTGCATCTAACACATGCATGAAATACAATTCCAATGAAGCTTAGAATACTGATTGAAAACTCTTCATACTGATCTGGAATATCACTCTATATTTGCACAAATCGTATCACCAAAACCTTTTCACATGTTATCATCATCAAAATATCAAATAAGATCTAACTTATATATCTACTTCACCTATAACACCAATTACATCAACATAATTAGATGTAATATACAAAATGTAGCTTGTCGGCTCAAGATCTATCCACACACGCTTCATGCCAAGATTCAAACCTTATAACAATTTGAAATAGGTTGGCAGAAACCTAAAATAACACCCACATAGTAGATCATAACATGTTCATACTCTGTAATACACCCAAATCATTAGTTCGACACCAGTAATGACCTAATAGCAATATTCACCAACTATACATTCATATTTGAATGCACAAACCTCTAAAATCTATGCCAACTTGAATATACACTCATATGACATTTATCAACATCTCCATAAGATGAAAAGCCAAAAGCCAATCCACAGAGAAGTGCATATTCACCAAAGCATATGTACTAAACTAGAGAACACCTATAACAACCAGGCTGAACTTCTATTACTCATAACTCCAAGGCCAAAAACTAAAACAAGATGAAACTCTGGAATTAGGTCCCTCTATCAACCAAAAAAATTATGTTAGAAGCGTAGATAAAAATCTTTATCAACATACCAATACAAAACCAAATACCAGATCACCTGTACATAGAATCACTTGAATTGCCACTTAGTCAATTTCCACAACTATTGCCTTCACCAAATCAAACCTTCTTACAAAATTATCTTTCATAATCATCCTTAGACATATTCAAGACACCCAAACTGATCTGCACCATAGTCTTTGTCTTGGGATACAATGTTGACATCAATGACAACACTGCAATGCATAACTATATACCTTACATTTTGATTCCACATGCTCATGTTTCCAACAAGTTCATCAATGACATCTCCTTATTCTTCCAAAAATAAGTGTTGTGTTGATGGATAATTGGTGTGTAGTGTGTGATGCGAATTGTAGAGTTGTGAAGTGTGAATTTGTGAGGAGTAGTGCAAGCTTCAATGAGTTAGACTACTGGAAGCAATGAGTAGAAGGTGTCTACAATCTTCAAAAATGTAGTGAATATGTAGGTGATGTTGTGGTGGATTTTTCTATTGCATTGAGATTGATTTCTCACTATAACATTCTTCTTTCTTATTTTCTGTAATTTGGCAGTGAGCCATTAGTATGAGCCATTCTTTATTTTGGGTAGTGAGCCCTCTAGTAGTGAGCCTATTATATCTGGTGTTGCAATTACTTTATATTGTGAGCTAATCCTCATAGTGGTTTTTCCCTTCTTGGGTTTTCCATATAAATATAGTCTTCTATTGTGCATGGTGTTGATGCATTTTTATTTTATGTTATTTGCTTTCATGATAAATCATTCTAATAGATTGAAGGCTATTAAGTTGATGTTGGTTTGAATGTTAATGAGGGTTTTGATGTTTTTAATGTTCAACTGATTCACCCACACCTCTTAGTTGTCTTGTACATTCAACAATTGGTATCAAAGTAAGGTTCCTTGGAAGACAGATTAACTGCTTAAGGTAGATATGGGATGGCGATCAAGAGAGATGCTCCTCTATTTATGGATCAGATTATGCATTTTGGAAGATAATAATGGAAGGTTTTCTAGTATTCCTTGGATATGTAGTTTAGAAGTCTATTGTGACTGGATACACTATGCATATAAATGGTCTAAGCATTATTGATGAGATCAAGGCCTATGAAAATAATGGTAAAGCAGGGATGCTCTTTTAAGTGGTCTTTCTAGTACTGAACTTGTAAAAGTTATGAATATGAAAACTGCTAAATAAATATAGACAAAGTTAGAAATCATTAATGAAGGAGATGATAAGGTCAAGCAAGCTAAGATGTAGAATCTAAATATCATGTTTGAAAATTTATGGATGTCAGGGGATGAAAACATTATAACCTACATGTAGAAAGTGGGAAAATTTGTTAACTCCATCAAAGAGCTTGGTGGAAATCCCGAAGATGATGAGGTGGTAAAGAAGGTGTTGGGATCTCTACCTAAATCCTATAGTCATAAGGTTTCTACTATTAAGAAATTTCAGAATATAAATAATTAGTCTAGAGATCAGCTACTTGGCACTTTAACTGCTTTTGAATTAAGAGAATTTGGTTCAAGTATTGTAAAACTTGAGACTACTTTAAGGCTATGAAATCATAAAAGAGTGAAGAATTAGATCAGGGGGATCTTGATGATGTTGAAGAAAAATTTGTGAGGAGAATGAAAAAGGGTACTGATAAATACAAAGGTAAGTTACCTTTCAAATGTTTCAATTGTGGAAAGATAGATTATTATGCTTCAAGATGTCCAAACAGAGCTTTAAATGACAAGAATAAAGAGAACAAAGGTAAAACAATTAAGAAAATCTATTACGTTAGAGAAGATGATAGTATATGTGATGATGAATCTAATTATGGGGATGATGAGGATAGTAAAGGCTTGTTCATGGCTATGAAAGTTGAATCAAATTTTGCTAACTCTAAGAGATGTGTGAAGGAAAGTGTTCTAGAAGTATAACATAATGCTATGGTGACTGTTTTTCATGCTAGAGAGGAGAAGAACTACTCGATCATAGATAGTGGATGCTTAAATCATATGACCGGTGACAAAAGTAAGTTTGTTACAATTGAGAAATATGAAGGAGGTCTAGTTAAGTTTGGTGATGATACATTTGCTAAGATATGTGGAAAAGGTTCTATCAGTTTTGATGAAAAGCATAATCTAGATGATGTTATTTATGTTAAGGGTTTAAGGCATAACCTCTTGACTGCTTGAAAAATGTGTAGCAAAGGCTATAATATTATGTTTCAGGCTGATGGATGTGAGATTAAAAAAGGCTCTAGAATTGTGGTTGCTGCTAGAAGAAGGATAGATGTAAATGTGTATCAGATTAAAGGTGTTAATGGTAATTTCTTTATGACTTAGATCAATGAAAGTTGGCTATGGAATACAAAGATGTGCCACATCAATTTTGATAGCCTAGTGAGAATTAGTTCAATTAAAGCTATGAGAGATCTTCCAAAAATTACAAAGCCGATCAATGTTGTTTGCAAGGAATGTCAAATTGGAAAGCAAGCAAGAAGAAGTTTCAAAGTCAATGAACAATATACTACCAGACTATTGGAGTTGGTGCATATAGACCTTTGTGGTCCTACCAGAGTAAGAATTCTTCAAGGTGATAGGTATTTCATGCTATTGATTAATGGTTATTCTAGAATGACATGGGTTACTTTTCTCAAAGAAAAATCAAAAGCTCTATATAATTTTAAGGCATTCAAAGTTATGGTTGAGAATGAAATAGATATGAAAATCAATTTTTTGAGGTTTGAAAAAAGGTGGAGAGTTCAAATCCAATGATTTTAATAGTTTTTATAAAAATCATGGAATAAAGAGGCATTTATCTACCCCTAGGACTCCTCAACAAAATGGAGTGGTTGAAAGAAAGAAGAGGACTATTCAGGAAGCTACAAGAACAATGATGAAATATGCAAACCTACCAGAAGTCTACTGGAGAGAAGAAATTCATATTGTTGTCTACATACTTAATAGAGTTCTAACAAGAGTAAATAGTGCAAAGACTCCCTATGAGTTGTGGTATGGAAGAATTCCTACTGTCAAATAATTCAAAGAGTTTTGAAGCAAGTGATATATCAAGAGAGATGAAGAAAATTTAGGAAAGTTTTATACAAGATATGATGAAGGTATCTTCCTTGGATATTCTACAAGACACAAAGCTTACCAGTGCTATAACAAGAGACTGAAGAAGATTATTGAGAGTGCAAGTGTCAAAGTGGATGAGGAATTACAAAAGAATTGTATGGTGATAGATGGATATGAATCAAATGAGTCCTCTTGCAGAGAAAATGACAGAGATGAAGGTAAGAAGAAATAAGTTTAGATTGAAGAGGAAGAAGCTTTAGAAAGGATCCCTAAGACTCCAAAGTATGTGCAGAAGAATCATTCTAAAGGTTAGATCATTGATGACAAAAGCAAAGGTATGTTGACAAGGAGCAAAGCTGTAATGGTAGAAGAACAAGTAAACCTATGTTTACTCTCTAAAGTTGAACCTAAAATAGTGATTGAAGCATGCAAAGATGAGTATTAGATCAAGGCTATGGAAGAACTATTGCAGATTGAGAAGAATCGGACTTGGGAAATTGTACCAAGCCTAGCAAACAAGAATATTATTGGAATTAAGTGGGTATTCTAAAACAAATTGACTGAGAATGGAGAAGTGGTAAGAAACAAGGCAAGGCTTATGTGTACAGGCTACTCACAAGTAAAAGGAATAGATTTTGAAGAGACTACTTCTTTGGTGGCAAGAATGCAAGCCATTAGAATATTTTTGGCTTTTGTAGCACATAAGGATTTCAATGCTTATCAAATGGATATGAAGTCTATTTTCTTGAATGGTGAGTTGGAAGAAGTATACATTGAACAACTGGAAGGATTTCAGTTATCAAAAAAACCAGATATGGTCTGTAGATTGAAGAAAGCATTATATGGACTGAAGCAAGCTTTCAAAGCTTGGTATGCAAGGTTGGATAGGTACTTGATACACCAAGGATTGAATAAAGGTACCATAGATAGTAATGTTGTGCAATTTTTGCACACATGCCCCACCAGAGGTGGGGACCCTCTTTTTCTTTTGCATCTTTGCACCTTGGCTTTGCCAATTTCAGTTTTGCTCTTCTTGGGAGGTTATTTTGGGATTAATTCAAGACTTGGTTTAATGAAGGCAATATTCTGAGGCTCTGGGCGCTCTTCACTTGTCTTGAAAATTGGAAATGGGGATTTTGAAGTGAATTTCCAATGTTATGTGTAAATCGTTTTGCACCAATAGATAGAGGATGAAAAATTAGGCCAGGTTGCTTTTTGAACTTTTCAAAAATTTCTTCTAGAAAAAAAGTTATGAGGCTTAGGGGATTTTGACCTTGCTTGGAATTTCAGGATTTTCCTCCCTAAGCGGAAATCCCCGAAAATTCCTTCAGGCCCTCAAAATCCCAAAATTTCCTTTTGGAAAATTTCTTCAAGCCCTCAAAACCAAAAAAATTTTAAAATGGAAATTTCTTTTTGGAAAATTCCTTTAGGCCTCAAAACTCAAAATTCTTTCTCAAATTTTCCAAAAATGGAAATTTCATTTTTGGAAAATTCCTTCAAGCCCTCAAAACTCGAATTTTCCAAAATGAAAATTTCATTTTTGAAAATTCCTTCAAGCCCTCAAAATCTGAAATTTTCCAAAATGGAATTTTTTTTAAAACGATTTTTTTTTTTTAAAGAATTTTTTTTTGAAAATGGAAAGTTTCCATATAAAAACGTAATGTTTTCTTTAAAGGGCCAAAATTATATTTAAATTTAATTTGGATTGGATTTTGACATGTGAGCTACTAATGATGATATCTGTTTTTCAGGATTAAATAAATCAAAAAAGGGGGATTTGCATATGGATTCGTGTCAAGAGGAAAAATCTGGAAAAATTCAACTCAAATATTAAAGTGGGGTTTGCATAAGAATTTGTGTCACTAGTTGTATACCAATTGGAGAGGTGCATTTAATAAGGAAAGGCATGTGAAGTTGTATTTATTCTCTAATGAGGATTTTCTCAAAATTAATGTCATTGGGCTATAATGCAACTGGATGCAATTGACTGGATGATGATGTACCATGAGCTCCCAAATTAAATGTAATAGTTGGATGCTTCTAGAAGTGTAATTTATGCCATTGGATGAATTAAATCTTGACCATTGATTCAAAATATAATTTTCTATAAAAGACCAATGCCTTCTCATTTGTAAAGGGTTAGACTAGGTTAGAAAAGCTGATTAGAAGTTGTAGAAGGCCAGAATTGGCAAGTAGATTTCAGAAATTAGTTTTAGGAGAGGAGAGAGACTGGGAAATTGTTATGTAATGCTAGAGAAATAATGCAACTGAGTTGTTGATTTGACAAACTTTGTATTTACCTTCGACAGATTATGGTTTCTTGTTCTCAATTCTCAGTGTTAGATGTTAGATGCTAGTTTTTTCAGTTCTTTCATGTCAATGGTGAAATGTTAATGATGTTGATCGATCTTTGGTCCATACTTTTAGCAAATTTTTTATTGTAAGTTGTTGTGTAAAGTTATTTTGGGCCTTATTTTGTGCTAAGTTCAACTATGGATACTTGTTTACATTGAGCCATTTACTACGTATGTGGATGAATGTTCATAGTCTGAAATTTTTTAGTTTCCATAGAAGATTGTACCATTTTTGCGGACTTGTGGGCTTGTCCTTGATCAAACAGAGATTGGTTTTATTGGGGATATATCCATTTGCAGCATTCATCATTGTTGTGATTGATCTTAGGTGTTAGCATTAGGATCTCTCTGAAACCCTTATCTCTTTTGTTGTTTATTTTGAATCTGGGTTAGTTTTAGGATTAAAAGCATCACCATATTGCTGCATCTGATGAAAGTACACTTCCAACATTGTTCATTTGTAAGGTCCCCTTGTGATTCCCAACATTTCACATTTTATCACTGAGTTGTTTTATTGCATTATCAAGACCTGACATTAGAGACCTTGGGGTTATCTCTTGAGACTTGCTGATAGAGATTTACCTTTCAAGAGAGATAGGATATCATATTCTATCTGAGCTGTTGTTGAGCAAAAAAAACCATCAACAAGTAATCTTTATTTCAAAGTTAAAAAATATCAAATCTTGATTTTGGTTGTGTATGTTGATGATATAATCTTTGGAGTAAATGAAGCTATGCGTAAAAAATTGTAGAAGAAATGAAAAAAGAGTTTGATATGTCTATGTTTGGGGAGATGAATTTCTTCCTTGGGCTGCAAATCAATCAGATAGAAAAAGGAATATTCATTTCACAATCAAAGTATGTCAAGAAAATGTTGAAGAAGTTTGGAATGGAAGATTCTAAACCAGTATATACTCCTAAAGTTACTGGTTGCAAGATAAGTAAGAATGATGAATCTCCTAAGGTTGATAAGAGCAAGTATAGATCAATGATTGGAGGATTGTTATACCTAGGTATTACTAGATTGGATATCATGCATGAAATTTTTCTTGTGGCTAGATTTTGAGAAAATCCTAGAGAGTCACATGTTGCAGTAGTGAAGAGGATATTCAAATACTTGAAGGGCACTCTAGAATATAGTTTGTGGTATCCAAAGGATATTGATTTCTCTCTAAGTGCTTATACAAATGTTGATTGGGCAGGTTGTGTGGATGACAAAAAAAGTACAAGTTGTGGTGCATTCTTTCTTGGATGCAAATCGGTGTCTTGGCTAAGAAAGAAGCAATATTTAGTATCTTTATCTACTACAGAAGTAGAATATATTGCATCAGCATCTTGTTGCACATAGGTGTTGTGGATGAGGAAAACCTTGAAGGATATCAAAGTTGTAAATGATGAACCAATTTCTATTTTCTATGACAATACAAGTGTTATTAACATTTCAAAGAATTTGGTGATGTACTCAAGGACAATTTAACATATCTCAATCTAGTATCACTCTTTGAGAGAGAAGGTTGCAGAGAATGAGGTAAAGCCTGAGTATGTTCCTACAAAGGATCGGGTTGCTAATATACCCACTAAGGCTCTTCCTAAGGATAATTTTGAGTATCTTTGAGAGAAGTTAGGGGTTATTATCCCTTCTTCTTTGAGCTAGATGCATAAGGATGTGCATTAGTCCAGTGGATTTCAAGATTCATTCTTTGTTTTGGATTGATGTTGGAAGCTACCTCTAAGGGGAGCAGGTAGTAGCATTGTTAGTTTTTGCAATCAGGGGAGTAAATATTGGTCCAAGTTGGTATTTTCCTTTGTCATCTATGTCAAAGGATATGTGCAGTGGTTGCTAGTTAATACAATTTTTGGTGTGCTCCAAAGGGGGAGTATGCAGAGCAGTAAAAATAAAAGGTTGTTGTAGAGAAACTGTTGCCCCTTATAGGTATTATCTTCAACGGAGATAGAAAGTATGTATGTTTGATTTCCAAGGGCAAAAGTGATGTAAATGTTTTTCCCTTTTCCATTGATGTCAAAGGGGGAGAGATAAAATAATGTGAAAAAGGAAAAAGTCAATTGAGAAAAGGAGAGTAGTAAGTTGAGAGGGAGAGAAATTAAAATAGGAAGAGAAAGAGTTGATATGGAGCAGTGTGTTGGTGATTAGAGTTGTTATATTTGTTATTGATGGTTTTGCACATCATGTGTTGCCATCAATGACAAAGGGAGAGATTGTTGCAAGTATAATTAGTTGGTGTTGTCATTGATGTCAATAGGCTTATGTTTGTGTTGTCATTGATCTCAACTGGTGTTGAATTGAGAAGTTGTGATGATTCTTTGATTAGTTTCATTATGTTGTCAGTAGTAAATGTTACTACTATCAACCTCTATTGTTGCTTTGATAAGCTTCTATTTTTGGATGTTGTTTGGTTGAGTTTTTGTGTTTTAGTTGCTTTGGTGATGACGAGGAAGTAGTGAAGATGATGAGAATGTGTTTTTGGTGCTTGGTATCCAAGTTCTTTTGAGAAAATTTGAATAAAAGAGGAAACAGTGTGTTGTAGAGGTGTTTTGTCATACAAAGTGGTGTTCTGGTTTTGCTCTGAATTTCTTCTATGTTGAATATTTTCTTGTGCAATCTGGATGTGTTGATCAGAGATGTTCATAGATGTTATATTCAAAATTTCTCAGTCTAGATCATAGTACAAAGAAATTTGTGTTCACTAGTGTGTTAACTATGTTGCAATGTTGTTTGAGAGAAATGGTTTTGCTTCGCATTTCTCCATAGTTTGTGTTATGGTCTTGTAGTTTTGGAAATATGATGATAAGGTTCATATCTACCTTTAGTTGAATTTTTTCATGGTTTGATGCTCCACAAGTTGATTTCTTGAGTTGCAATGTGTGGAATTTTATCTAGGTGAACAAGATGAGTTTGTTCTTCAAGTGAAAGTCATTGCGCAGGAATTTGTTGGATTTCAAGGTGTTTGTGGAATATTCTAGATTTTGTTTAAGTGTTGTGTATGATTTGTGAGTCTTATATGGATTTCAAGAAGAATTTACTTAATGTTAATGGTGTTTACATAGGTTCGGTCAACCTTGGGTGTTTACACTAATTGCAGATTTTCTTTGGTGATTGTGAAAGTGTGGTGTGACATATGTGAGTGGATTTAGTTCTAATTTAAGGTGTGATGTGGTCTACTTTCATTCCTTTCCACCATGGGAATGATTTGGTGCCGACCTAATTTGAATTTGCATGATTGAGGTGCATTGTCGATCTTGGAGAATGTTTTCAAGGTTGAAGAAGGTATAAATAAGTGTTGTGTTGATGGAGAATTGGTGTGTATTGTGTGATGTGAATTACAGAGTTGTGAAGTGAAATTTTTTAAGAGTGGTGCAAGATTCAATGAGTTAGACTACTAGAAGCAGTGAGCAGAAGGTATCTACAATCTTCAAAATGGCTTTGAATGTGTTGGTGATCTATGGTGGAATTTTCTATTGCATCAGGATGGATTTCTCACCGTAACATTCTTCTTTCTTCTTTTCTATATTCTAGTAGTGAGATCTTTCTTTTGATCAGTGATCCCTCCAAAAATGAGCCTATTGTATCCTGTGTTGCAATTAATTTCTATTGTTATCTAATCCTCACCATGGTTTTTCCCTTCTTGGGTTTTCCAAATAAAATTGGTGTTCTATTGTGCATGGTGTTGACATGTTTTTAGTTTCTATTATTTTCTTTCATGCTAAATCATTCTAATAGATTGAAGGTTATTAAGTTGATGTTGGTTTGAATGTTAGTGAGGGTTTTGATGTTTTTAATGTACAACTAATGCATCCTCCTGTCAGTTGTCTTGTGCATTCAATACAATGAAATATAAATCTTGCATTACATGTAGAAATTAATTTTATTTTTATTTTTTCAATTTTGGCCATTTTGTGTCGTCATAATGCCCAATTTTTGAAAAATATCCAAAAAGTTTAATTGAGGGTGTGAAATTGATGTTGTTCACATTTAGAGAAAAATGACACTTTTTGTTTTTTGAAAATTTTAAATTTTAGAAAAGATAAAAAATTATAGATATTTTAATGGAGTTCTTTAAACTTTTTTGTTTTGGTGTTGGAAGAAACGTCACAAAATTTGAATTAATGAGTTGATTTTTGATGTCTTGGGGTGGGGGAAAGAATGTCTCCAATTATTTTTTGATATGAACCTATCTAATCTATCTTAAAAAAATCGTTGAGTCAAATTTATGCATTATTTTTGGTGCCACATTTGATTTTTGAGAATGTGATGAACCTAGTATGTAGGTGTTAGAGAGTAATACATGAGTGGATTCCAATATTTTCACAACCCAAAGTGGCTCGAGGATATCTTGTATGGAAGTCTCTTAAGAAAGTGATAACTAATGAAATACATGGGTAATTAAAATAAATGAATATGATAATGCCTATAAAATTATTGAAGTTCTTGTAAAGGCTTAGTATGGGTGTAGAAGGCATGTCCACTTGGGGAGAATTAGGTCTTGTATGATTGAGCAACCTCATCTCTTGTGTGAGGTATACTTGATTCTGCTTAGTTAGTACCACAAGCTATAGCATTGACACTCCCCACTTCCCCCTCTATAATTTATTCCTTATGTTGTTTAAGTGGTACCTATGAGATCTTATACTCCTCTCCCATACTTTCATTGATTGATCTTGCATTCCTTATGTACCATGTGTATTCTTTGTGTATGATCTAAGTGTAATCCACCCCTTGTGTGTTGCATGAGTGTTCTTGGGACTTTGTGACTATCTCCTAGCTTTATGGGGCGGACCTAAGGTTTCCACATAGTTGGGTGGTGTAGAAACCACTATTGGGGACCGCAGGATCATGGATAGAGCTTGAGGATTACATCAAGTTGGGTAAAGAACTTATCACACATTTATTTATTTTTTATTTAAATGATGTAAGGGTTCATGAAAGGAAATTTGAGTCCTCATTTTATATTGTAATTGGAATCATTGGACTTCCCCTTGTGGATGATTTTTAATGTACCATTTAAGTGGTACTAACATTGTATCATCTTTATGTGTCTTGTTGTGGGATACGAGCACATGTCATCTTGTACAATTTCTTTGATTTCATGTTGTGGATTTAAAATGAATGTAGGCATCTCTAGTTATTATTTAAAATAAAAATTGTGTTTATGAAATGGATTAGTGTGGTGGTAAATTCTTAGTATTTTTTGAGATCTTAGATGTTTTATTTTACAAAATTGTCTTGTTTTGGGACCATTTAAGGTCTCTTGTGTATATTAGAGTATACAAGATGTGTGGAACTCACTTCCCCTTTATCTCTCTTGTCTTGAACCACATGTTGGAGTCTTGGGGGTTTCACCTAGTCCTTGTGAACCTTCTCCTTCATGCGTTGAGGTGTCTTGAGATAAAAAACCTAGGATCTCTAGGAGACCCACATCATTTTTTATGTTTCATAGTTAAATTTTTATTGTAATCTCCTATAGAGTTACATATATCTTGGCATGTATTGGGGACCAATCCCTACCTTCTTTTTTTCTCACTAGCTAGGACATCAATGTAAAATTTGGACTATAGTGCTAGGAAAGACTACAATGCTAGTTTAGGACTCTAGCACTAGAACAAGACATATACCTTGGTTTGGGACATATATGCCTAGGAACTATGTCCCACTTTGGTGCTAATGTCCCTTATAGGTTCTAATGTTCCATTTGGGCATTGGAGTCCTCCCAAGGCACTATAGTCCCCTGAGAGCACTGTTGTCCCTCTATACATCAGACGAGTATTTTTGGACCTCCTTTTGGAAAAAATTGTGAATAGAAGTTGTTCCCCATGGTATTTTGATTCTCCTAAATTTTATATCATATCCATAAGTTTCTTCATTGATACTTTATACCATATTTTGTCTTGGGATATATGTCATCAGATGGTGTTTCATTATCGTGCCTTGGTTTAAGGAGCTCAATTCCCTAGTGTTGTGGAGTCTTTTAATGGATAAAATATTGTGTTATTTACATTGTTATGGTTTTTCACCTCTTAGATTATAAGGCATGATCAATTGGTGTCAAAGTCTTTTGCTTGTGCAACTTCGCTTAGCAATAGTGGTGTCATGTCTAGTCTTCTTGCACATGATGGAACCATAGTGTCATTAGTGTTGTGCCTTTTTGTTTAAAAATAAAATTATGTGTTATTTTCCTACTTAATGCCATATGTGTCCTTGATGGGGTATTATAGTTACATAAAATCCAACATGCATATAAAGACAAATTTCTTTAAATATTATTTTAGCCTAAAAAAATTAAAATAAAATTATTTTATATCATTTTAGAAACTTTTAGAATGATTTCTATTTACACTTATTTATTTTTAAATGTATATTTTTATGAATTTGGTTAAACTAATTTCAATCTTTTAGAAAAAGAAAACTAAATAAATGGATTTAATAGGTATTAAAAAATTAAAAAATAATTTTTAAAATTGTAGATCGATTTGTATCACTTGAGGTAACATATAATTAGGGTCTTTATTATTACATGTGAATACATTTTATATATTTTAAAATTTTGATTTTTTTCTTAATAGTGACCTAAAGTATTACCTTTGTAAGAAAATGGTTATAATCAAATAAATATGTATTATTGAGAGCTACAAATAATATAAAGAAAACAATAATGGACCCATCAAAATCACTCCACATGATGACTAGGTTCTAAGGAAATCTTCTTTATATTGATGAAATATCTAAGTAAAAAAGAACTCTAAGAACAATGATGTACATATTTGTGTAGAAGATATATGTTTTCAACATAATTTTATTTAAAATAATTCATTAACTAGCTTTAACCATGTTAAGGTTTTAAAGTTGAGACTGGTAACTAGCATTGCAATAAATATTAAATCTAATTTTCAAAATAAATAAAATGAGCAAATGATACATATCTCTCAATCTAATTAAGAAAATACTATCATATATCTCACCAACCAATTTTCCACTACATTAAGAAGTAGATAAATTTGTTAAATGAAAACCTCAAAATAATAATTGTCTATGAATTATTAGGTTCAACTTCATGTTATAGATATGATATTTATAATCATGGAAGTGAATTTTGTACTTGCATATAGAAAAATAAGCACACTAGACTTTAAAAATGGTGTGTGTGCTATCTTGAATATATGTTAGAGAAATCCACTAATCTTTTCTTAATATCATAAAAAAGAGGCTCAAGATAAAGCCTTCAAGGGTACACATAAGAAATCCCCACTTGAAGTGGGAATTCTCAACACAATCTTATGTTTGCAAAGAAAGTTTTCTTGGTAAGTGAATGGGTTTATTGGATGTTTTTGGAAAGTGATTTATCAATGTTGTTATGTTACTTGGAATGTTGCATATGTTTCTTGGAAAGTTTCTTATGTTTCTTGTGTTGGCTCTAAAACATGTATAATAAAAAATCTTAAATAATAGCTCCAAAATCTAAGGCTTGGGTTAATGCCAATACTTATGATTAGATAGTGTCATGAATGGAACACTACATAAGATTGAGTTATCTCTCATCACTTTGGGTCAGAATAGACCTATGAGGGTGTTCCTAGAGGCATCCTTAATAGGAAATTTAATGCATAATGATACAATAATACAAAAACATTTACGAACTATAATTAGCATGTGATGGCCCCAAAATTTGCTAGTAATCCTATATAACATTAGTTTCTTTTAATTCCTCTTATTAAGATGAGAATAATATTCTAATATATGTCCCTAAAGATAAAAATATATACATACTAATAATAATCCTCTTGTGTTACTCTGATTGTTTACAAATATTTGATTGTATAAAATATGGTATTAGTTGTACCAATGAAACATTTGAGTCTCAAATGAATCATAATCCTAAAATAATGAGAGTGAATTATATTATGATGGGGATATGTTTTATAATTCACCATTCAAGAATTGTTACTCTCATGGGAAAAAAATCATAACTTTGAAGGAGGGCATGAGCATGTTTGCAACCCACACCTAAAACTAAACTTATAAACAAAAATCAATGGTGAAAATTTATACAACCAATCATTCATAATAATTCATCTCAAATATGTAATAGGCCATATAAAATGAAAGGAATATCATTACAATAATTACAATGATTTAAATTATTTCTACATATTCATATAACTCTCCTTACAATCATAATAAAAGATATGGTAAGAGAAAACCCACAGCTAGGTTTGAATATTTACTTGAACCATCACAATTTTCCACATGGAGACATTTATCTACACACCTAACTTATTTTGAAACCAATTTTATGATAATAATATATGATATTGTCACTTTTAGATTATACTAGAAAATATTGAAACCCTAGAATGTTTTGATACACATAGTCAAGAATAGAATAAAACAACCAACCTTTTTCACAAAAAAATCCTCGTATATATAGCATTGAATTATATTTCATCTTATTTCTTAGGTAGGGATATAGGGGTTATTTAAAAGTTAAGGCATTAAATGCTTTAGGATATCCCCTAAAAAAATAAATATCACTTATATTTGATGTAGGATAGTTTTGAGTAAAAAAAACATATTTCCCATAGTTAGAGGAGTATATTGGTTCTTGTTTGTAAACCTAAAATGATAGGGCCTCATTTTGGAATTCAATATGTCCATCCCTATTTACATAAGGTGTATCACATGGTTTCAATTTAGATCTATGACTCTATGGAGCTTAAAATAACTATGATAGGATTAAGGTAGCTATGCAACACCATATTTTTATATAATCATTAATCACATATTGTGTTATGTAAGGAAGTAGATAATGAATTTGGTTGAGTTGTGATAGTTTGAGGTGAAAGTGGGAGTTAGGATTGGACATGTTTGCAACAAGAGATCAACAAGTTTTCATGTGAATATATGACATAAAATGAGGAAATGTAGGGAATCGAAGACTAGAAGGATGGGGGGAAGTATTGAAGGGGAATAAATCTACAAGGGAAATTTAAGAAAGAAGATGGAAAATTATGATTACGTGGTAAGGAAGCAAAGGAATTTTTTTATGTGGGTCCACATTTATATAAATGATAAATGAAATAAAGTTGTAGGAATTTAGTGAATAAAGGGATAAAATAAAGTGTGCAAGGAGTGAAAACTTGTCTATGAAGTTTTAATGTCAATAAGTAATGAAGCAAGAAAAAATGCATCATGCAAGATTGGGAAGGATGTAATGAAGAGTCCATAAATGCATGTAAGGTATACAAGTGTATAGGTATATGCTAGGAAGGTTGAAATTTTTTGGGAAAGTGGAAAGTGAGAGGAGGTAAAAAAAATTAAGGGAGGTGCAAAGGTACACAAAAAATATATAAATATATAAGTCAAATAAAATGGAAAGTATAATTATAGATATATGAGGTTGCAAAGAATTGGAGGATGTACAAAATTGTACATAGAATCTATATTACCATAAATGATATGGTTACATAGACATGGGGAATCAAGGGAAGTGTAGAACTCCATATAAGAACCCCAAATCTAGATAAAAAGGAAAGAAAGGAAGTGGGAAGTGGAAGGAAGGGAGGATTTTGGTGAAAAATGCAATCAACCATGGAAGTTTACAACTTCATAAAGATAGAATAAAATAATAGGAACTCCCTCGAACTTATAAATTTTAATCAGTTATTCCAACACACGGATTTTGATGTCATGTAAAACAAAAATTTGAGCATGAATTTTTTTTAGACTGCAGGAATCAATCGAGTATCCGTCCCCCTATAAACTGCAATGCGCTTGGTAAAAAAATTTCACGTGACCAGTGGCATTGGCATGAGATGCCCTTTGATACCACAAGTTTGGGGGGAGACTAGACCTCATGACCTCTTGCCTGCAACAAGATGCTTTAGCCAATTGAGCAAGGCCCCCCACCCCAAATTTGAGCATGAATTGAATAAGATAACCCATCTATGATTTCTTGGATCTATCTAAAATGAGGACCTAGGTTATAAAAAAGGCATGAGACATAAATTTTATATTTTGACATACAACAAATAATTCCAACTTAGGATTTAGTTGAGGATTTGTACCTCTTGTAGGAATAGTGATAATATAGACATATATATGGGAGTAGACTAAAATGGAAAAAGTGACAACAAGACCAACACAAAACTAGCCACAAAATAAGGAGAAACATGAAAGAAAGAAATTAATTAATTAATAAAGATCATTGTAAATAGATTATGAAAAATCCCAAACCTTCAAGATAAGTAATTATAAATATGTTGACCATGAACCAACAAATCCATGAATTCTCACTCTAGAATCTTGATATAGAATATGCCTTGACCAAACTCATTTACAACTTCATATGGCTATATCTATAAAACATAAAAAAAATCATGCTCTCCTTTGTCCTCTAATATTTTATTTCACATGAGGAATAGATATCCAACTTAGAATCACCTTTGATTTTCCTTCTTTTCAAATAGATGATTCATTTTTGTTGTCAACAAGGTTTTATCATGTGTAGTTCTTCTATCTTGATCTAAATCTATTAGCTCATGAGGGTGGGTGCATGGAAATGGGTAGCAATTCCGTGGACACCACCTAAAACAATATTTGAAAAATAATAACGCGAAGGCGTTATAACGCACTCGCGTTATGGCTCATTATGCCGAGCCTGAGGCTCAACAACTACAAACCAATAACGTGAACACGTTATAATGCGCTCGTGTTATTGATTGATAAAAGCAAAAAAGAAATGCAAATCTCTCATTTGCATTTCGATTGGTTTTTTTTGTAGCCACAGCCGAAACCTCCACAATTTCGCGCTCGCG
The DNA here is from genome assembly GCA_007115665.2 of Sequoiadendron giganteum. NCBI lineage: Eukaryota > Viridiplantae > Streptophyta > Pinopsida > Cupressales > Cupressaceae > Sequoiadendron > Sequoiadendron giganteum. The sequence continues at coordinate 681,743,410 of CM021102.1, read as the reverse complement.
TTCTAGGAGGAGAATTTCAACAAATTTCATCACCAATAATCCATATTTCTTCACAATGATGGTGCCACAAAGACGAGGAGTTGTGAGAGATAAGGATTCTATGGTTTTTGTTTTGAATTAGTTAGTTTTAGGTTAAATTTGTTAGTTTTAGGCTGAATTTGATATCTATTTGTTTGAATTTTTAGGAGATGTAAATCAACCTGCAAACCCTCAAAATCCTCAACAGGAAGACCAACCAAATCCTTAAGATCAAAATCAACCAACACATCAACCTCCTCCACCAATCACTCAACCCCCTCCTGGCACTCAACAAAATTTAACGAGTGAAATTGAGAACAACAAAAAGGGAATTGAGGATTTGATTAGTAGGTTGAGTGATCCAAATGGTTCAACCACAGAAAGAATGACCCTAGCAAATTCATTAAAAGATATGTTAAAAAATGTAGATTCAATTAGCAAACAAATAACTGGATGGCAAGACAGGAGGCAGGCGGCTAGGGATTATTATGAAAATCAACTATCATACAAGGATGTGAAGGATTTAAAAATTACAAAAGGTGATTTGTGCTCATTATTCACCGACCCATGCACAAATCAAAATATTACCCTCAATGTGAAGAGTTTTCCTATCCATTGGTGCCACCACCAACAGATTAGGGACCATTTTTATGATAGGTGGTACATGGTCTTCGATTACCCACTGTGCAACAATTGTGAGGTCCCGTAATATTTCCTTAGGAAACTATACAGTGAGTTCATATTAAACAAAATCGTAAATTATTTTGATATGAGGGATTTCCAGGGGAGAGGTGGGGGGTCAACTCAGGACAGACCTGGTGCACAGTCGGATCCTATGCGGCAAGGTAGACGAGCTCTTACCAAGCCACCTCGTGAGCACGTTGTTATGCCTTTCGTAGTGAAGGAAAGTGCTGACGTAGAGACATTGCAGGCAATCAACACTTTGACTCAGAGTGTCATCCATCATACTAGCCCTATTCTACAATGCCATCCAGGGGAGTCTTCGAGTGGTGGCCTTCAAACACATGTGTGTCAATCTTACGGGGCTACTTGTTCATATGACCCCACCGACACTCAGGAGATTGGTACGCAAGATCCGTTTGCATCTATGGAGATGGAGAGGGTAGCTAACATTTTTCATGAGGCATATGGCGTTGATAGTCAGGTAAAAGTTAGTGCATGTGTTCATTGAATTTAATTTATTAAATTTTGATTTTGAAATGCAAGATTAACTAAAAATGTTCTATGGTTTTAATAAAATTGCAGGGTCACAGTGTTGAGACTGGATACACCGGCCCCCCCACCAACCTATTTTTGTAGTACACCTATCACTAGGGTATGTAACTAGTAAAAAATTATAAATTTATTGCATGTTAATGGCATTGTTTTACGAATGGTAATTTAATATGCAATTTTGGATGTTGAATAGACTAATATTGGAGGTTTTGATGGAACACTTCCCAGTGGCGGTGGATTTACTCAAACCTTCACGCAGGTAATAGAATAAAGAGTTTAACTAGTGAATCAAGTATTTAATAGATTTGTGTAGTTTATATGCACATCATTGATTACATTGAATATTTTGTTGTTTTATTTTCAGTTGTTGTGAGACGATACACCTCTGAATGTGATGAGGCCAATCGATATTGGTGTGACATCTACTATACAATCCTCGATGGCTCTGACAGAAGAGGTATGAGGCAAATTAGTAAATTTCAATTTATATTTGTTGTTATAGATGTAAGTTAGTGAAAAATCAAACCATTATTGATTCACGTAGTTTAATTTCTATTTGTATGGTTTATATAGGGCTTGAGCATGCCTAAGCATGGGCATGAGAATATTGCCCTCATGGAGAGAGATCGTGAGATGGTTGTAAGTGATTATTTTGTCAAATATATCATTTTTTATAATGTAATTTCTATATATTCATGTTTGTACTTCTTATTGTAACAGTTAAAACTTCACCATGAACTAAAACCTAGGAGGAGTAGCAGGAGCACTGCATGAGCGCAGAAAAAATGAGTGATAGACCTATCGCCATCCAAGCGAAAAGGAAAGGGAAAGATTTTATTTCAAGGGCATGGAGAGCAATGACTTTTGATTCTAGAGTCCTTTGTTGTATGCCTACATGGCAGTTTTGTACATATTTTTTATTGGACATATTTGACATTGTATGCCTATATGGCTATTTTGAACATATATTTCATACTTATATCAACATATATTGGTGTATACCTACATGGCTATTTGGTTAATACAAATATCTTTTATCGATGCCTATCCATATTTGCATTCTAAATTGATGGTTCAATAGTTATGAGTTATGCATATTCAAAGTAACTTCTATGTTAATACAAATATCTTTTATCGATGCTTATACTTATGTGATTGATGTATGTTTGTGTATGGGATCATAGTAATTTCTATTCGATGATGCTATTGTGTCTTTAAGGTTTATTTATTAAAGGGTGCATGAAACAAGTTTTAAATCCTTAAAAATATTTGAATTTCTTAGGTTTTTCTATTTGTCGAGTCTAGCCTCAGAGCCCGAGTCCAAGTCAAAAATTGGCTTGTCAAGTCCGAGGCGAGTCCAAGTCTTGTAACACTAGTGTGAACACATTGAGGAATAATGTATATGCCAATGAAGAGAGAACCCATCCTTGTTTCCAAACAAACCATGGTATAGATATGGATGGTTGAGATAAAACATCACTCTTTTGGATAGTTTGAACCATAATCTTTCATGGCTGCAAACACACCTTCATTATGTGTGTTCTTGATCCTATTGAAGAAATGGTGGAACATGTTGTAGATCAAATATTGCAACCCTAAGTCCACAAGAAGGTTACTTGTCCCAATTTTTGCAAATGTCTTTAAGATGTTCATCCTTCTTGAGTAATGCCAACCACTATCATCGGTTGCCATGCTTCTAATGGAAAGTCAATTTGTTGCAGTACCCAAAGGCTAGTAGGTTCATTCGCTCTAATACCACTATAATGACTCGAGCTCTGGATAATTAGATTTTTGATTTATTTTTTATTGGATTGACAAAGGTTGTCATCCAATATTATTAAGATAGATAACGGAGTCCCCAAATTATAAATGAAATAAATTCTGAGTATGAAATCTAATTCAAATATTAATTTGATAATGGAAATTTGATAAATAAATATAATAGTTGTTTCTAATTAATCAATTAAAATCAAGTGCTAGCTTTGAATATAAATCTGCCTATCATTGATATATAGGCCTTGAGAATTGGGAGGATGCCTTTCCTGATCGATACTTTGTACTCATGCATCTTACTTTGAGTCCTTTCCGGATTATATGCTTGAAACATATACTCCCATATTATAAACTTTTCCTCATATAAACCAATCCCGCACTAGGTAATTCAATAATAAAAATAAGTCCGCAAATTGATTACCCTGATCTTCCCTTCTTATTCTCTTTTATACTCGAAAACTACACTATTGAATCCTGATAGCAATATCAAAATTTAACACATTGTAGAAAATACCTCCTACTTATCAATTGATGAGCTAAATGGGCTCTATAATGAATGTTTCATAAGGCACAACACTTGCTGAAGGTTTTGCAAATGGGGTTGCAAGCTAAGTGGGCTTAACCTTGGGGAAAAATATTCATCGTTAAGCGCTTGAGCTAGAGTAGTACTGGGATTGGTGACCTCCCAGGAAGGCCTAGTGCCTCACCTTTGTGAGCATCACCTACATGCAATGAGTGCTAAGTGGGCCATTCATTATCATGAGAGATGGGTTGTTGTGAACTCATCCCTCTTTCAATCCATGTTAGCCTTGGGACTGTACAGGAAGCTGGAGGTCGTACCAAGTACGGGATCAATAAGTTTGTATAAAAAATCAAAAAATAGAGAATAGTGTGAATAATTCTTATCTTATCTTCTCCAAAAGTTCATCAACAACCTCCATTCGAGCCTCTCAAGGCTTTACATAGTGTTTTACAACCTTGTCTAACTTATCCACGCCCTCAACTAACTAAAAACTAACTTTCAAAACAATTAACCGTTGCATTTCAAATTTGTTGTTTTAAGCAACTTACAAATTTGCAACTTTAGACTCCTCCAACCTAAGGGATCGATCTGGTGGAACATAGCTCAGAGCAATTCCACATGTTTTGGTGTGAAAGAGGACCATGCCTAGCATAAACATACCTATTTGGATGTGTTGGAATAGTCCGCTTGGTCACACAAGTTGCAGAACGAAAGTTGCACCACTTTGCAACTTTGCACTGCTTGCATTTGATGTTTTTTCCATCAAGTGAAAATCTGCCACCACGAGAAAACCACTCCGAGATAGCCAAAATTGAGAGAGGTTTTTGTAGAGGGGCTCAACACAATCCTATAGGATTAGACAAGAAGTTTCTAAGTGTCACGGTATCCAAGTAATAGCATGTTTAAGTTTTCAACCATTTTGCACTTTGGACCCTTAAGGGATCGATCTGGTGGAACGTAGCTCAAAGTGATTCCACGTGTTTTGGTGTGAAAAAATACCATGCCTAGCATAAACATACCTAGTCAGACATGTTGGAACAATTAGTTTGGTCATACGAGATGTAGAGTGAAAGTTGCACCACTTTGCAACTTTGCACAACTTGAATTTGACACTTTTTCCATCAAGTGAAAATCCGCCATCATGAGAAAACCACTCCAAGATAGCCAAAATCGAGAGAGGTTTTTCTAGAGGGCCCCAATGCCTTCCTATAAGACTAGACAAGAAGTTTCTAAGTGTCATGGTATCCAAGTAATAGCATGCTGAAGTTTGCATCCATTTTGCACTTTAGACCCTTCAGGGATCGATTTGGTGGAACATAGCTCAGAGCAATTCCAAGTGTTTCGGTGTGAAAGAGGATCATGTATAGCATAAACATACCTATTTAGACATGTTGGAATAGTCCGCTTGGTCACACAAGTTGCAGAATGAAAGTTGCACCACTTTGCAACTTTGCACTACTTGCATTTGATGTTTTTTCCATCAAGTGAAAATCCGCCACCACAGGAAAACCACTCTGAGATAGCCAAAACCAAGAGAGGTTTTTGTAGAGGGGCTCAACACAGTCTTGTTTGATTAGACGAGAATTTTCTAAGCACCACAGTATCCGAGTAATAGCATGCTAAAGTTTGCAGCCATTTTGCACTTTGGACCCTTAAGGGATTGATCCGATGGAACGTAGCTCAGAGTGATTCCACATGTTTCGGTGCAAAAAAAGACCATGCCTAGCGTAAAAATACCTATTCAGATGTGTTGGAGCAGTTAGTTTGGTCATATGAGTTGCAGAGCGAAAGTTGCACCACTTTGCAACTTTGCACAACTTGAATTTGACACTTTTTCCATCAAGTGAAAATCCGCCGCCACGAGAAAACCATTCCAAGATATCCAAAACCGAGAGAGGTTTTTCTAGAGGGACCCAACACAATCCTGTAGGATTAGACGAGAAGTTTCTAAGTGTCACGGTATTCAAGTAATAGCATGCTAAATTTTTCAGCCATTTTGCACTTTGGACCCTTTAGGGATCGATCCGGTGGAACATAGCTCAGAGCGATTGCACGTGTTTCAGTGCAAAAGAGGACCATGCCTAGCGTAAAAATACCTATTCAGATGTGTAGGAACAATCTGCTTGGTCACACAAGTTGTAGAATGAAAGTTGCACCACTTTGCAACTTTGCACTGCTTGCATTTGATGTTTTTTCCATCAAGTGAAAATCCGCCACCACAGGAAAACCACTCTGAGATAGCCAAAACCGAGAGAGGTTTTTGTAGAGGGGCTCAATGCAATCATATAAGACAGATGAGAAGTTTCTAAGCATCAAGGTATACAAGTAATAGCATGCTAAAGTTTGTAGCCATTTTGCACTTTGGACCCTTAAGGGATCGATCCGATGGAAAGTAGCTCAGAGCGATTCCACGTGTTTCAGTGTGAAACGAGACCATGCCTAAAATAAACATACCTATTCAGATGCATTGGAGCAGTTAGTTTGGTCATACGAGTTGCAGAGCGAAAGTTGCACCACTTTGCAACTTTGCATAGCTTGAATTTGACACTTTTTCCATCAAGTGAAAATCTGCTGCCACGAGAAAACCACTTTGAGATAGCCAAAACCGAGAGAGGTTTTTCTAGATGGATCCAACATGATCTTGTAGGGTTAGAAGAGAAGTTTCTAAGTGTAACAGTATCCTTGTAATAGCATGCTGAAGTTTGCAGCTATTTTGCACTTTGGACCCTTAAGGGATCGATCTGGTGGAACATAGCTCGAAGCGATTCCACGTGTTTCGGTGCGAAAGAGGATCATGCCTAGCGTAAACATACCTATTTGGATGTGTTGGAGCAGTTAGTTTGGTCACACAAGTTGCAGAGTGAAAGTTGCACCACTTTGCAACTTTGCATAGCTTGAATTTGACACTTTTTCTATCAAGTGAAAATCCGCCACCACGATAAAACCACTCCGAGATAGCCAAAACCGAGAGAGGTTTTTCTAGAGGGGTCCAACATGATCCTGTAGGATCAGGCGAGAATTTTCTAAGTGTCACAGTATCCAAGTAGTAGCATGCTGAATTTTGTATCCATTTTCCACTTTGGACCCTTAAGGGATTGATCCAGTGGAACATAGCTCAGAGCAATTCTACGTGTTTTGGTCCGAAAGAGGACCATGCCTAGCATAAAAATACCTATTCAGATGTGTTGGAATAGTTTGCTTGGTCACACGAGTTGTAGAAAAATAGTTGCAAATTGTTTACATGACCTTTATATGACCTTTTTCACATTGTTTACATTTCAAAATTCAAAGTTTGCAAATTTTCCTATTCAAGGCATTTATAGAACAAGGTGCTACTACACCAAAAATGAACTCCAACCTTACAATATTTGATTATATCTCATTATGTAATTAAATCTTATTACAATGCCTCAGGCACTTCATTCTCACAGATCTTTTACAATGTCACTCATACATTTGAGATTCTCTTTAAATATCTACATCATAGGTGCTCATTATGAGGTTAACTTCAAATGAGTAACTTGAGATTCCCTCGCTAAGCTTCACATGCTCTTTTATAATGGCTTGAAATCAAAATTGAGATTTGTCAAGATCATCAAAATAAGGATGTCGCATTGCTTTTTTGGCTGAGATTCTCTTTGATGGCTCTTAAATTAGCATTTTCTACAACGAAAGATCAATCAATTTTTAGTAGTTTACTTACAAATACGCAAAGTAAAAGAGAAAAAGAAAGAGAATCCAAAATGGAAATGAAATAAAAATAGATGGAAGGCACTTATAGATGTTGCATGCACGCATCAAAATAAGGATGTTGCATTGCTTTTCTGGCTGACATTCTCTTGGATGGCTCATATATCCACATTTTTTGCAAGGGGACACCAATCACTGTAAAAGAAGATGATAGCATTGGCATCAAACAAATTAATGTGCATACAAGTATAAATTAATAAGAATCAATGTGCATATGCTTACAAATTAATCCAATGAACCATCCGAGTCTGCTCTACTCTTTATTGTGTCAAGTATTACCTCATGGTCAGACTCACGGACCTTCCATACCGTCTTGTTCAAAGGTCTACCCCCATATTTTCTCAAATGAACATTGGATGCCACGACAAGGTTCGAGTAATGAAGAATATTACGATGCATGTCAAAGTCCTAAAATAGCCAATGTTTAACACTTGAATGTGGGTACCTTCTAAGCCATGTTCCAGTAACCACAACTGAGCCTGTAGGGTATTCAATGTTTTCTCCATCTATAACTGGGGCCTCCAATTTATTTTTGGTCTCAACACAATGACGCAAGTAATAGTTTGTTCCCTCTTCATTGTCTTCATCTGCAATAACTACATAAACATAACCTCCATTGATATGTGCAAAAAATCTCTTGAAATTTATCAACATTATGAATACAGTACAAAGTAAGATAACGATATGGAATTTCAACAACTAAGAAAGTAGATATATATCACCTGGTTGAACTAGATCTGATACATGGTCAAAGTCTACTGATGATTCCATCTGTGTCAGTTCCAATGTTGTCGGAGGGTGATACATGTGAAGTGGGCTAAGATAACTTGTGAACCATTTGTCAACCCACTCCCCTGACTCATAATCATTCCAGGCTTGCATTGTACATGAAGAACAAAAACATTCCATCTTTTGTGTATTGATACTCCATGAACCTGTATTTGAGCTAAGGAAAGAGTGTACCTCACTCGATCCTGTTAGTGTTCAACAGTATTCATATGGTGCAATGTTAGTATCATCCATCAACCAAAAAAATCTATGAATTGAAGACGTACCTTCATTACCTGGACCCATCAAAGCATTACACCACTCAACAATTGATTTTTCATCTATCAACTTTGCACTGTCTTTATACTTTAACTCTTCTCGTGCTAATGTTTTTTTCACGCATGCTCTTGCACCATCATACTCCCCCTTTCCATGTCCGGCCTCACAAAAGTTCCACATATGTTGAACACCTATAATGACATGCATCCTGCACAACCAGTAGAACATGCATGAGTTCTTGAACTGTGCTGCACAGTTATCAGACCATATTATATGTTGATCGTATTTTATGCCCCTCTAAGCCAAACCATTGTAGAACATCTGGAAGCAACCTTGCACAAACTCTGGAGAATGTGTGCGATCATCACTAATGTAAAAGTGGTACTCCCTCAATACCTTCCTTTGCTCATCTATACTATCAGATGCATGAATGAATGCTATGAGCACAAATATCGAAACTTGTGTGGAGTTGTAATACTGTGACTGCACCTCATGTTGTGGCTGTAGAGTATAGTTCTCTGCAAAGTCAACCATAGATACTATGCTTCCAACTGGAAAGGTGTCCTTGCATAGCTTGAATTGCGTGTCCAACCATCGGGCTCTATGGGTATGCATTGCATACTTAGACAATATATTGTCACGAAATGTGGTCATAAATTTGTACACTGGAATCTTCTCAATAACCAAATCAAACCTTTTTCCTTAAGACCCATCTTTTGTAGCATATGCCACTTTTTTATACTTCTCGAACTCTACTAGTTTATGTCCCACCTCATCTGTGCTTTCCATATGTTGACATACTGGCATACGTTGGAAGCCACCGCAACGCTTGCATGAACCATCCAAGCATGTTGTCCTATAGAATATCCAACCATCCTCTATTTCACATAATTTTTTTGATAAGAACTCTCTGAAAGATTTTGGTGGGGCTTCTATGTCATAATCCTGCAAAAACATCATTAGTATGCAAATCTAAACATATAGAATGATAAAAATCATAATGGTTAGAAAATTCAATATGTAGTCTACAACAACAAGTAGTGCATGTGTGATTTATCTTGACATAAAAAGGTTTAAGCAGTTCAAAAAATCTTTGAGAAATACTAATTTGAGGATAATCATTTTCAAATTTCCAAAAAAATTGGGTTTGACTCATATCCAAAAAATGCTTTGGATGTGGCTCACGATTTCGACTACCGATTCTCCTTCTTACCACATCCCTTTGATTTGAAGATGGCCTTGTGTTATTCTTCCAATACTCTTCAATTAGTGTTCTCAAGGCTTCGACAACTTCTTTATCTTTTTGTGACAGTCTCCCCGAGAATGCCCATAATTCATTTGTATCATTGCCCTCAATTCTTTGTTGCCTTTGAATGGCTCTTGATAAAGTTTTTCTACTAATTCCTATTTGTTCACTAGTCTTTTTAATTAGACGGGCTCTCTTTGTTTGATAGCCTACCAAAGTCGATGTAATTACATGTCGGGTGACATTACTATCCTTTGAGTGTGAGCTCTTACCCACACTCTCATAAACATCCATTAGATTATTCACAATAGTGTCTTCACTCGATGCATTCGATTTTCTCAACCCAAGAGTCTTCATGATGTTCCTATACTTTACACCCCGCATCATTTCAACAAATAGTTGACATCTTGCAGCCTCATTTATCCTTTCAAAGAATCGTTCCCAAATCTTATCAGCATATCTTCTACAAGTGCGTGTTGAAATCTTACCTTCCATGTGCTGCAAGATCTCATCATCAATATTAATCAAATACTTTGGCTTTCTACACAAAATTCTAGGTGGTGTTGTCCTAGGTACATACATCTCGACATTACGAATTTCATCAATATTTAATTGAGGTGGGCTAGATTGCGTACCTTCGATCAAGGGTGGAGAAGAAGACATACCTTGAGGTTCACATGGGGATGATGGCATACCTTCTTCGTCAATTCTGAGTGATGATGTACTCTCAACTTGAGATGTGTTGGATGGTGTCCAACAATATTCACTTGCGGTACATGGTGTCCCTCCATATTCACTTTTAGTAGATGGTGTCCATCCATATTCACTTGTGCTAGATGGTGTCCCTCCATATTTGCTTGTGCTTAATGGTGTCCCTTCATATTCACTTGTCGTAGAGGGTGTATCTCCAACTATGGTATCTGAATCTGTCTTATGACGATGCTTTCGCATTCATGCCTATTGTGCTGCCAATTCCCGTTCTCTTTTTGACGGTTGAGGTTCCTCTACAATCGGGTTGTTTTCATCAATTGTTTCCAATTTCTTCTTTTCACGATATGTCACCACCCGAACTCTCTCCTTTTCTTTCAAGGTTTCATTCTCTTCATCTGTTAGTTTCCTCTTTGTCTTTTTCTTTGGCATGGTAGCTAATTTTATATGTACCATGGTAATGAGACGAATATTAGTTCCTAAAAAATGTATCCATTCAAGTTAATTGAAAAATATATGTCATTGAAGGCTTCATTTAAATAATACTTACAATCATCGTGTACAAAATTTAACCTAGCATGTAGACAAATGTGTACAAACTATGGAAGCACTAGGCTGGCCAAAGCACATTTCTAACTAAAAGTGAATAACCATGATGGTGATTATATGAAAACTAATGAGTTTAATGGCATTGTGAGTGTTTGATAAGTTTTTGGTGTAGGAGCACCTTGACAATCTATGCTTCCATTTTGAAATTTGATTCAATTTTGGGTATCTTCGTGTTGTAAGAGGGTCATTAAAGACATTTTCCATGTACCAGTTATATGAGCTTTCAAAGGTGGTTGTTTGTTAGTTATAGGAATTGGGGGGAGTTGGTTGTCATTGAAAAAGGTTTAAACAACCTCCACTGGCTCGAAGGGAGGATTTTTGTTCATTTTGAAATCCATTTTTTTAATAAAAAAATGTTGTTTTCTAGAAATTCACTGGTTTTTTTGCACTTTCCTACACTTGTACGAATCTATACAGCCTCCCCTTGATAGAAAAATAATATAATATTGTAGGCACATGTCTTAACTCTCTAATGCATCAGTTCTAAGGGCTTAACAGTACGTTTGAAGGGAGGAATTGACAATTTTCTAAAACTGCTCATTTCAAACCAGTCAAGGGTTTGAGTAGGATTTAATTATGAAATGACCATCCCACCTACTGTTATGACTTGTTTCTTAGTGGGATGGAATTTACATTGTTATATTAGGGTCTTTTATTGTTGAACATGCCTTGGAATGAGACTAATGACAATAGGATGGGGTTCTTAGGCTGAAACAAGCACTTTTCCATGAGAATTTGAGGAACCGAGTGATTTTGAAAAAGTGTCGAAGGAGTGGTCTATGTAATGAAATTTTGACCTTTTTTAGGGCATTTTGAAGATGTTTGATGCTTTGGAATGGTCTGGGAAGGCCCAGGTATAGAATTTTCTATAAACCCTCCCTCTTTGCATTAAAAAATGGGGGTTTTTGTATTGGAAGCCTAGTTGAGTGGGTAAGGTCCTAAGACCTAGAAAATATCTTATTTTGAGACCTAATTAAAGACTATTTTTGGGTTTGGAAGTCTGGTGTGAGGATCTAAGGGTAGTTCCTTTGTAAAATTGGTCTACTTGGAGGCCTAAAATAGTGAAAAGGTCAGTTTTCTTAAAGTTTTCCCAAAGGAGTCATGTGATGGGTTAAGGTATGTCTTGCAACTTTGAAATGGGTGATAGAATAATTATTTTATTTTCCTAGTTTTTTGGAAATTTTTGGAGTTAAGGGCCCAAAACTGGTTTTGCACTATAACTAGATTCCAAGGGTGAAATGTGGGAAATAGTGTTTCTATTTGTTGTCCAGCTTGGAGGAGTGTTGGGATTGGTCCATTAGGCATTTTTAATCTTGTTAAATGCCTCTTGAAGGAAATTTTACATCTTCAATGGTTTTGGTTCCTCTAACTCTGCATCAAAAATGAGTATCACAATCTGAAGTGTGTGCATGGTTTAGGAGATACATGTGATAGTTTGTGGATGCTTGGCTACTAGTAATGTGGATAGTGAACAAAGGAACTAAGTTTTTGTGTAAGGGAATACTTCTAAAAGGTTTCATTTTTGTTGTACTAACTCAAACAAAGATTTATTAAGCAAATAATGGTTTGGTTGTGCCCTAAGAATTATAGTTTGTGTTTGTAAACAATGGTGCCATTATGGAATATTTAAGACAACTTGTGAATGAAATAATAATTGGTTGATGTTTTGAGGAACCTAGTTGATTGTAATTAGTTATTTTCAAGATTTTAAAGGTGTTTTGAAGGTCCTTAAGGAATTGGGAACTCTTTTAATGCTAATTTGAGTATACAAATCAAATGTTTTGTGAAGGGAAATATAGTTGAATAAGTGTGTCAAGAAAGGTGTTTATTTATTCCTTTGTACTGCATCAGTTTGTGTAGAGGTATTGGAAGGTGTTTGGACCCTTCGGAGGAATGGGAGAGTCTTGGAGTTGTATTAAAGGATGAATTTTGGTGAATGGTTATGAGTTTCTAATCAACTTTATGCTATGTTACAATCAATTTTATGATGGTTAATCTATTTTTTTGAGTCTGACAAAGAGTTGAAACCAAGTTCTAATGTTTTGATGGAAAGATGATTGAGTTTGTTTGTTGATCTTCTTCAATTTAAGTTAGGGTCAGAAGTACCCTTGATGATTTGTGGATCCTAGTAGGTGCTCTGCATCAAGTTTAAAATGGTAATTGGAAAGTGTATATAATTGTGTATATAACGGTAATTTAAAATGTGCATTGACAACCTAAGGTTATAATGACAAACAAAAATGAAAGCAAGCCATAATGGAATGAAAGAAAAGTTGTAAAGACTTCACATACCTAAAAAACCAGACTTTCAAATGGAGGAGTTCAACCCAATTATCTAGCCTTAGTTTCTTCTTTCTTCAATCTCCACAACAATTTGAATTGTTCAAAAGCTTGTTCCCCTCCAAACTTCAATTGTATATCAGTTTTCAATGGAATTCAAACTTCAATTGATAATATATGTCTTTCAACGTGGAAACTTTGCTATTTCATGCAAAGGTGGTAGAAATATCATGGAAAAGGTGATGGAATGTGAAAAACGTGCTTGCACACTTCACATCATCAAAAAGCTGCTTTTTGTCAGAGCATGCGTAGAACCAGGGGAATATATAGACTCTGGGCCTTGAAATCACGGGTATATGGAGTTTTTTACTATTTTAGTGTAGTATAACATGCACTCACATTATAACGTGAGCGCGTTATAACACGAACACGTTATGTGAAATATGGTTTTCTTAGTATATTTCTTTTCTCCCTCTTTGTCTTTACCCTCTATCCTAATTCTATATCTATCCCCTGCACCCTTATAGTAGAGGAGATAGAGGTGAGTGTGTGTGTGTGTGTGTGTGTGTGAAAGAGAGAGAGAGAGAGAGAGAGAGAGAGAGAGAGAGAGAGAGAGAGAGAGAGAGGGAGGGAGAGGGAGGGAGGGAGGGAGAG